>OY744475.1:157057052-157175312 GCA_963556175.1 Tipula confusa | reverse complement strand
GCCGTGCGCCACTGTCAACAAGTACAGTGCCGCAAAATAAAACAAAATCATTTTTTATGTTTTTTAAATATAGAGAACATTTTTGAAAAGTTTCATCAAAATCTAAACGGGTCAGGACAACTCGTGATTGGTTTCGCATGAAATCGCTGTATGATGATACCATTAATTACAGATTCAATCTATTCGGTTCCTTCCTTATTATGGTAGACCTTGTCAATGTTGAATCTTCTGTTGGAACCACTAAGTGGTTTATATCATCTGGCTTATTCTGACCCGTTTCTTCGTGAACTAATGGTATATATGGCGTCTTGCACTGTTAGTTCAGGCACTGGAATGCCATCAACATTCACTGCATCTCGTTACCTTAACTGGAATTGATGCAACATTATGATTTGATTCCCTTGCCTTATCTTATATTGCCGGAGTTTAGTAGGTTTTAGTACCGTCGCAGGCTCCCATTCCATCTCTTTATTTAAACGGACATATACCTTATCACCTTCAATGAAAGATTTTTGATTATTAGACATATTTGTTTGATTATCTTTAATTGTGGTTCTACGGGGTAGTTTTATTTATTTGTTTTATTTATATACCATACAGCATGTATATGCAATTGGGTAACCAAAAATTTAAATTACAAAATAATATATCAGTGGATATTAAAATATCCGTAACATACGTGAGGAGTGTAAACATTAAAAAGAGATAGCAGCTCTGGGCAATCGACCTTACCACAAAGTATATCACGCGCAAATGTGGCACTTGCACACTTACGCCTTCAACATCTATCACGATAAGGTAACAGTTTTAAATCACTCCTTCCTGAGGATGGTATTTTTCTTAGAGAAAACAATAAGAATTGCTTCTGTATGCCCTCTATTCTCTTAGTAGTGTGAATATCGTAGAACGGAGACCATATAACGCTGGCATATTCAATATGCGACCTCACAAATGATGAATTTAATGATTTGAAGGTCAACAAATCATGAAAATCTTTCGAGTATCGCTTAATAAAACCCAACATTGAGGAGGCCTCATTAATGATCGCGTCAATATGGAAGTTGAACGTCATGTCAAAGCTTAAAACTACCTCTAAATCGTTTACTGACTTCACCCGTTTTAAAATCTTATGTGCTAGAGAATACTTAAAAATTGGCTGTTTAGATTTAGATATTGTCATGACTTTACATTTCTCCACATTAAGAAACATTATGTTTCGATCAGCCCAATCATAAAAACAACTCAAATCTTGTTGGGACCTAAATCTATCCGCTTCGCATGATATGGTAGAAAAAAATTGTATATCGTCCGGGAACAATAAACACTCTGCAAATTCCAATAATTTTGTAGCATCATTGATAAATAGCAGGATCAGCAATGGTCCCAAATGGCTCCCTTGGGGTACACCAGAGAAAACCATGAAGCTATCGGAAGATATGTCATCAATTTTAACATACATTTTACGGTTAGTCAAGTAAGAACTTAGCTAATGCAGCGGTATGAAGTTGCAATTGAGCTCACTAAGCTTATCTAATAATAAACGGTGGTTTAGTTTATCGAAAGCTTTAGCAAAGTCTCTATAAACTACATCAACCTGGACTTTGGATATTGCGGATTTTGTTAAATAACTCAGGCAAAGTGCCAAGGTAACAGTAGAACGACTTGGAAAAAACCCATGTTCATGTGAGCTAATCAATTGCTTGCTATGGAAAAATAGAACCTCTTCAACCATACATTCAAAAACCTTCGGGATACAGGACATTATTGCAATACCCCTATAATTTGTTTCGTCACTGCGTGATCCGTTTTTGTGTATCGGTGTAAAGAAAGCTAATTTCCACATATCTGGGAATTTACCCTGGCTTAAACTTTTATTAAATAGTAAATGAAAGGTAGTTGACAAACCAGTAGCACAAAACTTTAGCAATGCCGGCGGCAGTTCATCTGGTCCAGAGCACTTGGAGTTATCGAGATTAAGAAGTGCATTTACAACATCTTGTTATATCATTGAATATTATTGATATCTTTGATAAGTACACAGCTAAAATAGTCCGCAAAAAATTACAAATTGTAAGAGGATCATTCGTCTTTTGACCCTTAAATGTCATAACTGATGGTAAACCGTTTGGTTCTTCAACTTCACAAACTTCATAATAATATAATTATTGTATAAAAAACGGTTAAGCCAATTGAATTGTTTTCTAAATAAATTAAACTGGGAATCGTGAAACAAAGAACCAGTATTCTTAAATTTAGTATGGGCTCTGTTACGCTGAATTTCGAGCTTTTTCAGCTCGAGCCAATGACTGTTTATTTTTCATTTAGGAACAAACTTTTTAATACAGGAATACAATAGATCGTTGAAAAAATGAACTGCATGGTCAACATTGATATTTGATAGAACATTGCTTCATTTAACATCAATTAAAAATTTATTCATTGAACTGGCGTCAGCGCGCGCGTAGTCAAAAACCAAGATATTTTTAGTAAAGTTGAGGTTGTCACAAAATTCGTACGATAAATCGATCGAAATTGGTGTATGGAAAATACTCGTGTAGCCCGCAATATCATCACAGGCTTCAATTTTAATCGTGCGTTTATTAGTGTAAAAACGCAGATCCAAAAAGGTACCATGACTGTTTGGAATTTTGTTTATTTGAGGTGCACCAATATTAGCCATATAATCAAAAAACAACGAAGAAGAGTCGTTTGTATTTAACGGGATAAATATGTTATCGTTGTCACTTCTCAACTTCCAGAATAACTCTGGGAAATTAAAATCACCATAAACTATAAGGTCAGTTCCCTCGTCCAAAAAAGGCAGTGGGAAATACATAATCACGAAAGGTTGAATATTGTATACCATAATTCGTTAAAATTTTAAATTGAAGTTTTGTTGCCACTACCTAACATACTCCCCTCAAAAAACGTAGTTTTTATTTTACTATATTATCAAATATTTATCGGTAGCCGGAATAATCTAGATATTGGTCTTTTGTATGTAGATATACTTGGGTTTGAATGGTAGCAACTCTGATTAGACCATCTGTCCCTGGATGTAATTGGAAATTACCTTCATTAAATGTGTCCTAACCTTCATTAAATGTGTCTTACAGCACGCTCCTAAATTCCGCCAAAATGGGATGAAATTGGTGGAATAAGATGCCTAGTTCATTGTCTTTAGTTTACACTCCTTCGTTTGAAATAATTTGTTGTGATCGTATATCGTTCGCTTTGCACCCAGAAAATTTGATCCATTATCAGAGTAAATTTCACTTAGGGCTCCCCTCCGTGCAACAAACCTATCTAACGCAGTAAGAAATGCGTCGGTTGTCAGATCTGAAGCCATTTCAATGTGTATCGCCTTAGTAGCAAAACACACAAACACTACAATGAAGCCTTTGATGACCTTGGCGTCTCTACCCTTTTTTGTAGCTGGCATCACTGGATCTGTATAATCTACTCCAACTGCTGAAAACGGCCGACTTGGCGTAACTCTTGATTGTGGTAGACTACCCATTGCTGGGTACAACGCAATCTTGAATATCGGAAGCATATAGTACAATCATGGCAAAGCTTACGACATTTCTCGCGTACACCTAGAATCCAGTATTTATGACGTGATAGTGCCGTTAAGAGAGTTGGACTTGATGATCTCGAGGTAACACTATCGGATGTTTCATATCATATGTCCAATTGACATTTTCTAAACGGCCACCTACTCTTAGAATAGTTTGAGAGTAAAGAAAAGGGGCCAACGAAATTAATTAAGAACTGGATGGTACTCTCTTGGTTTTCTTTAGTGAAATAATGCCATCGATGAATGTTCTTTGTTGCACGTTTCGAACAATTGTTAGTTCGGCGTTCTCAAGCTCGAATACATTAACACCCGTCAGCATTTTATTGTTATTTCTCGTATTATTTATAAACATCAAGACATAAGCCATAGATCGACTCAACTGCGACCACTTTGAGAAGCGAGCTAGCAACAAGTTTATTATATCCGTATTTTCAGGTTTAACTAATGCATGACAAAGGTTTACTTCTTTGGTTCGTATTTCTTGGAGAGTTGTTATTATGGATGATGGTTTTATTGGCCAATTGTCTTCGATTGTTGATCCAATTGTTGACGGGCCTCTAAACCATAGTTTATTATCGACTAATTCATTAGCTAATATCCCTCGAGTATCCAGATCGGCCGGGTTTTCTTTACCCATCACATTTTGCCAAGTAGCTTGCGGCAGAAATGTGTGTATTGCTGCAACTCGGTTGGCATGTCTTCCATCTCCTCGGAAGATTTGATAGCCATGCCAAAACAATCGTTATGAGCCTGTCCACAACCAGATGGGTGCACCTTTTAATTCATATGCCGTCACAACCTTGCTCATCAACTCCAAACGAGGTAAACTAACTTGGTTAACCGGAGCAACCTTAGATTTGGCTGTCAGTAAAAACACCACATATTGATCACCTATTTTAACTCTTACATATATAGTTGCACCGTAAGCAGCTTCGCTAAAACCATGCAACTGGACATCGCCTAAACGTAAACCAATGTATCTATCAATTGTCACTGCATTTAGTAATTGAAATTGTTCATGCATTCTCGACCTTCTTGTAGATCCAATGACAAAATTTCATCCCATGACACATTACAAAGCCATAATCGTTGCAAGAACAGCTTTACATTTACTGTAAATGGAGTCAACCATCCTAGCGGATCAAAGATTCTCGCGGTAATAGACAAAACCGTGCGTTTTGTACACGATACGTATGGAATACAGCAATTTTAAATCAAACTTATCTTTGCTTGAATTCCAATAAAGGCCCAACAGGTCAACCTTACAATCTTCGGCTACTTGATTTAATACACGGAGCAATCCGTGTATTAAATCAAGTAGCCGAAGATTGTAAGGTTGACCTGTTGGGCCTTTATTGGAATTCAAGCAAAGATAAGTTTGATTTAAAATTGCTGTATTCCATACGTATCGTGTACAAAACGCACGGTTTTGTCTATTACCGCGAGAATCTTTGATCCGCTAGGATGGTTGACTCCATTTACAGTAAATGTAAAGCTGTTCTTGCAACGATTATGGCTTTGTAATGTGTCATGGGATGAAATTTTGTCATTGGATCTACAAGAAGGTCGAGAATGCATGAACAATTTCAATTACTAAATGCAGTGACAATTGATAGATACATTGGTTTACGTTTAGGCGATGTCCAGTTGCATGGTTTTAGCGAAGCTGCTTACGGTGCAACTATATATGTAAGAGTTAAAATAGGTGATCAATATGTGGTGTTTTTACTGACAGCCAAATCTAAGGTTGCTCCGGTTAACCAAGTTAGTTTACCTCGTTTGGAGTTGATGAGCAAGGTTGTGACGGCATATGAATTAAAAGGTGCACCCATCTGGTTGTGGACAGGCTCATAACGATTGTTTTGGCATGGCTATCAAATCTTCCGAGGAGATGGAAGACATGCCAACCGAGTTGCAGCAATACACACATTTCTGCCGCAAGCTACTTGGCAAAATGTGATGGGTAAAGAAAACCCGGCCGATCTGGATACTCGAGGGATATTAGCTAATGAATTAGTCGATAATAAACTATGGTTTAGAGGCCCGTCAACAATTGGATCAACAATCGAAGACAATTGGCCAATAAAACCATCATCCATAATAACAACTCTCCAAGAAATACGAACCAAAGAAGTAAACCTTTGTCATGCATTAGTTAAACCTGAAAATACGGATATAATAAACTTGTTGCTAGCTCGCTTCTCAAAGTGGTCGCAGTTGAGTCGATCTATGGCTTATGTCTTGATGTTTATAAATAATACGAGAAATAACAATAAAATGCTGACGGGTGTTAATGTATTCGAGCTTGAGAACGCCGAACTAACAATTGTTCGAAACGTGCAACAAAGAACATTCATCGATGGCATTATTTCACTAAAGAAAACCAAGAGAGTACCATCCAGTTCTTAATTAATTTCGTTGGCCCCTTTTCTTTACTCTCAAACTATTCTAAGAGTAGGTGGCCGTTTAGAAAATGTCAATTGGACATATGATATGAAACATCCGATAGTGTTACCTCGAGATCATCAAGTCCAACTCTCTTAACGGCACTATCACGTCATAAATACTGGATTCTAGGTGTACGCGAGAAATGTCGTAAGCTTTGCCATGATTGTACTATATGCTTCCGATATTCAAGATTGCGTTGTACCCAGCAATGGGTAGTCTACCACAATCAAGAGTTACGCCAAGTCGGCCGTTTTCAGCAGTTGGAGTAGATTATACAGATCCAGTGATGCCAGCTACAAAAAAGGGTAGAGACGCCAAGGTCATCAAAGGCTTCATTGTAGTGTTTGTGTGTTTTGCTACTAAGGCGATACACATTGAAATGGCTTCAGATCTGACAACCGACGCATTTCTTACTGCGTTAGATAGGTTTGTTGCACGGAGGGGAGCCCTAAGTGAAATTTACTCTGATAATGGATCAAATTTTCTGGGTGCAAAGCGAACGATATACGATCACAACAAATTATTTCAAACGAAGGAGTGTAAACTAAAGACAATGAACTAGGCATCTTATTCCACCAATTTCATCCCATTTTGGCGGAATTTAGGAGCGTGCTGTAAGACACATTTAATGAAGGTTAGGACACATTTAATGAAGGTAATTTCCAATTACATCCAGGGACAGATGGTCTAATCAGAGTTGCTACCATTCAAACCCAAGTATATCTACATACAAAAGACCAATATCTAGATTATTCCGGCTACCGATAAATATTTGATAATATAGTAAAATAAAAACTACGTTTTTTGAGGGGAGTATGTTAGGTAGTGGCAACAAAACTTCAATTTAAAATTTTAACGAATTATGGTATACAATATTCAACCTTTCGTGATTATGTATTTCCCACTGCCTTTTTTGGACGAGGGAACTGACCTTATAGTTTATGGTGATTTTAATTTCCCAGAGTTATTCTGGAAGTTGAGAAGTGACAACGATAACATATTTATCCCGTTAAATACAAACGACTCTTCTTCGTTGTTTTTTGATTATATGGCTAATATTGGTGCACCTCAAATAAACAAAATTCCAAACAGTCATGGTACCTTTTTGGATCTGCGTTTTTACACTAATAAACGCACGATTAAAATTGAAGCCTGTGATGATATTGCGGGCTACACGAGTATTTTCCATACACCAATTTCGATCGATTTATCGTACGAATTTTGTGACAACCTCAACTTTACTAAAAATATCTTGGTTTTTGACTACGCGCGCGCTGACGCCAGTTCAATGAATAAATTTTTAATTGATGTTAAATGAAGCAATGTTCTATCAAATATCAATGTTGACCATGCAGTTCATTTTTTCAACGATCTATTGTATTCCTGTATTAAAAAGTTTGTTCCTAAATGAAAAATAAACAGTCATTGGCTCGAGCTGAAAAAGCTCGAAATTCAGCGTAACAGAGCCCATACTAAATTTAAGAATACTGGTTCTTTGTTTCACGATTCCCAGTTTAATTTATTTAGAAAACAATTCAATTGGCTTAACCGTTTTTTATACAATAATTATATTATTATGAAGTTTGTGAAGTTGAAGAACCAAACGGTTTACCATCAGTTATGACATTTAAGGGTCAAAAGACGAATGATCCTCTTACAATTTGTAATTTTTTGCGGACTATTTTAGCTGTGTACTTATCAAAGATATCAATAATATTCAATGATATAACAAGATGTTGTAAATGCACTTCTTAATCTCGATAACTCCAAGTGCTCTGGACCAGATGAACTGCCGCCGGCATTGCTAAAGTTTTGTGCTACTGGTTTGTCAACTACCTTTCATTTACTATTTAATAAAAGTTTAAGCCAGGGTAAATTCCCAGATATGTGGAAATTAGCTTTCTTTACACCGATACACAAAAACGGATCACGCAGTGACGAAACAAATTATAGGGGTATTGCAATAATGTCCTGTATCCCGAAGGTTTTTGAATGTATGGTTGAAGAGGTTCTATTTTTCCATAGCAAGCAATTGATTAGCTCACATGAACATGGGTTTTTTCCAAGTCGTTCTACTGTTACCTTGGCACTTTGCCTGAGTTATTTAACAAAATCCGCAATATCCAAAGTCCAGGTTGATGTAGTTTATAGAGACTTTGCTAAAGCTTTCGATAAACTAAACCACCGTTTATTATTAGATAAGCTTAGTGAGCTCAATTGCAACTTCATACCGCTGCATTAGCTAAGTTCTTACTTGACTAACCGTAAAATGTATGTTAAAATTGATGACATATCTTCCGATAGCTTCATGGTTTTCTCTGGTGTACCCCAAGGGAGCCATTTGGGACCATTGCTGATCCTGCTATTTATCAATGATGCTACAAAATTATTGGAATTTGCAGAGTGTTTATTGTTCCCGGACGATATACAATTTTTTTCTACCATATCATGCGAAGCGGATAGATTTAGGTCCCAACAAGATTTGAGTTGTTTTTATGATTGGGCTGATCGAAACATAATGTTTCTTAATGTGGAGAAATGTAAAGTCATGACAATATCTAAATCTAAACAGCCAATTTTTAAGTATTCTCTAGCACATAAGATTTTAAAACGGGTGAAGTCAGTAAACGATTTAGAGGTAGTTTTAAGCTTTGACATGACGTTCAACTTCCATATTGACGCGATCATTAATGAGGCCTCCTCAATGTTGGGTTTTATTAAGCGATACTCGAAAGATTTTCATGATTTGTTGACCTTCAAATCATTAAATTCATCATTTGTGAGGTCGCATATTGAATATGCCAGCGTTATATGGTCTCCGTTCTACGATATTCACACTACTAAGAGAATAGAGGGCATACAGAAGCAATTCTTATTGTTTTCTCTAAGAAAAATACCATCCTCAGGAAGGAGTGATTTAAAACTGTTACCTTATCGTGATAGATGTTGAAGGCGTAAGTGTGCAAGTGCCACATTTGCGCGTGATATACTTTGTGGTAAGGTCGATTGCCCAGAGCTGCTATCTCTTTTTAATGTTTACACTCCTCAACGTATGTTACGGATATTTTAATATCCACTGATATATTATTTTGTAATTTAAATTTTTGGTTACCCAATTGCATATACATGCTGTATGGTATATAAATAAACAAATAAATAAAACTACCCCGTAGAACCACAATTAAAGATAATCAAACAAATATGTCTAATAATCAAAAATCTTTCATTGAAGGTGATAAGGTATATGTCCGTTTAAATAAAGAGATGGAATGGGAGCCTGCGACGGTACTAAAACCTACTAAACTCCGGCAATATAAGATAAGGCAAGGGAATCAAATCATAATGTTGCATCAATTCCAGTTAAGGTAACGAGATGCAGTGAATGTTGATGGCATTCCAGTGCCTGAACTAACAGTGCAAGACGCCATATATACCATTAGTTCACGAAGAAACGGGTCAGAATAAGCCAGATGATATAAACCACTTAGTGGTTCCAACAGAAGATTCAACATTGACAAGGTCTACCATAATAAGGAAGGAACCGAATAGATTGAATCTGTAATTAATGGTATCATCATACAGCGATTTCATGCGAAACCAATCACGAGTTGTCCTGACCCGTTTAGATTTTGATGAAACTTTTCAAAAATGTTCTCTATATTTAAAAAACATAAAAAATGATTTTGTTTTATTTTGCGGCACTGTACTTGTTGACAGTGGCGCACGGCGTTTTACGTTTTTCTTGATTTTTCTTGAAAATGCTGATTTTTGAAGTCCTCTTTCTCAAAAACCACTTAAACGATTTGAATGTTTTGAAATTTTAAATATGAGTGGTGGAACAGGTGTTCCACCACCCATATTTCCATCTTTCTAAAACTAGGCCATTATCTAAAAAACGAACGAAACAATAATAAAAATGTCTTATCAAAAACGAGGACTAAACAAAAATTTTTGAATCTTACAAAATTAAGGCGGATCCAGATATTTTTGAATGCATATTTGCCAACATAAATTCACGGATTTAGTATTTTGTACGGGCTTCTTTTAATTATTATTACTTCGGTCAGAAAATCTGGGCAAACTTAGATTTTTGAAAAAAACATTTGCTTTAGTATTGAAAGTACTGAAGGTTTTACTATCCATAAAGTAGAAAGAGAAGCAGGCCTGTTGAAACTTGGGTTTCAAAACAAAATCATGTCAACACCGAACACCAAAGTTGGATCAACAACTCTTAATCAAGAAATAGCATTGTTGGTGCAGAAATTTTATGAAGATGACGAAATAAGTCGAGTATGTGCTGGAAAACGAGACTTCGAGACAATGTCATCAGAAGGAGTTATTATTACAAATCAGCGTAGATTGGTTCTTTGTAATTTGAAGGAAGCTCATCAAATATTTCATCAAAAACCTATCCAAATACAAACATTTGATTTTCTAATTTTGCTGCACTTCGTCCAGGGCGTTGCGTATTAGCGAACTCTAGCGGCACACATACTGTTTGAGTCTGCATATATCATCAAAATATTAAACTTATGTATAGTAAAATCAAATCTATGAACCTTTTATCACACGAAGTGGAAAGTTATCAAGATCTTTTTTCGTAGATTATTTGCGCTACTCCAAGCACATTATGCTATTTAAACGAATAACCAACCTGCCCGGAAACCGATAATATTCTTAAGGAGTTATCTGCAAAATTTCTACAAAATTGTATAGATGAAATAACATTCAAGCAGTGGCAGAAGGTAGATCGATGCACCATGGAAACAGTAACTGGGTGAACAACTACACAACATAGTACCACCTTCGTTTATTGCAAAACAACAAGCAGATTACCTGAAATATAGAAAATTAAATGCAGTAACTGATGAATGTATAGTTATATGTGACTTTTCTGAAAATTTGCTCGGATGGATCTGGGGCTAAGTACAAAAATAAAATGAATTTCTGAATTTGTCACGGAAAAGGACCTTGTGATGCATTAGAAGGAGTTCTCAAGAGGAATGCTGCTAGAGCGAGTTTACAAAGACCATTTGAAAACCAAATAACTACGCCACTTAAACTCTATTTATGGGCTGTGGTAAAAGAATCAAAAGTAAACTATTTATTTTTTACTAATAAAGATTATAATATAATAGAAAAACAATTAAAAAATAGATATATCTCAGTAAAACAAATAGTAGGTACTCATAAATATCATAGATTTTGTCCAATTAATAAGACATCTTAGATATTAGAAAATTTTCATCTTGCTCAAAGCAAAAACTTTTTGATATTGAATAATAAAGATTCTATTAACAACCAATTTAGGGTTTTATTGCATTGATATCAATGCATTCATATCAATGAATTATATACAAGTAGACGAAAGTCGAGACCTAAACTCGGACCATTCTCCTATACTTTTGACATTAAGCGAAAAAATTATTCAAAAAGAAAAAAATCCAAGCCTAATAAATAAACGCACTTGTTGGGAATACTTTAGGCAGTCCTTAGAAGAAAAAATTAACCTAAAGGTTCCATTAAAAAGTAGTTCCATTAACCTAAAGGTTCCATTAGAGCAAATAGAAAACGAACTTCAAAAATTTATAAATGATATACAACATTTAGCCTGGGAAAGTACCCCAAAAATTAAATATAAAATAAAAGGAAACAACTACCCTAAAGAAATTAGAAAACTCTTGGCAGAAAAAAGAAGGGCAAGAAGAATATGGCAGCAAACAAGAGCTCCTCAATATAAAACTAAGCGAAACAATTTAACTCAACAGTTAAGAAGGGAAACCCAAAAAGTAGAAGATGAATCAATCAGTAACTGTCTAAAAAAACTAACTAATAATAGCAGGACTGATTATTCACTTTGGAAAGCAACCAACAAAATTAAAAGACCAATAATGCAGAACCCTCCAATAAGAATAGAAGGGGGGAAATGGGCTCAAAATAACGAACAAAAAGTTCAATGTTTTGCGGAGCACCTCGAAAAAATATTCCAACCACATGATGAGAAAACTTTAGAATCTCAACTAATAACGGTGGAATCTGAAAAAGAAAGTGAAGAAATTCTATTGACGTCACCAAAAGAAGTCATGCATGGGATACAATTCAATATGAATTCGAAAAAATCTCCTGGTTATGATCTTATTACTACAGAAATTTTAAAATAACTACCAAGGAAGGCCCTAGTTAAGCTTACTTATCTTATCAATGCAGCATTTGGAACCAAATTTGAGCCCAGTTTGTGGAAAATTGCAGAAATAATAATGATATCAAAACCTGGAAAACCACCATACGAAACTTCATCTTATAGACCAATTTCCTTGTTGCCAGTTATGTCTAAACTCTTTGAGAAACTACTGATTAAAAGGTTAAATCCGATAATCGAAAGGAATAACTTAATCCCAAATCATCAGTTCGGATTTCGTCGTCAACACTCAACAATACAACAAGTACACAGAGTAATCAATGTAATTGAGAAAGCACTTGAAGAGAAAAATGTCTGCTCCACGATATTTTTAGACGTGGCGCATGCTTTTGACAAGGTTTGGCATGAAGGACTTAATCATAAGTTAAGAAACCTCTTACCAATGCAATTCGCTAAAATACTGGAATCATACTTGAAAGATAGATTATTTAGAATTAAATTTGCTGAAACTTATTCTGAATTGAAAGAAATAAAAACAGGTGTACCGCAGGGTAGTGTATTAGGACCGATTTTATATTTACTATACACGTATTATCTACCTGAATTAGAAAACAACACAGTGGCGACTTTTGCTGATGACACTGTGACCCTAGCTGTTAGAAAAAGTAACGAAGAATCAACACAAAAATTACATCAGCTATCTCCGAGATATATAAATGGACTAAAAGATGGCGAATTAAGCTAAATGAAACTAAATCAGTTCACATAAATTTTACCAACAAACGAGTTAAACATATTGTTGCGTGAGAATACCATTCTGTCACTGTATTTGTATACTTTTATCACAATATAAATTATTCTTTTTTTAATTTTAATAAAACTAAATAAGGAAACCTTGTTTTAATAAAAACAACAGATCGCTAGGGCCAACGGGTTTCAACTGGCAATGATGGACCTATTGAACAGAAAACATAAAAACAAGAAACTTAACGAACAGTATACTTCCCTGATAGCCAAAGACGACAAAGACATCAAATACGTTACATTTGACTACGACAGAAATACAGCGAACATCATCAGGAAAGTACTGAAAAATCATGGTATACAGGCAGCATTTAAAACTAGCAACAAAATAGGACAAAGACTAAACCCACCAAGAATGACTTCTCAAGATACGGGAGTTTATAGACTATCATGTGACGACTGTGATGGGTTCTACATAGGCCAAACCGGTAAATCTTTCGCAACTCGGTTTAACCAACATGTGAAAGAAATCGGCAAACCCAAAATAGACTCAAATTACGCACAACACATGACTGACAATAACCATAAATACACAGGCATTAACGAAAATCTGAAAGTGTTGCATAAATGTAAAAAAGGTAGCATGATGACAACACTGGAAGATTACGAAATTTACAAAAACAGACATAACAAGGACATAATAAATATTCAGGTACAAACTAAAATCAACCACCTGTTCAAAAAAATAATGGAAAATGAAAATAGCACAAGGGGGCGGAACCAAAATCATACCTGAAAAAGGTATATAAGAACATGGGTAAGGTTAATTCGGGTTCAAAGTAGTACAGGCTGATGAAGAGGATAGTAATCCTCGAAATTAATCCCGTTAAAATAAAAAAGAATAATTATATTATAAAATTTTGTAGAAAAATTTTTTCTTTTTAGAAAGAATTTAGATAGAAAATTAATATAAAAATTTTTTATTATCACATTAAAGAAAGTTTTACTTCTTTGCTGTAAATAATTTTTAATTTTTATATATAAAACTAAAGTATTGAATTCTTTGTTTTTATTAAAACAAGGTTTCCTTATTTCGTTTTATTAAAATTAAAAAAAGAATAATTGAGTTAAACATATACCTAGGTGCACCAATATTAGCCATATAATCAAAAAACAACGAAGAAGAGTCGTTTGTATTTAACGGGATAAATATGTTATCGTTGTCACTTCTCAACTTCCAGAATAACTCTGGGAAATTAAAATCACCATAAACTATAAGGTCAGTTCCCTCGTCCAAAAAAGGCAGTGGGAAATACATAATCACGAAAGGTTGAATATTGTATACCATAATTCGTTAAAATTTTAAATTGAAGTTTTGTTGCCACTACCTAACATACTCCCCTCAAAAAACGTAGTTTTTATTTTACTATATTATCAAATATTTATCGGTAGCCGGAATAATCTAGATATTGGTCTTTTGTATGTAGATATACTTGGGTTTGAATGGTAGCAACTCTGATTAGACCATCTGTCCCTGGATGTAATTGGAAATTACCTTCATTAAATGTGTCCTAACCTTCATTAAATGTGTCTTACAGCACGCTCCTAAATTCCGCCAAAATGGGATGAAATTGGTGGAATAAGATGCCTAGTTCATTGTCTTTAGTTTACACTCCTTCGTTTGAAATAATTTGTTGTGATCGTATATCGTTCGCTTTGCACCCAGAAAATTTGATCCATTATCAGAGTAAATTTCACTTAGGGCTCCCCTCCGTGCAACAAACCTATCTAACGCAGTAAGAAATGCGTCGGTTGTCAGATCTGAAGCCATTTCAATGTGTATCGCCTTAGTAGCAAAACACACAAACACTACAATGAAGCCTTTGATGACCTTGGCGTCTCTACCCTTTTTTGTAGCTGGCATCACTGGATCTGTATAATCTACTCCAACTGCTGAAAACGGCCGACTTGGCGTAACTCTTGATTGTGGTAGACTACCCATTGCTGGGTACAACGCAATCTTGAATATCGGAAGCATATAGTACAATCATGGCAAAGCTTACGACATTTCTCGCGTACACCTAGAATCCAGTATTTATGACGTGATAGTGCCGTTAAGAGAGTTGGACTTGATGATCTCGAGGTAACACTATCGGATGTTTCATATCATATGTCCAATTGACATTTTCTAAACGGCCACCTACTCTTAGAATAGTTTGAGAGTAAAGAAAAGGGGCCAACGAAATTAATTAAGAACTGGATGGTACTCTCTTGGTTTTCTTTAGTGAAATAATGCCATCGATGAATGTTCTTTGTTGCACGTTTCGAACAATTGTTAGTTCGGCGTTCTCAAGCTCGAATACATTAACACCCGTCAGCATTTTATTGTTATTTCTCGTATTATTTATAAACATCAAGACATAAGCCATAGATCGACTCAACTGCGACCACTTTGAGAAGCGAGCTAGCAACAAGTTTATTATATCCGTATTTTCAGGTTTAACTAATGCATGACAAAGGTTTACTTCTTTGGTTCGTATTTCTTGGAGAGTTGTTATTATGGATGATGGTTTTATTGGCCAATTGTCTTCGATTGTTGATCCAATTGTTGACGGGCCTCTAAACCATAGTTTATTATCGACTAATTCATTAGCTAATATCCCTCGAGTATCCAGATCGGCCGGGTTTTCTTTACCCATCACATTTTGCCAAGTAGCTTGCGGCAGAAATGTGTGTATTGCTGCAACTCGGTTGGCATGTCTTCCATCTCCTCGGAAGATTTGATAGCCATGCCAAAACAATCGTTATGAGCCTGTCCACAACCAGATGGGTGCACCTTTTAATTCATATGCCGTCACAACCTTGCTCATCAACTCCAAACGAGGTAAACTAACTTGGTTAACCGGAGCAACCTTAGATTTGGCTGTCAGTAAAAACACCACATATTGATCACCTATTTTAACTCTTACATATATAGTTGCACCGTAAGCAGCTTCGCTAAAACCATGCAACTGGACATCGCCTAAACGTAAACCAATGTATCTATCAATTGTCACTGCATTTAGTAATTGAAATTGTTCATGCATTCTCGACCTTCTTGTAGATCCAATGACAAAATTTCATCCCATGACACATTACAAAGCCATAATCGTTGCAAGAACAGCTTTACATTTACTGTAAATGGAGTCAACCATCCTAGCGGATCAAAGATTCTCGCGGTAATAGACAAAACCGTGCGTTTTGTACACGATACGTATGGAATACAGCAATTTTAAATCAAACTTATCTTTGCTTGAATTCCAATAAAGGCCCAACAGGTCAACCTTACAATCTTCGGCTACTTGATTTAATACACGGATTGCTAAAAATGGAGCCGATGAAGTACCATAAGTCACGGTGACAAGCTCATAATGACTTATTGGTTCCGTTGGTGAATTGCGCCACAGAATTCGTTGGAGAGATGTTTGGCTAGAGTCGACAAGAATTTGCCAATACATCTTTTCTATATCGGCGGAAATAGCCACCTTAAATCCACGGAAACGCAACAAAATGGTCCACAATGTATCTTGCAGCGTAGGCTCCATCATTTTTTTTCGGCAACAAGCCGCATATGTCCTAACGGTATGTATTCTTCCATAAATTTCACTTGCATGTCACGATACTCTGGATTTCGACTAAACTTCTTTTCGGTTGACAAAAGTCGTTGCAGGGCCACCTTATAGGATTGACCTAATCTTGTTTTCGTTTCCTTCAGGGGCAATTGGACTGTATACCGTCCTTCGTGGTTTCGACGGTAGGTCGACTTAAAATGGGTTTCACAGGCTTCCTCTTCCAGTGTCAATAGATTAGGCTCAAAAACTTCCTCTTGTTCCCAAAATTTTCGAAGCGTGTCTTTAGAGCGTTGCTCATCGATAATATTTATATGACATATTTTATGTGTTGGTAATTCATCCTTGTCCTCGATCTGGCCCACATTTCCCGCAAGTACATATCCAAACAATGTTTCACGTGCAATCATATTATTGGTTAATTGCACTTGCCTATTATGTAACACATAAAAGAAATAATCGGCTCCAAATAAAATGTCCAATTACTACAACTCTTCGGTTGTATTAATTTGAATCGGCCAGTGGTACTTTAGATAATTCATGAATATCATCATCGACGTCAAAACATGCACGAGCACATTAATTTTTATGCAATTTGTCTCATCAAACTGCGAATAAATTTTCAGTGATACACCGCCTATTGTGAATACATTTGAAGTAGCTAATCCTTCGACTCTTAAGTTCCCAAGTTTACACCGAATTTCTAACTGCTTTAAGCATTTTCGTGAAATGAACGAGATTTGCGATCCCGAGTCTAGCAACATGGTATAGTTTTTAATTTAAATTCTCCATATTGATTTTTTACCCTCACGATGGCAGTAGGCAATACAGTGCTACAAGCTCTACTTGCCTTCGATACAACAACGCTGGTTGGAAACGATTTACCAGATCCGATCTCAGCTTGGTTCGTGATGGTTGCCGATGAGTCAAT
This sequence comes from Tipula confusa, assembly GCA_963556175.1. NCBI lineage: Eukaryota > Metazoa > Arthropoda > Insecta > Diptera > Tipulidae > Tipula > Tipula confusa. The sequence goes on along the minus strand of OY744475.1, from coordinate 157,157,862 downwards.
TGAATTTAGAGATATAGCATGATGGGTTTTACCTGCATCTCCATGCAACAAAGTATGATGTTTTTGGCCACATTTACCGCACCCTTGTTTACTTAGACATCGGTTTGCTAGATGTTTAGAAGATAAGCATGTAACTAAGCTGCTTTTTCCCTTCTTTCGAATAAATTTAAATTTTTAAACTTATCACATTGGTAAAGCTTGTATGATCACCTTACAGAGTAGGCACCCATCAGCACATGCAGACATTTGTTTAAGTTGATAAGTTTTGGTTGAACTTGACTTAGATACAACTAGTTTCGTTAGTTCGCACGATTCAAAAGCTTCACATCTTTTACTGATGAATCCCTCAAACGAGGGAAATTCTTTATGCACTGTCCTGTGAGCCCATGCTTGTTGCATTTCAGAGTCAGCTTTATGCAACAACAAATATATGAGCCACGGATCACGATTCTTCGACTCGCCTCCTATAGCATCTATGCCTCTGGTTACTTCATCCGCGTTATTGAACAATTGCCGAAGTTTTTTCAATGAACCCTGCTGTATGGCTGGTTGATCAATAAAACTTTTGATCATGGAATTCAACACGTATTTACGTTTGTCGTACCGCTCACACAACTTTTTCCATGCCTGATTATAGTTTGCCTCCGATATAGTTATGTGCTTAATCAGGTCAGCCGCTTCACCTCGCAAATAACCTCTTAAATATTGAAATTTTTCGACGTCGTTCAATCCGATTTTGCTGTAAAGTACAGACGCTGTATAAACGTCTTAAAAACTTGGGAATTCCTTAATTTCATCGAAGAAGCCTTGCACCAAACCTAAAATACCCTCAATATCCCGAGCCATCTTCGCAGAACCAAATTGGTATTTGTGTTAATTAGTGAGAACATGCTAGTTGATCTTAATACAAGAAGCATGAACTAATTTATTGTACATTCCATTACAGCTGATCAATTTATTTGCATTCAAATTGTTGCACGAATTGATTGCACACAATTTATCTGTCATTCTGCCAAGGTTTTAAGAATGAATTATAAATTATATGATCGTACGAACTTGGTTTGTCGATGAATATGACTTGTTGTAGCGGTAAAATACGAAGCTGCACACCACTGCTTGTATTTAGATTATTCTAATTTATTATTTTTATTTCTCGTAGTAAATGTTCAACTCATATATATCACAATAGTGCAATTAACAGTTGCAAAAATAATAATAATTATCCACTTTTATGAGATAAAAAAAAAAAAAAACAAAAAGACACTGCATCAATTAATAAATTAATAATTAAAAGTAGAAAATATATGAAGCACGACTGTACTCGTCAATGTTATATCACGGAATGAATGATTTTAGTTGTGAAAGTCTGGTTCTTGGGTCATGCTTTAACAACAAATTGGCTAGGGATTCCTAGTAAATCTCCTTTGTTGGATCATAATGACAAAGAATGTTATCAGTAGACAGCATTTCCTTACATGTTTGGAATGCTTGCTCACAAGTTAGCCAGTATAATGGCGAAAGTATCCGAATGGAGAAATTTGTTAATCCCAAAAATTACTTTAGTTCTGTTACGTTTTTGGGGACTGGAGCTTTATCGATTGCAGCTACTTTCTCCGGACTTGGTAAAATTCCATCTTTTGATATGATGTGCCCCAGGTATTGCACTTGACTTTGAAAGAACAGGCGTTTACTCAAATTAACTCGGACACTGTAATCCGACAACTAGGTTCGTACCTACTACTACTCGAAAATTTACTGTTGGCAACTTAATGTTAAGATCTTCCACCATGCGTTATCTACTACCTACACCAACAATTTCTTTGATATAACTATTAGTTGTTTCGAATGCCATTCTCCAATCCGGAATTATTTTATCCAACCAGTTTCGTCCTATAAGCGATGTAAACAATTTTTTGCCTTTATTATGACCAACGTTAATGAATATTTGTTACATTCATAGTCAACAAGCACTTCAAATTTACGGTAACTCACGCCTTTCTTTTATAATTGTGCCTTTGGAAAATAAATATTTATAAAAATAACTTTCCTCCATTACACTTGCACATGCTCCAGTATCTACTTCTATCTTTATATGAACCAATTTATTTTTAACAAAATCTTATGTGGTTCCACTTTCTCCGAAACAACCGTTCCAATTAAATTTAAATTTTTTAATGCATCTTCGACTTCTTCCGCTTCCAAATTATTGATTTTCTTTTTATTTCTTTTTACAGAGCTCCTTCACATGCCCTCTTTTGTTAAATAAAAAGCACCTCCAATATTTTGTCGGACAAAATTTGTCACTATGGTTCCTACCACATTTATCGCATGTTTTACTCCTATACCTTCTCTCACTTGGATTAGAATGTTACACTAGGATTACTATCATTTTGTCTTGTAGTCCAAATTTTTGAATCTGAGCTGTCGGTTATTATTTTGGAATCTAATGTAGCTAATTCATGCATGCATTTTCAGACTCACTGGTGTCAAATGATTCTAGATCTAGACTACCAATAAACGACATGTTATTAATTCTACAATAAATCACAATAATTATACAATACAATATGATCCCAATACAGTGCAAAGTACAACAGTTCGATCCAATAGTTTTAACGCCATCAGCATACATCCAATAGACATTATGCAACATCAAAGCACTCAATCACGGAAGTTTATTTATAAAAATTGAAGTCAACCTTGTCAAAGGCCTTACAAAAATCCGAATACACCATGTCGGGGTGAAAAAGCCCACAGAAAGCTATGATGTTTGTAACTACCGACCTTCCTGTAAAGCTCTAACTGCAGATGCTTAAGAAGAATAAGTGGGAATAGGTCGCAAATAAATTACAAAATTCGGAATTGCTGGTGAAAGAGTCTTGGTACGACATCGGAGATGGGAATCCAACCACTTTTATTTTACTGGTTTTATACACATTTCCAGATTTTTTTTGGATTTGATGATATATTATCGTTAATCTTTAAAATATGATTATTATATAGGAGCCAATTGATCAAATCACTGTAGATGGAGGCCACTCCCATGCCCCGTAAAATACTTATAAACGAGTATGTTATCCTTAGAATTCCACCACAGCATCTTTGGCATGTCGTAGGAGGCGACTAAAAAAAAATTGGATCCCTTATTAGCAAAATCAACAAAAAAAAAATCGCCGCTTATGTTAATGGATACGCAGTCAACGATTGGTACGGGGAACGTGCCGTCGCTAAGAAAACTAGGCGCGTTTGATGGTACCTATAAAGAGTATCGCTTGGAACTCGATGATCTTCAAAAAATCGCTAAAAAGAGGAGACCATATGTTCCAAGGTTATACATTGCTTTACAGAGGCAAATGCCTTACTGTTGTGCAACAGATTATAGCCTATAAAGAAGCGCGATTACGTTTTTAGTACGGAAGAACAAAGCGGTTCTTGTTAGGATAACCACCAAGTAAATTTGTAGACGGAAAATGTGTGTATGAAGGATGAAAGAATACAACCATTCAGCAATGAGCTCAGTTCTTGTAGCTCCTTTAATGGAGTCACCGGACTTCAGCACACCTTTAGACCTAAGCCTATCAGCATGGATTTTGGTAGTGGTGACCACACATTTGAAGGAGTGACAAGTTTCCGATACCTCTAATGTCCTTGCTAACTCAATGTTGAGACTCGCATTTTACTTCAATTTGTGTGATCTGAAGAGATCATTATCGAACCACAACGTCCGCATATTGATTGGGGGCTTTAATACCAGAACTTTCAAACGTCAGGGCAAAAATATAGGCTCACATGCTTTTGATACCAGTTAGCCGAAAAAGGGAAAAAAAGTAATATAGTTTGCGTTTGCTAATGATCTCACGTAATCGACCCACCCACCTAAGTCCTCCTGAATCCAGAAAAGATTTTTTATTTAAAGAGATTTTTTGTCACTTGATTTTATCACTGATTTTATATTTGATATTTGTACATAAACGGGCTGATGTAGCTCGTTTAAATAATGTGTGGAAATATTTTGCTTTAAAACACAAAAAATTTGGATCGTAATAAATTAACTTCAAATTTAAAATTAATGACCTGAATTAGAATATACGAGTTTGTTGGTATAATATTTGTCCGTAAAAAAATATCAAAATTGCACTTACCTTAAAGCTTTCAATTAAATAGGCCATAATAAAGTTTCTAACGGGTTAAAAGGAGGTTCCCGATTACAAAAAATTATTTTCCACCACTGCTGTGATAGTGCTGTGACCCGCATTTATCCTATTTTTTATGCTATGGGAATTTTACGCCATCTTGGCCAAACTCAATTCAATGTTTTGTTTTATTTAAATTTTCGTAAAATGTTAGTAATAATTAGAAAACACAATGCTACCCTATCACAAACTATTACAGTTATATTTAAATATTGTTATTACACTAAATAAAAATAATTTAAAAAAGCGCAAAAACCACATTTACTGAACCCGAACATGAACCAACTGTTTCACTTAAAAACCAAACAAAACAAGTTAAGCTTTTAATACTCGACACTACGTGACACTTACAGTAACAAAAGATAAATAGCGAAGACGCATAAATTTTAGTAGAGAAACATATAATCCAGTGAATTTATTTGACAAAATTTTGAATGACACATTTCGTTCCAAAAACGGTACTGTTCAGGGATGTTTAATATGAGAACTGGTGATAAATTTATCTCACTTTAATAAGTCCGAACCACTAAACCTTAAAACTGTGCAGTTGACATTTTTTAATACTAACTATAATTTCAGCAAGCGAATTACCCAGATGTAAATTTGGTGATACAGAATGTATACGGAAAGAAGTTAAAATCATTTTTAAGGAATTTTTAAGTGGTAACTAGTTATTAAGCTGTATTTGTAAATAGCCTTTTTGAAAACTATTGATTTTATTATTCAAGGTTATCCATCACTTAATGTACCAACTATTGAACCTCTCCATATAAACGAGCTACTGATCAAACAAGGTGCTGATAGTCCCGTAAATATTGAACTCATTTTAAAGAACGGAGATTTAAATGGTTTAAAAGATGTTGAGTTTACCAAATTTGTGTAAGTTGAGTGTAGCCATAAATTTATATGTAAATGATAACAATACTTTAAATATTTAATAATTTAGCGGATTTGGCAAGGATCCTAACGGTGTACATGAATTACACTTTAACCTGCCACAACTAAAATATTTAAGCGACTACACAATCAATGGACGTGTCCTAATTTTACCAATTCAAGGTGAAGGAAAAAGTAATTTGACTGTCGGTAAGTTTTTGAATCCCATAATGAATTATTGCGTCCTCATTTTTAACTTTTTTTTTATATCGTTTAACAGATAATTTAGATGGTAAAATAAAATTTCGTGGTAAACAAATCACAAAATCAGGAAAAAACTATATGAAAATTGAAAATTTTAAATTAACATTTACAACGACTCGATTGCATATGAAATTCGAGAATTTATACAAAGGTGATAAAGTTCTGGGCGATAATACCAATTTATTTTTGAATGAAAATTGGCAGGACATTTTCAATGAATTGAAAACGAATATATTTGAATCGTTTGGCCTTGTGATGGAAAGTATAATAAATGTTATATTTTCAAGGATTCCGTATAATGATTTATTTCTCGAATAGTTAATTTAATTAGTATAACAATAAATGATAATTTGATCTAATGAAATAATTATTAAATCGTTTTATTAAGAGAATGGGAGGATTTTGAGATGAACAAAGCTGCTAAAATAATTCCATCTGTATTTTTTTTAACTTTTTTTACTTTTCCAATCTGAAAGAATTGTTCTGCTTTAATTGTAGAGTTGAAGGGTGAAACCTTTTCTATTTGGAGTAACTAGCAACATCTTCTACAGCACATCATTTCAAATTTATCGGCAATCTCTCTGTAGTTATCAGTAAAGCTATGACAGTTTAAATTTATGGTCTTTTTGAGATTGTGGAAAATTTAGTAGCAGTCTGCGATTAAAGTTTTAAGGCTAAATTAACAAAAATGGAACTTAAAATCAAAAATCTACAAAACCCAGAAAATACTGTAAAATGTAAGCTACACATCGAAAAAACCAAAGTCAGGGAAATTTACGATGTAAGCCTATCATAAATGTAAAATTTATTCAACAAATCGAAAATATCAAAAAACCAGAATAGGCTTTAGTAAGCCTATCAAAACTGAAAAATTGTGCCCCAAATGGAAAATTTACAAAATTCAGAAAATACATGATAAGCCTGAAATATTTACAACTCAATAAATCGCAAAATCTACAAAATCCGGAAATACATGACGACCTGTAAAGTTTAAGTCACAATGAGAAGAAATCCACAATCCCGAAATGAAGAGTCGGCGCGTAATGTTTGGTGATGTGATTTTCGCCGACTCTACCGCAGTCTCTATTCGTTTTTTTGAATTATAGATGCAGATTGCTCGAATCTACATGGGGATCGGCACTTCTTTGCGGCATTACCATAAACATTATGGTACCAACATACATCATTTGTGTGATTGGTTTTTGATCGTGAGCGTGATCGACTATTGTTGAAAAATCGAGATTGGGAGTTCGAACGTGGTAATGGGTCTGTGCTTGAACGATACCGAGGACGAGAGCAATCCAGTCCAAAACTGAACGTAATCCAAGACAATCCCGTCAGTTGGATTATATAAGCCAATTTACTACGGATATTCAGCATGTTCATGGGAAAGACAACGTTGTCGCTGATACGCTTTCACGCAAAACCGAATCGGAAACTGCAGAAGTCGAAATCCACTTCGATTTACAAACAATCATCGAAGCACAAAAAGCGGACTTAGAACTTCAGAATTTATTTTCTGGTTCCGGACGTCACGCTAGTTCCACCACAAAACTAAAGCTTTTGAAATTTCCAGGTATGCAAATATACTGTGAAACATCGACGGGCACCAATCGCCCACACATCGCAGAGCCTCTACGCCGCAACGTTTTTGATACTCTGCACAATCTTTCTCATCCAGGTATCCGTGCTACACGTAAATTGATTACTACTCGATATTTTTGGCCCAGCATAAACAAAGACGTGACCCAATGGGCACAATCCTGTTTAAACTGCCAACGATCGAAAGTTCAAAGACATACAAAATCGCCTTTGGGACAATTCGACATTTCACCAGGTCGATTCGAACATATTCACTTGGATATCGTGGGACCACTTCCACCATCCAAAGGATATTCTTATATTCTAACTTGTGTCGATCGATTCACTCGCTGGCCTGAAGCTTATTGCATGACCGATATGACTGCTACAACCATCCAAACGACGTTTGTACACAATTACGTTTCCCGATTCGGTGTTCCTAAAAACATCACTACCGATCAAGGAACGCAATTCGAGTCTAAATTATTCACAGAGTTAACGAAACTTTTAGGCTCACATCGAATACGAACAACATCGTATCATCCTCAGGCAAACGGCATGGTTGAACGCTTCCATAGACAGCTTAAAGCTGCTCTTAAAGCCTGAGGCAATACCGTTAATTGGAGCTCGGGAATACCAATCGTCTTACTTAGAATCCGAGCTACCGTAAAAGAAGATACAAAGTGCTCACCAGCTGAATTGGTTTACGGACGAACCATCAAACTGCCTGGTGAGTTCTTTGTCGAAAATCCTCTTCCACTGTTACCCACACAAGACACGGTAGTCGACCAGCTGCGCACCACAATGCGAGATATAATTCCAACGCCAACTCGTCAATCCAAGCAAAGTGACATATTTGTCCCTAAGGCATTGGACAACTGTGACTTTGTTTTCGTGAAGATTGATAAAGTTCGAGCTGGTTTACAACCCCCGTATGAAGGCCCATACAAAGTGATTCGTCGACTGCGAAAGCACTTCATTGTCTCGATCAAAGACAAACCGCAGTCGATTTCAATAGACAAATTAAACAAAGTATACCGCGTATGGTATACTGTGTTCTGCTGAACGTCGACCTATCACACGAACACATAAATCTGATCGCATTACTACATAGAAGCCCACCGTTTTTTTTTCTTAATTTTATTTTTTTTTACTAGAAAGGGGGTACTGTAACATCCACATAATATCAATTCACTGATATTATCAGCTGCTCCAAAACCAATTAAATCCAACTCGTCTCAATATATTTTCGTACGTCTATACGTGCGCAGTGATTCGATTTCGAAAAAAAGCAACAAAGTCGAAAACCATAAAAAACGCGTACTTCCGTCATTGGATAATAAAGTTAGATTTCTCTTCCTTCTTATGCGAGTCGTCGACGAGACAAGTGTGTGGCAGCAGTAATATAAATAAATAAATAAAGTTAAATTTATCAAAATAACGACAACATCCACCGTCGTTATAAGCCTATGAAAACTGTAAAATTAAAGCAAGTAATTGAAATTATCCAAATGATGTATAATAATGTAAAATTTCACAAAATCTATCAAAAATAGATATATTGTCGAAAATCTACAACATTTAGAAAATACGTCATAAACTACATATTAAAACTTCAAAAATTTACAAAATTCAGAAAATACGGAAAAATTTAAGCTAAAAATCGAAAAACTCCATAGGTCGCCTATTAAAACTGTAAAGTTTAAGCCACAAATCGAAAATATCCAAACTACAGAAAATTCATGACGGATAACCAAACAAAACTAAGAAATTATATCCCAAATATAATTAAAGTATTTGCTAAATCCAAAAAATACAATATGGTTTACCTATCAAACTGTTATATTAAAGTCACAAATCGTCTTTAAGTACAATCAGATATTATCTGCTTCGTGACGTGACGCAATAATTTAAGAGGTATAATAGTCATCAAGCAGATAAGAGTTAACAAATTAAAATTTCGTTATCTATTCGCGTTTTTATTTATTTTGTCTCTAAACATTAAATCGAATATAATCGAATTTAGCGTGACGTAATTTATTTTTACAAATAAAAATTATAAATTAACTTTAATTAATAATTTTTAATTAAAATTTACAAATTTACTTATATAAAAAAAAAAATAAAATGCCTTATTCTTGTCTAGTAGATCTCATCCATCATATTTATACAAAATATTAATTAAATTATTAAAGTGATGAAAAAAAATAAAATATTCGAAAAACATATTATTTAAATTAAATTAAATTATATAACAATATTAAATTAGAAATTAAACATTTTTACAAAACTAAAATTATGCATAATTATTTAATTTTAAACAAAATTTTTTTTTATTTATTTTTGGTTTTAATTAATTAATTTTATTTATATTGATTTAGTTTAAATTTAATTAATTATACTTAAAAACATAAATTTATTAAGGCGCGCGCATGTGCAAATTTTAAAAATTAAATTTTTTAAGGCACAACAATATCGAATAAAAAATACAAATTCGTATAGTAGTATCCAAATTATTTGGTTTAATTAATTAATTAATAGTATAATTAACATGCATATAAGCCAGGACATAATAATTTTTAAATTATAATTAAACAAAATTAACTAAAAATTAAAAAAAAAAAAATAAATTATTAAAAATTACAAAATGGCAGTTAATTTTAAAATTAAATTAAAATTACAATAAGCGTTAGAATTTTTTGTTTTTTTTTTTAATTTTCCTTTTTTTTTAAACTTAAATTTACATTAATTCTACATTAATTTAATTAATTATTGCTTTTAAAAATTTTAATTAATTTATTTTTGTTTTTAATTAAAGAGTGTAATTTAGAAGAAACATTATATAAATTATTAAATCGGTTTGACTAGTATTTCCGTTATTTGAAATAAATTCAAAATTTTATAATTTAAATAATTTTTTTTTGTTTTGTGTATAGTTAAAATTTGAAAATACTAAAAATTAATTTAAATTATTTTTATAGATGTTCGTCTCCATGATAACCTCCATTTCGATTTAATGGTTGTCGTTCTTGGGAATCACTTGGCCGTTTACGATTAAAGAAGCCACACTGAAAATATTTTTAAGTATTAAAATAAAATCAACTCCCATTTTCATCGCAATGCTTACCTTATATAGTAAAAAGATGAGTAACAATAGAATCAATGTACCAATAACGGCGGCAAGTATAACAATCCAAAGTGGCACAACTTCTGGTTTAACAATTGGTTCTGGAATGGCCGTCACAAATATTTCATGTGTTTGAATTTCTGTGTCGGTTGGTTTACCGATATAAGGTAATTTTGTGACACGCGCTACCGCCATTGTGGACAATGTCAATGGACTATGACCGGATATTTTTTTCATTGTTTTTGCCACTAATCGCATTCGTAACGCAATCCATGCGGGTTGATCTTTTATCAAATGTTTTACGACACAACGGATAGCCGCACATTTCGTGCTGTTACATTGGATTGAATCTAATACTGCAGCATCTACGACATCACGTCGGAATCGGCGAATGTGTTGAGATCTACTGTTAATATCCTTTTGATTTGGATCTAAGCTTTGTTCAGCATTTTCGTAATAATGATCAGTGACTAGAGGATCTTGTTTTGAATTCATTGTGTGACTTGAACTACTACCACCACCACCACTACTACTACTACTGCTACTTGATTGACTAGAACTACTACTGCTTTGGGATTGTGAATGTGATCCACCAGCTGCGCCACTAGATGCACCCTCAGCTGATCCACCTTGTGAATAATATTTAACTTGATAACCGCTAGCTCCAGTACCACTCTGTTGAGTACCTCCGCTCATTTCAGCATTTCCACTTTGACGTACTGTGCTATCAACACTGCCACGGTTTATTCCTAAATCAAATGTTGATGATTGGAATCCACTACGACCTTGTGCCATTTTATCAAAACCACCTGAAATGGCAACTAGATCTGGTCTGGGTTCTTCATCATCTTGTTGACTTTGCATTCGGCGGCGACCACTTGTTGCAACACTACTAGCTGCTGATCCCGACGAAAATGATGATGATGACGTTGCTTGAGATGATTGTGCTGCAGATCCCGAAGCAGATTTGCCAACGTTTGCTCGTGAATCTAAACCGGAAATATCTTGGTTAACATTGTTTTGTATATTTTGCCGGTTGTAATTAGCAGCCGAAGCGTTTTGTTGGTAGCGATTTCCAGTCGGTGCCGCATAATATCCACCATACGAAATTGAACCTTGATTACCCGATTGAGTTTGACCGGCTTGTCCTGATTGAGATGATTGACCAGTTTGTCTATTTTGGGACACACGGTTCGACTGTCCAGATTGTGACGATTGATTAGCTTGGCCGGTTGAATGACTTGATTGGTTGAAATTTGTTGCGGTACCTCCACGAATAAAACCTGTAGATTGTGAACCTCTCGTTGCTTGACCAGATTGTTGACCACCTTGTCTGAGTTCATTTAATCGATTATTGAATGATGCAGACTCACTTAATCCTCCATAATGCTCAGTACTAAATTCAACAGTTTTCATTTCACCGGTAATTGGGTCATATTCAGTACTACTGTTCCATTGGGATGTGTAAGTCACAATTGGTTTACCATCAATTGATGTACGTGTAAAGGTTGAGTGTGAGCCTTGTCCGTGACTTGCAGCTGCAGCAGCTGCGGCAGCAGCAGCCGCCGCTTGTTGTGCTCTTTGTCTGTGCACGTAAGATGCATCACCAGCAGACTCAATAGTTTCTTCTGCTTCGAGCATTTTCCTTCTTTCCTCCTCAGTGAAAACGCGGCCGGTTCCATAAGTAACTGTACCACCTTGGGATGCACCACCAGTAGCTGTGCCGCTGGAAATCCCACCACCGGATACTCGACCACCACTAACTGTTCCAGTAGTGATTACACCACTTGAGCTACCACCTCCAGTCGAATATCCACCAGAAATTTGACCTTCAGTAGATTTTCCTCCCGATTCGGACCCACTAGTTATTGTACCTGATGACGATGAGTGACTAGTGGAACTTGAGCTAGAACTAGAACCAGAGCTAGAGCTAGAACTTGAGCCAGATCCAGACGACGACGATCCACTTGATTGCCCAGTGAATTGTGAGTGGTGACCGTATTGATTCATAACCGACGATCGCTTGGCATCATAAGTTGTAAAATAGCTCTTTCGTGAAAGCGAAGGATCAATAAATATGTTTTTAGGATTAACATCATAACTATAAGAGCATTGAACATTTCCATGTTCTTCAGCTTGATCTAGTAAATACATTAAATCTTCGCCATCGTTGGTTTCAATCGACCATAAAATAAAAACTTCTGCTTCTTCAATTTCGGACAAACCTTCATTTCGAATATCGTACATATGCACGACTTGTTCACCAATTTCTTGTTCCCGACTGACATTTTTCATATCAAAAAATTGTGATGAATTGTAATGGAATTCGGCTGGATCGGAAGCACCATGAAGCTTAAGAACAGATTCTAACCAAATCGTAATATTTTTGGCAAACACGTTATCGAGCGTTGACACGCTTAGTTCGGGATTCGTTGAATTAACATTCATTTGGAATGCGAATTTCGGTTCGGCAATATTTTTTTGTTGCTGATAGTTTAGTAAAACTTTAAAGTTTGCAAGTTTTTTACTCGGTAATGGATTACCAACTTCACATTTTAAGATACGATTAATTGGACTGCCACAAGTAATTGTCGAATCTTTAACATCGCCAATTTTTTCGACATTTTTAAACGATAAACCTGGAGGTATATTCATGTAGAAGAATGCTTCAAAAGCATCTTCACCTAAATTGGATATGAGCACTTCAACTTCGAGTGGTTCGGTTGAACCCAATAAATATTTTTCTACTGTGTGCACATCCAATCGTAAATCTGGTATGCAAATATTATCCGGACCACAATTCTTTTGAATATTAATCGAATCACGTTGCACGGTACCTCGATTTTGATCAAGAACTGGCCCAGAAATATCACGTTGTGATCGTCGTTTTGGTACACCTGGTGAACGAATATCATATCGTAATTCAACTTCTAAAGGTGTTAGCTTATCACGAATATTGTCGTTGACATAAACCTTTTGCGTTTGACAAGCTTCACGGCCTCTATATAGTGTTACGGTGAAATTTTTAATATTTCGACCTTGGTCACTCAAAAAGAACATACGTGGCGATCTTAAACTTTTAGAATCGAGAACAAGTGATAAATCGAAGTCGATGTAGTTCGGCACCGCTTTACCGGTGTATTTTAAACAGTAGTTGACATTTGTACATGACACGGATCTATTTTCACGTGGTAACACGCAGTTCTTTTCTTCGATCGAGATTAGCTTCGAAGTTGATTCAAATAGTGCACGTGCTTCCATTTGTACTACAGATCGCGATCTATTCGCAAATTAAAAATATTGATTAGTATCGATTTTAGAGTGTATATACCTATATATAATATTATAAAGTGGCTTACTTAAAAACTACAGCACGACTACTTTCATATGCACCAACCACTAAATCTGGATATCCATTACCATCAAGATCAATACCACCGGAGATTGAGAAACCAAAAGTCGATGCTTTTTCTACTTGTTCGGCATAAATAACTTGTGAATGTTTTTTTAATACACCGGTCGCTGATCCGTGGAAAATATAAACTGCACCTTTGCCATTGACTCCATCGTAAGGAGCGCCTACCGCAAAATCACCAAAACCGTCTTGATTGATATCACCCAATGATGTTAGCGATAGTCCAAATCGTGCTTTAGATTTTAAACCTTCTCTGGTTTCGAGCTCTTTAAATTTATGCTGTGAATTTAAAATAATATTTGAATAACTTTTGGATTCACCCTACCAATTTTACTTACATCTTTTCCTTGATAAATAATATAAACTCGTCCATTTTCATAATCACCAACATTATTGCTATATTCGGTATACATTGGAGCACCTACAATTAGATCTTGTAGTCCATCACCATCCACATCAACCGTACACATGGCATAACCGAAATACGCCCCAATTTGTTCACCGGTCACATTTCGTTGAATTTGTAAATCCCACGACAATATTAAAACTTTTCCCAGTAGTCCACCACCGCGTGGCATTCCAACGGCCACACCTTGATTTCCATCACCATTAAAATCACCCGTTACAGTTGAATATCCTAAATATGAATCATCTTCGGCCGCAGAACTTTCTTTTGTTTCATAAACACGACTTCTGGGATGTAATTGACTTTGGAGTGTGCTTTGTGAAAATAATTGACCTAAAGAATGCATATAAAACGAACGTTAATCAATTATAATCGTTTATAACAAATTTTATTTTAGACCTAAATGTCAGCAATAATGCATTATAACCGATAATTTGCTTTTTTTATTTTTGTTTTAAATTATAATATTTTTTAATTAATTTTTGATTTTATATAATATTTGTGGGGTTAATAAAAATTTCAATATGCTTAAGCCAATAAAAAACTGAAAAATTAATTAATTATTAAAATAAATCAGTTTGTTCAAAAATTAATTTAAAAATAATAATAATTTAATATTTTAATTTTAATTTTGTAAAGCAAAAAAAAAAAAAAAAGAAAAAGTCTTTCACCAAAAATGCTCTATAAAATAAAAGTATTTTTTTAAATATAATTAAATAATAGTTTTAGTAAATAAATTAAAATTATAATTTAATTAAATACATATATATTTATTCCGTCATTTTGGAATTTTATTGTTTATAAATTATATGTTTATTATAAAATAGATGTTTTTGGCTTTTTTTATTTAGAAGCAGTTGTTATATCCATCTCCAAAGGAAATCCAGTAACGTATGGCTTTGTTTGGTGGTTGGTGGCTTTGAAGGATCAAAATGCATGTGAATGTATTTATATAACATAATGAAATTTAATGGTACTATTTTGTAATTAAATAGTTTTTAAAGATTTACAATATACAGTATACAATATATATAAATATAAATATATATATATATATATATATATATATATATATATATATATACCTAAATATATATATATATATATATATATATATATATATATATATATATATATATATTATATATATATATATATATATATATATATATATATATATATATATATATATATATATATATATATATATATATATATATATAAAGTCCACGCCATAATTATTTGTACTTCATGAACATTTCATATTAATTTATATAGAAACTAAAAAATTGGATTAAAAACTAATTTATTCTATATTTATTGCTATTTTATAAAACAAATAAAAATTAAAAAAAAAAAATCTTTATTTCATTAAAAACGAAACCAAAATGAAACAGCAAAATTATTTGTATCTCTCTTTTTTCCAAAATTTTTTGTACTTGAGTTCTAAATAAGACTAAGATCGAATGGTAGGTATTGCAACTAATTATTATTTTTTGGTTAAATTAATAGGAAGTATTTCCACCGTTATTATCAACGACTTCTTGCAGCCAGTCTGGAATCGAATTCATCAGATTTTCGAGGATATTTTTAAGTATCTTATCTCAAACATGTTTAATTTCGGCAAACGTTTAGCTGTACTGTCTTCCAATAAAAACGGTCATATTTTGTACTTTGAGGCGGCCAATCGATGGTTCCTTGGTTCAAATCGCTTAAAAATTTGGTTATCACTGTTCTTATGAATTGGAGCAAAATAAAGTGTCTTCTAATCCCTTAACATACCTGACATGTAAATATGTACTTCATTTTACTTTTTCAGGTAGCATAACCAGATTGCTAACGCCATTATAAGCTGTCCTTTATATAACATCACATGTCTTTCACTAATATGACATTATAACGTTGCGTTATATTTATATTTTTTTATATTTTATTTATATTTTATTTATATTTTTTTGCCGTATGCGCCATCTTAACAAATTCTAGACTCATCTAGGTCCATAATACACTGCGCCAAAACTCCAATGGTTCTTAAGTGTGTGAGCACAATCTTAAAACGCTTTTATTTATTTTGTTAATTTATAAAGCTCAAAACAGAACCAGAGCGACTACGGAGGGCGTCGACGCCTGTCAAATTAAACTATACAAAAAGTATATTATGGTCACAGAATGATCGACGGTAACGACGACGATTTTTTTGTTAAAATAAATTTATTTCTTATGGTGCGTACATGTACGTGATCAAAAAATTGATTCGCGAATCAAGGGGAAATTTGTATATTTTTCATACGAAAAATATATAAATTTTCCCTCCTGAGTTGAAATTATTTTAACTTTGGGCACATTTTTCACCACAAGCATCCAACATAATAAAAAAAAAAATGAAAATTATGAGCAATAATTGTGCTCATTATATATAATTTTGCTATTTTTTGACATTTCTTATTTTGTTTTTCAAACATTTTGCGCGAGCTAACAACAAACATCATGTTTACTGACAATATTTAAGTCCCGCGCCAAAATTTCGATAGCGGTCTGTCTTGATAAAGACATTTTGGGTATTATTACGAATTAATTAAGTTCAAAAAATTTAATTACACGAAAGATATTAAATTAAACGAAAATTTAAAATCACCGAAAACAAACAAAAAGAAATTATTACGAAATTAAAATCAACCAATAAAAACAAAATGAAGTTAAATTTAATATTAGAAATTATTACGAAATAACACGAAAAAATTTAAATCACCGATAAAAACAAACAGCAAGAATTTAAAATCACCGATAACGAAATTAAAAATGGAAATCTAATCACAAAAAAAAAATCACAAAACGCACAAATATTTCGTATATCACAGCCAACCAAGATACACAATTAATAATTACATTTGTTTCATACGTCAAGTAAAATAGATAATAATTTTGAGCAAAAGCTTTTGTTACTAACTTCATCATGTGATGAAATTTTTTAATCACGTATATGTACGCACCATAATTTTATTGCCAGCGAAACAATGTTGCAAATTGTTTTTTATTTTTTTGAGTTGGCTTTTTAATAAAATGAGTACTAAGTAGCCATGTTTTAAAATTTTTCATTGTTATTTTTATGTCGCGATACGATTACGCTTTCGTTTATTATGTTTACAACCGCGATATCGCTGACGAAATTTATATTTATTCGTTGAGGGTCGCCGTTCATGTTCTGTTTTGACCTTAAAAGGCTTCATTTTACTACATATGCCTTATTATTAGCTTCATAAAGCCATATACGAACCGTAGTTACGCTGATATTGGTTTGGCATACGTTATTTATGTCGTTTCGAATTGACTTTAGTCTCTACCGAGACTTCATTGCCAATTTGGTTTTTTGATTTGGTGGAGCACCGAATTATTCTGGCAGTCATGCAGTTTAACTAGTTCTTTAATCAGTACTCCTTCAAAATATCAAGCAACAATGAAGGCTCGCACTTCCAATGAAATTTCTCGTTTTCTTGCGTTTTTTAAAAATATGTATTGCACTATTAAAGTGTACAATTATGACTAAATGAACTACTGCAATATTTGTGAAATATCCTGCAAAAAAATAAAGAAATCCCGTCACGAGAGACTTTTACAGAAGGGTACAAATAATTTTGCTGTTATGTTTTTGCAGCTTATGTTTTTAATGAAACAAATAATTTTTTTTTATTTTAAATTTTTTATATAAAATAGCAATAAATATAGAATAAAATAACAAATAAATTGTTTTTATTGAACTTAATTTTAAATCCCATTTTTTAGTTTCTATGTAAATCAATATGAAATTTTCATGAAGTACAAATAATTGTGGCGTGAACTGTATATATATATATATATATATATATATATATATATATATATATATATATATATATATATATATATATATATATATATATATATGTATATATATATATAATTTTAATTAAAAATTGTATTAATTTTATGATTGAGTAACGATATGAGATTTGGTTTTAAGATGAAGATGAGTTTAAGATAACTATGGCTTGTATGATGAATGTAATTTAATTTTACAAATAATTTTATAATTTTTCTGAAATTTGATAAATTAAATTAAAGCAATTAGTAAACTAAACAAACGGCTATCAATTATAGTTTTACAAATTAAAATTTTGGTTTGTTTATAACTAAATTAATTAACAATAATCACTTAGTTCTAGTGCTTAAAGTATTATAGTTAAACAAAAATTCTAATATTTTTATGAAATTTAATTTAATTTATTTAAATCCATATTTTTAGTTTTTAAACGTTGATTTAAAATTATTAGATTTACAATTTCACCGTACAGTTTCGACCTTATTGTGAAACTATGAGTCCCTATAAGGAGTAAGTAATATTTCGTTATACTATTGTTTCAAATGTCAATCAAATAAGACCGACGAGTTTCGAAACTATACTGAATGATGTTAAAGTATTTGAATTTACAGGAATTCGTATCGTTCAGTCCTATCCACGTGTGTTTTTTGTTTTATACTTATATACATATTTATAAATAATCCCGCGAGAGTGTTGCGACGTGTTTTGTCTGTTTAACGGTTTTTTCAAATAAGTTTTGTGCTAAATAATTTTTTTAATCCGTTACGTTGCAACTCTACGGTGGTAGTCTTAAGAGGCGGTAGTATTAAGTGGATAAAGTGTTATTAATCTTATTAATATTTCAGGATGATCCGGTACTCGGTTAATAGGGTAATTTTTACAAAAATATTCGATTACTCGAAAAATCCAAATTAAATGTTTTAAATGTAAATTTAATGGTTTTGACTTTGAACCTCATCCATCCATATTAAAATTTAAAATCGCGTTTTCCTCAAGAAACTTTTGGGCTCTGCTTTCAGTTAATTTATTTAGCCATACAGCATTTAAATGAAAAATTGGCTACCTTACTTTAAAGTTAAAATACTACTGCTTAAAAGTCATAACATCGATAATTAAAACATAAGCTTAGCTTTTTAAAAATGTTGCGGGAAATATAAAACTTAAAATAATTAGCCACAAGTATAAAACGATGATCAGATCAACACAATTTACTTTACCACAGATGATGCCAAGTGCAAATGTATTACTTGAAAATTTACGCCTACCGTCCGTAAATTTACGACGTCTTGTGATATATTGCTTCGAGTGGAAGTATATTACATCATTCAAATACAAGGTAGCATAATACATTTTTTTAATGGAATATTTTTTTAATGGAAACTATATAGGGTTCGCGAATTAATCGTCATTTAAAAACCGTTAACCGGTAAATAATTTAAGAAGCAGTCGAAAATGCTCGTTTAGAGTCTATTTACGCTTGTCGATTGAAAGACGTTATATATTTCAAAATTATATATAAATATGTTCCCTTTACACATTTTTCTTAAACTAGGTAAACATGTACTAGTTTTGGGAATAGTATAGTTGGTTAGCAACTGTACTTGGATGCTATGGTCTTGGATTGTCAAGTCAATTTTTTTTAGAAGTAAATGAAGTTTCTTGAGGTAGTGCAATGTTGTTTATTAAATTATTTTTAGTCACTTCAATTGTTTTAACATATTTAAAAGCCTCTCAACAATTTTATTAGCAATCTGGTTCGAATAACTTCGGCTCAAATAAATAAGTATGTCTTTTCAATGTTTTTCCAATGTTTTAGTTGGCTCTTTCCATGAGCAACTTCTGGCTCTTCGCTAAAGGTTGTTTTTTATATTGTTAAAAAAGCAATTCCGGTTCTGAGAAGGGAATCTCAGACTTGATATAAAAGTCTTATGGATGCGCCTTTTTACTGTACAAAACCGCTTCAACATTATGAAGTCTGTGCCAATACAGGAAATTACAGATTCGTGTTTTATGTCGATCTGTACATTGCATTGCTCCGGCCATCCTATATAATAGCATGGAAAAGGGTCTGGCCAATAGATTTTGCACTCCAACAAGGGGATCATAGCTCCTCATAAATATCAAAATAATATGCCTAGTTGCATTTAGAAGTAATATAAAGTCTCTTCGCCCTTGGCAGAATGATAAATCGGGAATTTTTTTATAGACCTTGGTCAGTCTGGCGATCTGCCGTGGAACTGTTATGGTCCTTTAAAGCGTTATTTTCTATGGTTAAACACAACTTTATTTAATTTGCATATTCAAGATGTATGTGCCTATACAACGTATTGTGACTAAATACTTAAACCTTTCCATCTCTTCCTGAATGTAATTATTCAATCTTGACTACCAACCATCGAGTGGCCTTAGGTTTATTCCTTGTTCAGAACTGAATTTCCAACTTTTATATTATGGAAATTATGGTTATGATGATTGAAGAATTGTTGAGTGGACGGTGGTTTTAATCCTTTTTACTTCTACTTGGGTAATATATACAGGGTGATTTTTTTTAGCTGAAACTGTCAAATTTCTCGGAAAATAAGCACTCTACGAACAAAATGTCCAAGATTAAAATTTAATCATTCCGCAAGAGAAGTATATTAGTGTTAAAAATAATACCCCCTTTTTCTTCTTGTAGGTGGGGTGGAAGTAACTTTGAAATGAAAATAGGAACTCTTATTTTTTATTGCCGATTCGGATTATCCGGCTAAAAATAAATAAGGAAGTTAGTTAATTTTGGCTAAAATCGATTAACCGGAAGTGGCTGCTTCCATTGGGATTTTTTTCGAGTTTTGTAAATATTTCAAAAAGTACAGCATTCATGAGAGGAGTGCAAAAATGTTGTATTAATAAAATAAACAAAAAAATAAATTTTCTTCCACTTCTGGTTAGCCGATTTCCGCCAAAGTTAACTTTCCTACTTACTTATTTTTAGTCGGAGAATCCGAATCTGCAATAAAAAATAGAGGTTCCTATTTTAATTTCATTGTTACCCCAGCTTTACCTATAGGGAGGGGAGGGAGTACTAATTTTAGCACTAATGTATTTTCCCCGCGGAATGACTAAATTTTGGTATTGGACATTTTGTTCGAAGAGTGCTTATTTTTCGAGATATTTGAAAGTTTCAGCGTAAAAAAATCACCTATGTTGGCTTTAAACCAAAATAAATATAGTCTTGAATTTCTTTAAGTGTTAACTTTGGACTGATTATATATTTATATCTTATATTTCTCAATCTTGATTTGCTTCCTTTGTTTGGCTGCCCTTGTATTTTATGAATCCAATTGATGCCTTCTTCACATATCATTTACATAAGCATTCTTGCAGTTATAGTTACTGGGGCGATTTCATGCGGTGATTGTATTATGAGTCTTCAATAAGATCCCAATAGATCCCTAATGTTTTAATAGTATTATTATCTTAACAAATTCTTTTATTCCATTTTAATCTTTTTCTAATACCCTTTTTGTATTGCTACACCATTTCCTAACATTAAAACTTCCACATGTCAAAACCTGGGTCTGCAATGTGATTCTTTCATTCATTGTATTTGCACCAGACAATACGTCATCAACGTACAAATCGTTTCTTAAAATTTTGATGTCTAGGCAATGCTGTTTCTTTGACCTGTGCCTACTGGTACAGTGTTTTGATTGCAAGATATGGTGCGGGGAAACCGCTCAGAACTGGACATTTTAAAACTGGATATTTCAAAATAGGATTTGACAAAACGAGATAAGGTACAAAACTGGATATTTCAAAATTGAATAATTCAAAACGAGATAAGGTACAAAACGAGGTTCAATACTGGATACTTCAAAACAGGATATTTCGACATGTGATTTAAACTTAAAATGATTTTTTATGAAAGTTCTGGAATATGGCCAATTAGGGAGGAACTCGGTGATTTCTTAACCGGTTTTGATGAAACTCGATAGGGAGAAAATAGGATTTATAGATGATTTTTTGGGAAAGTTCTGGAATATGGCCAGTTAGGAAGGAACACGGCGAGTTCTTAAACCTCTGGAATATGGCCAATGAGGTTTCATACTTGAATAATTTTAAGCAGAGAAAAAGAATTTTCCTTTGCTTAATGGTTGGTTTTAATTGCTGCTTTTCTCGTCTTATTAAAATAATCATTGACTTGAAAAAATCATTTTAAAATCACATTTTCATCCTCCATATAGAACTTCATCATAATCGGTTAAGAACTCACCAAGTTCCTTCCTAATTTGCTATATTCCAGAACTTACCCAAACAATCATTTTAAAATTCTATTTTCATCCTACGTAATTGGCCATATTCCAGAACTTTCCTAAAAAATCATTTTAAGTTTAAATCACGTGTTGAAATATCCTGTTTTGAAATATTCAGTTTTGTACCATTTCTCGTTTTGAATTATCCTGTTTCGTCAAATCTAGTTGTAAAATATCCAGCCGTACGTTATCGTTGTTCACTCCTTTAATGGTTATTGAGATTATCTCGTCATTTTATGGTTTATAAATCTTGATGTTCCTTTGTAGCTTTTATTTGCCAATACATCGATGTGGGCAGTGATAACATATTTATGTTTTCTCCATCTTATAGAATGTTGTCCATCAAGCTCTAGATCATTCTTGACGATGTTTTCATTATCGAGCACAACTCTTAATTTAATTGTAAAATTATTTCTGAGCAAAAAAACTTAAGAAATGTAACAAATTTAAATGAAATTTCTCTAAAATTAAATTAACTAATATAATTAAAAATAATTTTATACGTTCTATAAAATATCGGTTAGATAACATTAATTTAGCGTCTTTTGATTAATTGCACAACACTAAGACAACATTTTTTTAAATTAATAAATAAATTAAAATTTTTTTTTATAAATTTGATGATTAAAAAATTTAATAATTTTGATAACCTTTCAATAAGATAATTTAATAAAAAATTATTAATGTGTGATGAATAATCTTATTTATGTATATATTTTTTTATATAGTTAACAATATTCTCTAATTCATACCTAGATAACATTTAACTTATTGGTTAATTAAATTTAATATTTGCTAAAAATTTTTAAATTAAATATCTCCTCAAACTCCATCACCTATATTGATATACTCTCGCTCTAATTTTAATTTATCAAATCTCATTTAATTTTTAAAAAATTTTAAATTTATTTTTCTGAAAAAAGATTTTATAATTAAATTTTGATTTTCCATTTTTTTTTAATATTAATGATTTCAATAAGTTAATAATGATTAAGAAAAATAATAATAATAATAAATAAAAAAAAAAAAAAAAAAAAAAACACAACCAATCTGTTTTATTTTGAAAAAAAAAGAAACAAAAATTTTAAGCTTCAAGCACCGATGTAGTAATAAAATAAAACAACAAAATAAATTATTATTTGTTGGTAGCAGCGAAAAATTAGAAAAAATTTATAATTTTGAAATTAATTTTCCAAAATTTGTTTTGTTTTTGTAATCGTTTTTACCTTCGCCAAATTTCGCATCTCTTGGTGGTTTAAAGGGATAAACTGCATTAGTATTTATCGAATAGACTTGTCCTAAAATTATTTATAATTAAGAAATTTATTTATAAAAAAAATAGTAACATTTTATAGATAATATGTATAAGTTTATATAAAATAGTTTTCTCTCGTTACACATAATTAGTTTAAATAATAGAAATATTAATTATATAGTTATAAATTGTTGAAAGGTAATATATATATATATATATATATATATATATATATATATATATATATATATATATATATATCAACTTGGTTCAAAACATTTCCAATTTTTTTCAAACCTAAGCCAACTTAGTTCACGATTATTTAGACAAGATTTTAATTTATTCAGATCAAATTTTAATTTATTTTCATTTCGCTTCAATTGTTTTCGAAGTGACAGCTCTGTAAGTCTACTTAATTTTTGTGTATCTAACAATCAATTTGTTAGAATAACACTAAACTACTGCAATTGCGTTGCTGGACATAACGAGTCCCAATTAAGGTAATTTGGAAAGTTTACTCTTCCAAAAAAAGGTAAGGCAAAATAAAAATACTAAAGATAAGAATCTAGTGGGCCTTGTGTGAATAGTTTAGACAAACAATCTTCAAAAATGCAGAAACTGTAATGTTTTACTAACATATTGCACATTACAAGGGATATTTTTAACACTTTTAAATTTGCATGATCTTGTCCTCGAGTTAAAGCGACCGACATAAAACTGTCCATAATCAAAAACTGATTCAGGAAGATATATACAGTTTTATATACTACAAAAATTTCTAGAATTTTGCAATTATGAGTGCTTTAGCATCAAGCATAAAGTCTTAGTGTTCTTATTGTACGGTTAAATGTACAAGATAATAATCGTTAAAAGATAATAATCGTTTCCGTCTCATCACAATTGTTAAATTAAGATAACATTATCTAAGCGCACCACTCATTCCTGAAATTCATGATGACCTGCCAAGCGCATATTGGTAATTAAATTGCGTTGTTTAATGAGACGCCACAACGTAGAATTAAGTGCTGTCAGTACCTCTTGGCTCTACATTTGATGTTCGATGAAAGTCATCTCTCAATGTCAGTCCTTTTTCTCAAAATGGTTGAACGTCTCTCATATTTGTTGTGTTTCATCAAACATAAAATATTCAGAAATTTCTGAATGCTGTCAATTGTGTAAAAAATTCTGAGCTCTCCATGGCTTGTTCTACTTTTTTTCTTTTGAAATTTACTAGCTTCGCAACAGAAAGGTGAACATCAAGGCGCTAAACGGCGTGTGAGCTATTATCCATCGGATACTCAAGGAGATATTAAATTGATCTGGAGCACGAACGTATTATCGTAAATTGCTTGATTTCATTGTGAATAATTGTGCCTTCAATAGAATTTAATTCCATGGAATATATTCTTTTCGACGTTTATGGATTAACTGTGTTGGTATGCCCTGATGTTCGTAAGGGTGTCAGAAATTTAGAGTTTAAAAACCACCCTGGCAAGCTTCGAGAACACTACTGCCATAGAAACGCCGAGGATATCAAGCACTATTGAGGGAAAGAAGAAAAGTGGACATTAAATATCTACATATTTAAATAAAATATAAGTTGCTATATTTACAGTAGTCCCTCGAGTTACGGACGCCCATTTCTTTGTGTAGTAACCCCAAGAAGTTGTAATGGAAAATGCGTAAAAAGAAGCACGCAACAGTTTTAGAATTTAAAATTGTTATTTTAAAGCAGTTTGATGTGGGTGAACAAAATAGTGAGATCGCCAAAGTTTCAGGCCTTGTTACTATAACAGTCGGTATAATAAAAGTAAATAGGGATACAATTTCTTCAAGTGTATAAAAATTGACACCGTTAACCTTAAAAAATATTTGAAATCCAAGAATTGAGGTTACGGAAAAAAGGAAATTGCTGCTTAGTGCATTAATAGACCATAAACTATCAGAAAAGCGGACTTCATCAAAAACTTGTATGGCTATAAACCAAAAAATATCTTTAAGGTTCAAGGCAGTTTGGGAACGAACTACAGTTTGATTGGAGGAAATGCTGCAGAAGATCACAAATTAAAACCGCTTCTAATTTATCATACAGAAAGTCAATCTATTCAAACCCCAAATGACATGACAAATACACAAACCGAAATGGCTGCTATTGTACGTTTAGTGCACTAAATATGGAATGAGATGCACGCTAGACGGAAGTTTCTACTTAATATGATTTGCGCATTTTGACAACAAGTAAAATGTCAAAAGCTGTTTACCGTTTCGAGGAAGACATGAAAATCTTTTTCGAGAATGACCTGTCTGTGAAAAAAAAAATTGAAATACCCTTCTGTGCTGCAAGGAATTATATCGTGAACTAAACAAGACAACAATTGAGGATATTGATGAACGTGTTGAACTGGTCAGTTCCGATGAATAGTTCAACAGTTCAGATGATTAATTTTAAACTTCGTTAGGTATATAATTTCAATTTCTAATTAGATTCCATATTAATCTAACCATACAGCTAGGTTACGGGCAGTTTTTGGGTAACTGCACCTTGCCTCTAAAGCGGTGGAATACTATAAATAATACTGGGCTGGGTCCTCTTTGCACATTCAGAACACAAGGTTCAGTAATTATTAATGACTTATATTTTTTCAATAATGGAAAAATTACAGTTCTCTTTTAGTTTAACTGTTGGAAAACGATTTTCATAAGTTAAATAATTAATTGCAGTTTAAACTGGCTAATAATTTTATTTTAAGAAATAAATAAGAGTGAATTTTACCTGAATAATTGAAAATAAAATCTGAACATAGGTGAATTTTATTGTAAATGTTTTGACCAAGATTGATATATATATATATATATATATATATATATATATATATATATATATATATATAAATATATATATATATATATATATATATATATATATATATATATATATATATATATATATATATATATATCATATTTTTGAGACTTTATTTCTCAAATAAACTTCTGGATCTAGGGAGAAACTCCATACACAAAATAATATATTAACATAAAAATAATATTTATAATTTCAACACCTAGTAAACATTTTTAAAACACTTAATTAAAAAAAACATATAAACATAATTAAATAATTAATAAATAATTTTTCATTTTGCCTCACCTTGCCAATACCAACTGCCTGGGGCACCAACATAAACTCGCTGACCATCCTAAATAAACAAAACAAAAAAAAAATAAAATAAATTTAAGATCAATTGATCGCATATAAATAATTATTATGATTAATGATTTATTTATTGTATCGTTAACAAAAATAAAAATATGAATATATCTTTTGTTATAAGTTTATATTTTATTTTTTATTTTCGAGATCACGATCAGTAATTGAATTAAAAGGTAAATACATTATATATATCATAAATGGTTTCGTTCTGATGGTATTTTTGTAAAATTTTGTGTATCGCTATTTACAGTTATAAGGAAATATTAATAAATTATGTTAAAAAAGAAAATCAGAGGTTATGTGTGGGCGGTGATCGAGATTAAAGATAATTTTTAAGATTTGTTTTGATTTATATTCGGGTGTAGCGTGGAGAAAACTCTTTCGATATTTTAGGAATGATCGTATTCGTTATTAAGTACATACACACATACACACAATACGAAGTAGTGTTGTTCCTGGGTACCTTCGGGTTCTCTAAACCATAAAAGAACTAATGTAAAAGACATTATAAAATGACTGATGGCCGATAGTTTGGTAAAGAAACTGTAGATCAGTAAAATAATTTTCCTACGACCATACAACAACATGATGGTTTCGATGGAATCACTTTTTTTACTTCCCAAAGATGTTTGCTTAGACCATCAAATATAAACTAGCTGCCCAGCCAGTCAATGGGAAAATTCAAATATATACATTAAGCAATAATTTTGCTGGTTGGCATCGATGGGTTATTATACTATATTGAGTTACCGCTGGGTTCTTGATCAAAATAAATTTACCGACAAAACTAAATTCGGAAAATTTTATTATGTTAAATGGTAACTTATGTAAAGTGGTTTCGTGACTATACAATTTCCGCCTTTTGATTTACGCAAAAAGAATTCAAATCAGTCGATTGTTTTATTATTACAGTAGATGCAAATAAGTAGACAGCCTGTTAATTAAAACTTATAAAACTATCGTAGAATTCAAAGTTGCTCGGCATAGTGAACAAAATTGTTCAAAAGGCAACTGAACCTTCAGAGTAGCAATTTGACGTAATTATAGCGTTACTATCAGTAAAAAAGAATACTACCATTAGAAAGTATCTATAACGACGGTGGTGAGGTGTCGTTATTTTAATTATTCAGATGTAGATGTTGTGCGAAGCAAAGCTCAGTTTCGATCTGATGAGGAATCGTAAATAATTTTGTTAAAAATTATTTGTCATCTCATCAGGCCATGGCGACCGAGTGCTATGTGTAACAGCTACTTTACGCAATATATATTTATGTACAGTGTTCATGTAGCGTTAGCGAATTATATGGATTTGCACGAAATATCTGAATAATTTTTTTAATTGTGTGTGTAGCGATGGTCGTTACATATCTATTAGTCCTCTTTAAATTTAAACAGTCCACTACTATCACCACCGATGCGCCCTAAACATTCGAGTTAAAAAACGCACAAAAATAAAGGGAAATTTGTCAACTATTCAACACTGACCAATTTACAATGAGCTGTACCAAATCATAGTAGTTTATTGGCTAAAACTAAGATTATATCAAAATCAAAGTAAATCCATAAAATTTATAAAATATAATATTATTATTACGAACTTAATCAAGTGCAATTATATTCCACAGTTAAAATTAGGCAATTATTTCCCAAATTTTTCGTAGACCTCTCGTCAATGTATTAGTTGCACAAACTGAAAAATAATACACAATATATTGCGCAAAACATGACGTCACAACCCACGACAAAACTAAAATAAGTTTTACCGGTTGAATGTTTACTTGTAAATGGAGCTAAAATATTCTTTAAAGACTTAAGCTGCGTTCATAACACTAATTATGAATATCCTATAATGTCCAGCTCTGCTGTGTATCCAATTAAATCACCCATATGAAGTCAATCCACCCCCCAATCGAGTTAAAATTATTTTATCATTAAACAAATAATCGCAGAACATGTAAAACAAAAAATAATAATAATAATAAAGAGAAAAAGAGCATGGATGAAAAGTCCTAGGATATTCATCCGATATTATGAACGCAACTTGGTCCTGCAAACTTCGTGTTTAAATTTGGCAATCTTGAACTTTACACTGCTATCGTCCTGTTTGTTTTTATTCCATTATCGGAAGTTATCCAACGGACAAATAAATATTACTTGGGTCGAATGATGACTTAATGTTAAAGCTCAAAACTATTAAATTTATTTATTTTAAAACGTGAACAACGAAAGTTCAAGGTACACGTCTTTAGACTTTCTGGGGCAACCAAATCTGGATTTCTGGTTTCTAAAACAATTCAAAAAATAGTAATAACCTGTAAGAACAGGTTTTGCTATTAGTTCTAAATTGTGCCTTGAAAACCCTTAAAGAAAGTTAAATAGTTCGTGAATTTATTATTAGGGAAATCCCCATTTTAATTCTGCTTAATAAAAAAAATTCGCCAACATAATGTATGCTTTTCCTGCCATAGAATCAAAATGTCTAGTATAGGTAAAGTCTGAAGAGAAAATATCACCCACATCTGATGTGAAAGCAATCCTGATGAAAAACTACACTGCTATGCATAATGGGGCGACGGGTTTGATAGAATAATACGATTAATTTTTACATTTGCCAAAAAGCAATTTCGGTGAAGAGTTTGAACAAGAGTGACCTGATGTGGCTATACCCCCTTCGACATTCTCGAGTTTTCACAAAACAAATGAGAAGATTAATTAATAATTTACACGAATTGTCAAAGTTCAGAAAGGTAATAAGACTGTAATTCTTCTACTGAAAACTGATTAATTTTGTCAAATGCTTTCGAAAAATCTGTGTAACTACGTCAAATTGCTTCTTCGAATTGAAACTGCTGTAAAGGTAATCATTAAATTCGTGCCAGTAGTTCTTATGGCAAAAAAAAAAAGGTTATGCTTATATATTTGAAAAGCTTATGGTACGATATGGTGGCGAGAGTAGCAATCTCAAAACTTAATTCTTTGGATTTACCACTAATACTGAAAGCATACATTGGTAATAGATTGACATAAACGCAAATGAAGGTCTTGTCGGTGGCCTATGCCATTGTTAACATAGTTGTTGTTGTTGTTGGAACAGTTGAGCAATTTCTGAAGCAATACGTGTGAATTTGGGAATAAACTTATTGGAGACGAATATTACAAGTGGTTCAATAAATATTGTAAGAGATAAAATAATGGTTGTCTATGGCCTCTACACTGTAGTGGAGTTTATAGTTTAAATAATTAAGGTGGGAAAGAGCTTAAGGACCTATTTGCAAAATTTTCATATTCCATTGGTCTCAATATCAAGGAGTCAATTCAAAATAAATAATCTCGAGGTTTTTAAACCAGCCTACACAACTGATGACGATGGTAGCTACTATCGCAAACTTAAACAACTCGTTAAGAGATAATGAACCACCCAACGCCATCTTTGGCTCCACATTTGTGGATTTAATAATATGCCTCAGCTAAGTCAAGACTTCCTCAATCGCTTCCACTTTAGCTTGGTGTACGCTGCAGTAGACAGTCAGAAGAACAAATATATATATATATATATATATATATATATATATATATATATATATATATATATATATATATATATATATATATATATATATATATTGTATCAAAGATAGCTACTGCTCTGAGTTTACCATCTATCCTTGGAGCCGTACGTGCAGAACAGCATAAAAGTGGTAATGAAATTCGAAGCATAAAAGTGGTGTAGTATAATCAAGGTTCACCGCTTCCTTCTATAGCAAATTGTTTATGGTCGAGAGACCTGCCGGAAAACATTTCTAATGAGACACATCAGTGAGTCGGGAGACTGTATTAGCCGCCATCTGCTTACCGAAGATACATACCATTCTTTGTATCCTGTTTTTGTGAGTTGCTTTGTCTAGTTCTGGCCACTAAATTCTTACTCCTTTCATAAAAACTACCGAGGTATAGAGCCAGTGACCAGCCTCGGTTTGAAAACCCTATCTGTTACTAATGGCGTTCCTGCATGAGTACACCACCATATAAGCTTTATTTACTCTTCTCACCGAGATTTTGTATTTTATAGTGAAGAGTATTAACTCTATAATAGTTAGAAGCGCATTCTGCATACGAACATTCCTATACCTTCGCCCTACAGTTCCAGAAGTAATCTTTTAATCACCAAGCTCAACGGAGACATGACACCACATATTGGGGTACCACTTATCACTAGCCTGCTAATAGTGGATTCCCACAGTTTAGAATTTGCAGTCCCGCTTATTACCTTATGACTTATCTACTTTATTATGTGATTACTCCACCTCCATGGATGAAAATCCTTCTATGATTGCATTCGTTTTAACATAATTAAAGGCGCCCTTGATATCAAAGAAAACTACCATACAGTTCGAGAATGAGTGAAATGTGTACTAGGGCGTGTTCACAGATTTCCCTTTGCAGTACGCATGTTGAGACGTATGTTAAAAGGTGCTAGTGTTATATGTTTACCAGTTCTTTCTTGTGTACGAAATATCTTGACAACCGTCCATTTCGTAGGAATATAGCTTAGATTTAAACATCCCTTAAACGTCAAATCTAGGCATGAGAGAATAATCTTCGAGTTCATCTGGATTTTTGCTGGTACAATCCGATTTGGACTACCCAAATTAAATGGCTAAGTATTCGTTTTTTACTTACGATATCTGCTGTGAACAATGAATGTGATACTTTCTCTCATTAGTTAAGTCAATAAGCTGGTAAGAAAATTATTTTAAGGTTAGGATGATTTAAATCGAGTAGATGGCAGGATGCATTATTAATAATAGGCATCTTTTGGGCATTACAGCAACCTTTAAAATATATTTTTGCGGGTGTTATGTGAATTCATCTTAGATAGAATAGATTTTCGACCAGAACCAGCAAATACCGGAATATGAGAGGAAAACAGAATCCGTTCCCAGATTCTTAGAAAAAATGTTGATCAGCGGGAATTAAAAGCTTACAATCTCAATCATGTTGCAAGAGGTAAAACCTGAGGAAGATCTTTTAATTTTATCTAAAAAAAGTTCGAGATAAAGTTATGATAATGTATCGGAATATGAGGCGATACCATCATTTACAGTACACACTTTACAAGAGGGATTGACATATCCTATAAAATAATATCTTTTGTCGAAGAGCATGCTTCAGATATTGAAATAACTGTAACCCCAGTTTGATAAGTCTAAAAAATACAATTTTGAATTGTGCTGTGTTTTTGTGGAATTAATTTCCCGGGTATTTGAATGGTTACCCTACAATAATGCAATTTATAAACAACAATCATGATTTGTACTTCCTTTACTGAAATCTTACAATACTTTTGCAAGTGCAAAAAATCAAAATAGTTGGTGATAAATATTGATTGCTATATAATCGACATTTCAGCCAAAAATATGTTGAACCTGCTATTTGAAAAATTTGTCATGTTTTGTAGATTTAGTAATCATAACAATATTGTTTGTGTGAAATTTGTCATTATATAGAATTCTCCGAATTAGTCTTAAGTTAAATATTCAATGACATCACGACAAGATAAATATTTGATACCTAGATGTTTTTTAATTTATTATAAATTTTATATCTTGTCTTGTCTTAAAATACATTTTTTTTCTATTCAAGACAAGCGTAAAGAAAAAAACAACAAACTAACTAAACGACACAATAATAATGTAATAGTATGGTAAATATAAATAAACAAATAAATAAAACATACAAATGTACATACGAAGTATAAAGTCAATTAACTAACTAGCATATTCAACAATGATGTTATGTGTTCGGGTATTATTGAGTTGCAAGTTAAGAAGTTATTTAAGAGGCGCCTTTTTAACTAATTTTTGTTGTTGTTGTTATTGAATTTATTTGTTTAATAGGTTTACAAATTTTAGTGAAAAAAAAATTACAAACACATCGTACTTATGTTCCCGTCTTCAAATTATGAATGGTAATTCGAATTCGGTTTCGTTAAGAGGTACCTATAAATAAAAAAAACGCCCGCGTTGTCATTTTTTGAATATTCGTAATACATATTCACATGTATAGACATAAAATCATGTCCTTATGTGATCTTGATACAGATCCGATATTCATTACAAATTTATATTCTCCAATGTGACATCACGATGTAATATATTTTACAATAACATACATTTTTTTTTGCTTTTGGAATTACTTAAGATATATTCATAACATCCTTATTTGTCATTACTTGTGAAAATCGATAAAGCAACAATGCTACTATAAAATTCTTTTATCATACCAAAAATAGTATAAATATATAAAATTTTAGTATTATTGCTTTATCATCCTATTGTAATGTCATTTTCCGATATTTCTTCTTGCATGCATTCAACCAACGATCTTAAGATCGTTCTCTCGCATGAAAATTAAATTATTCATTTCATGTTGTATTTTAACGTTTCTATATTTTTGACCATTGTGTGTGGATATACATGTATAATGTTTACATTAGTCGTAAAATGTTTTATATTACAAAATGTATATATACGTTTACAGCAGAACGGCCGATCGTTTTACGACAAATAATTTGCATTTAAAATTTTAAAAAAAAATACATTTTAATAACCATATTCGGGGGTAAAATGAAATTTATAGTTTTGTATTTTATGGATCATCCATATAAGCGGAGTATATAGATGGGTCGAGTTGGTAAGTTTTCGCGGCGAAAAAATGGTACAGGTCGAAAAAAATCTGATTGATTCTTCAAATCAGATAAAACGTTTACTAAATGAAAGGAAACGTTTCCCAATTGGATCGAAATTTTGACAAATGAAATAAAACCTTTGAACAAACATTATGCTTGTTAAAGCAAGAAACGTTTCCCAATTTTTAGGGTCCAAAGAAGGAACAACATTTATTAAAAGTTAGAATTGAAATTTTAAAATGATTTTCATAATGATAGAATTTTAATAAAATTTCTGGACAGCGTCCGGAAATCCTTGTTTGAGAGTCAAATTTTCAGAGGCGACGAAAGACGTCTATTTATTTACTGGATTCTTTAAAAACAAAGCTCAAATATGGCACCCTAAGATTGCTGTTTTAAATTTTAGTACTCTTTTTTTAACTAAAACTGCCATATACCAATTTAAGGTAGACCTTCAAATATCAAAATTTTAACATCAAAATTAAGAGTTTCCTTACAAGTAGGGCATGATCAATTTTGTCGAAGCTGATATCAAAAATGTATGACCGTAACAAAATGTAGCACCTTTGACCACCGGTGTAAAACACATGCTGGTTTAAAGACAGGACATTTTTTATTAAGTCTATTTAATGGTAATTTCATTTAATTTGCGTGCTCAGCATCGATCGTAATCATGGGATGAAAAAATCATCCCGGATTTTTAAATTCTTCAAGATTCGATAAGTATCTTTCTTCAATATCAATTCCACTGTACCTATTTATTTAATTACTGTCCATTTTAGCAGTCTGATCCATGAAATTGTATTTTTAATCGTCATTAATTTTCCTTTATTAATTTTCTTCTTCCTCTACAATACCAGCAACACCATTAATATCATTAATTAAACATTTTTTGAGTTGCATTTTTAATTCAAAAATTCCTTCTTGAAAATCATAGATAAATCTAATCATAATGCGATTCTACCTTATTTTTAGCCTTATACGTATACCGAAATGTTGATATAGTTGCTATGCATAACTGGAATCGGCTGAACTTACACTTACGCTCATTAATGTTTTAAAATTTCCAAAATAAATATTCAGTTAATATACTCAGGCAATCTAACTTCGCAATTCAGTAGATCAATAAAAATATGACCGTAATGACCAATTATGACGAAAAGTATCTCCTGAGAAAAACAGATTGGTTACTAAAGAGAAAGATGACCTAATAAAATGTGAAGAGCTGAGTTCTCGCCTGAAGTTGCAGAACATTTGCAAGCTAATGTGAAATAAATGTTGCAGTAAATATTCTAAAAAAAGAAAGAAATGAGAACAATTAAGTCAAAAAAGAAGGCCTACTCTGCATGCTTAGATTTCATAAAAAAACATAGTACCAAATATCTTCAGCATCAAAGCTATTTATGACTAATCCCAATATGAGGGTTAAAATAAAACCGCTAGAAAAGAACATAAGGATAATACGTCTATGCAAAAAAATACCTAGGTTTCAATCGTATGAAGAAATATTGCAGATAGCATCCTACACAGATATATGTGCTGGAAAACACAATGCCAGAGAGTGTATAGAAAATAGAAATAACCCTGCAAAATGTATAAACTTTATAGTGTTCCATCTTCTATACAGGATGTGAAGGAGACAAAGAAATTTAGTGGTAAACAAATAAAATATATTAAAGGAGGAATGGTGCCAAAACCATTCGTTATTGGTATAGAGAGAACAATTTACTTGCAAATTGTTCAGCAATTATCCATAGAAAGAAAGCACGTTCTTTAGAAGCTCCATTTAAATACATAGAAAAACAAAAAAAAAACAAGAACATCTGCTCGTCTGTCAGTACTAAATAAATGACAAGAACATTAAGATTTGCCACCAGAAATGCGAACGGGCTGGCGTAACAAGTTCCAGAGTTAGACATTTTTTTTAAATTTAGAAGTCAAGAAAAAAGAAGCTATATCGAAGGACAATTTAATAAAACCATATTTTGAAAAATATGGGATTTTGAAAACCCCCATGGTTCATTCAGGAGAAAAAGCTAGAAGTGACCTACATTATTAGAAGAAGAAAGCATGCAAGCTAAAATTGCAAAAGTTGAATCTATAGTAATAATATAATGAATAGGATCCAATTTTATTATTGGTGATGCCTTCGATACAAAAAACACCTACTATATGGGCATACAACCCATATAGGAAATTTGGGCTATTTAAAGCAGGTCGCAAAAATACTGTAAATTCCAATCGGGAAGCAAACAAACATACTGATATAAATAAAACCGGATCTCATTAATTTTTATGCAACAAAAGGGACTATTATGTGAATCGAAAACTAACTGAGATCTAATACAGGCACACACTAAAGAGCAAAAACCTTCACTATAACAATTAAAACTCCGGTACAGTTGGAAGACGAGCTCGTGGTACTTATTAATACCATTCTACATGCAGCATGTACAAGTTCTCCTATTAATCACATTGAATCTGGTCTGAACCAAAACTATCCTCTTAAAGTAATTGAATTAGTTAAAAAGAAACAAACAATCCTGCACATGATATGCGCCTAAACAACAAAAAGAGCCTCAATTTTCTGTTCAATGAAGTAAAGCAACTCATAAGAGAAATTAAGAACGAAACTATTACTAACTACTTCAGTGACCTTACTGAATATAAGAATAATGATTACTTTTTTGGTACGAAACAAAGGAATTAAAAAGAACCAAAATTATGTAAAAACTAATAATCATCGCAGTTTTTAGAGTGAAATATGTCCAACTTTTTTAATTAAAAGTTGCGGAAGTAATGATGATCCCAAAACAGTAAACAATAAAAACCATATAGTCCGATGTCACTATTTCCTATTAGTTCAAAATTATTTGGAAAATTACTGCTCAAGAAGATAATAGAAAATCAAGGATTGTATATCCACCACATCGATTTGCATTTGCAACATATCCAGAGAAAGGATGCAACACATTCTGAAAATGGAGGTTGGATTGAAGCCTTTGAAGGTCCAAAAAGGCACACGATTTTACAACTGAATAGAAAAAACAAAAACTGGATAGAGCAAACAAGTTGATTGCTTTGCACGCAAGTGGCCTGTTGCCGAATATTGTCTTCTCTGATGAGCAACACGTTGAGCAGAATTTAACAAATAAAATAATCGAGATTTTTTGCCAGATAGGTCATACGAAAATTTATGTAAAATTTGTAAAATAAGGGTCCACACTTTATTTCTTAAACACAATGAGGCAAAGCTTGCAAATTCTCCAGATGCAAAGCCAAGAGAAGATCTCTATTTAGGGCATTAATATTAAGTTTCGCACTAAAAACTACCAAAGTTTCGAACATCTCAAGTAAACTATTCGCCAAGAATGACAACGCTTTTCGGAGGATTATATCCTTACATCGTGCAATTTCGTTTCCCACCTACTAAAGGCCATAGTTAAGGCAAACTGAGGCCATATTTAACAAAAGTGCAAATGATTTTGTTAAATGAAAACAAATTTCTGCGTGGTATTATCAATGCACATGGAACTTGTCAGCAAAAAATACAAAATCATGTCAACAAACACTTTCAGTGAATATCTTTGCACACAAAGATGTATCTTATTTTTGGATACAACTAATTCAGTAAGAAGACTTCAATGAAAAAAACCATTGGAACTGATCAGTTCCTATTATTACAGAGAAATTTTATCTTCAATATGCTTAAACTCTATTATACATTGTATTGAATGTACTTGGCAAAAAA
Source organism: Tipula confusa (assembly GCA_963556175.1). Lineage (NCBI taxonomy): Eukaryota > Metazoa > Arthropoda > Insecta > Diptera > Tipulidae > Tipula > Tipula confusa. The sequence continues at coordinate 157,120,941 of OY744475.1, read as the reverse complement.
TTTAAAATTTTCCAGATATCCTTAGTAAAATTTGCAATACACAAAAAAAAACCACTGTACAGATTAAATCTGTAAAGATTTATGAAAATTATTGTCTTTTATATGGTAACGATCATTTATATGTAAATTCAAATTTTAATTCGTAGATTGAATTCTCATCGAAGAGTATACAAATTATTATTAGCTTGGGAAATGCACACATTTTTTCTGATTGCATGTAGATGATATATATTTTCCGAGTCTAACATAACATATAAAATAAAATAAATTTTTTTTTTTTTTTACAATCATGCAACAAACTAAACGACAAAATGATAAAATTTGCATTCTTATCTCGTTTCTATAATCGACAAAATTCTATTTATTTGCCTGTCATTTAGATATTCAATTTATTTTTATCAAGATTATCGATAAATAATAATAAATTTCCTTTTACATATATAATATATCCATACATACCAACATAAAAAAAAAAAATATTCATGGTGTCCGACCACCACCACAGTACATACATATATATTTATTTTCGGTTCACAATTAGATGTGAAATAAGATCCGACTATCTAGATAAATAGCTAAGAGTTGTATTATGTTCAGATCACATCTTAAAGATTGATGATCACTTATGTCGATTGTTTTTTATTTAGTTAAAACGCATTTTAACGGTTTATATTATTGTACACATACTTTGTGTATGCATGCATTATAAAATTCATTTGCATTAACAACTTCATTTAAGTCATTGAAAATCAGTTTTCGTTTTATTACATTTACGAAAAGTTATGATCTTTTCTTTTTTTAACTTTTTGTGGATATGTTACAAAATACAATTATGTAAATATGTTATTGCATGTCAGAGTATAATTATTCATAAATTTTATTTAATGTTTTAAGAAAACCGTTTTTTGTTGTTGTTTTATGGGCAGAAACAAAAATATAGAACGACAAGATGAACTAATAAATTTATTAAAATCGATCGATGAAACATGCGATCAACGAATTTTTATTTTTAATTTTTTTTTTGGTGTGATATTGATCATATAAGATGATTGATGATTTCATGTGCATGCTTACTATGGGAACAGATCATTATGATTAATGTAAACCGCGCGATATACAAATACAAGATCAGAGGTATATTTAAAAAGATCAGCCTTCTAATAGGGGCAATTGACATAGTGTAAATGTTTTTTCATCATGACATTGTTAATAATTGTTTAAAGATGATAAATGAATGTGCAGAAATTTATTATCATTGTTTAATTGATGAACATACCAGTATTATTTTATTATGATATTATGCATTTAAGTGCAGTATTTGGGTAATCTACTTGATAAGCTAAATTCCCTAGTGGTTTGTGTGAAAAAGACACAAACTGTATTTTAACTACCAAAAACTATCGAATTTCATAAATAGTTTCACAGTAGCTATTTATGTGTTAAGGGCGAACTAATATACTTTTAGAAATGGTGTTTTTGGCTTATTTTTTTTAACAAAATCAGTACCTGCAACTTTGGAGCCTTCTGATAGCTAGAAGCCAAAGAAATCCAAAGTTTTTCAAGACGAGACAAAACAAAATGTATAAGAGTAGCTCCTGACAAAAACTGTCTAATGATTAAGTTAACAATTGTTTTCTAATAAAAAAATCCCACTAATCGTTTTCATTTAACAAACATTAATACTAGGTATCAGGAGCATGTTAAAGAGAGGAACTAGGTATGCTATTAATTGACGATATATTTAATTAAAGAAAAATATAATCTAAACGGAAGGTTAAAAAAAAAATTTACAGCAAGTAAATATGCAAGTTTGAACAGAAAATGTTCGACACAAGTAATAAAAATTTATTCGGTTCCTTTCCTGCAAAAATTGTCAGGTTTTTCGAGCTGTCAGGGGTGCAATTGTTTCACTGGGCACTGCGTTAGACGGACAAGTGGTGAAAATATTTTAACCAGAAAATTATTTTACCATGCTTGAACGCGGCTTGAAGTATACAAATTATGAAGAAATATTACATTTTTAATTTTTTGAATGGTACTATGACAAAACCAAACAGTGAATTTTAATAAAAGCCAAACTCATCGCATAGCACACTCGGATAGTGCTATGCGATGAGTTTGGCTTTTATTATAGAAAGTTTTTATACTTGTCAAAAATTATCATAGCAATTGACCGTGATAATTTGGGCCTGTTCGTTATTATCAAATAAATGTGAAAAATTTGTATTCACAAATATTTGATTTCCTAACTCTAGAGAAATCGTAACACAACCTTTCACCCAATCTCGTTCGTCCCGAACAAAAACCAACGTACTTCCTCTGTAAGCGCCAATCGCTCTAGGTGCATCATTTTATGTTTACCTTGTTATCACATTTTGATTCGGTATATGACATATACCAAATTTAATCTTTTTGAATCACTGTAAAGTCGTATCTTTTCTCATAGAAACTGATGTACTCCGTTTAGTTGTTCTTTCATGTTGTCCACGTACTCCTGGCCTTATAAAGGTGCAGCTGGCGCCATTCCAAACTTCAAGTCCCCTGGCAGCCGCAAATTACTAGCAAAATGAGCTTTACTGGTTTAGCTCCTGTTGTAACAGGGGAATCGCCCGATCCCTGTTGCGCTAGTTTTTATCCACAGTCTTCGCGATGTATTCCTCCAACATAGAACTAAATCGCTCCACCATACCGTCTGATTGTGGATGCATAGATGTCGTTCGTGTTTTATTTATGCCCAGCATTTGACACATCTCCTGGAATACAACTGACTCGAAATATACCTGATCCATATGAACCTCAAATTGTCGATGATCCAATTGTTCTTTGGTATTGGATATACATCCAGCCTCTTGTTGAAGTAATCCATTACTACCAGCACATATTTATTTTCACTATCACTGGTTGGAAACGGTCCTGTAACATCCATCGCGACCCTTTCGAATGGTGCCCTTACGTTATACTACCGCATTGTACCTCGACTTCTTCGAATAGACCCGTTAAACGCCATACATTGGTCATACTTTTGACACCATTCTGCTACTGACTACCGATAACCCAACCACTAAAATGTTCCTCTTTTTTTCGTTAGCGTTTTATTGAATCCTAGAAGGCCGCCACTAGTACATTTTTGGTATTCACTTAAAAGTACTGCAACCCCAACCTTAGGTACCACTATTAAAGATTGCGTCGACTGAACACCTGGACTCTGCCAAATCTACTTTAGATACCCATCCTCGATCAGCAAACGGTCCCATTTAACCCAATATGCTTTTGCTACTTGACTTTTGTCTGCAATCCATTTTGGTCGGCACTCTTTCCCATTACTATAATGACATCCAGATAAACTGGGCACGACTTCCAGTTCAACCTCTTCAAAGTACGTTCCATTAACCGTTCGAAATTCACAAGCGCGTTACATAAGCCAAAGGGCATGCCATTAAATTGTCATAGCCCATTGCCTACATTGATTGCTGTCTTTTCTTTGTCCTCATCTGTGACTTCCACCTGCCAATATCCACTCTGCAAAATAAGTGATGAGAATATACGTGTTCCTGCTAGTGAATCCAATGTCTCGTCGATCCGTGGTAAGAGATAACTATCCTTCTTTGTTATGGTGTTGAGCTTTCTATAATCGACCCAGAATCTTAGATTGCCATCTTTCTTGTATTTTTTCAGTAACGCTTTCGCTGCCTGTTTCTGTTTCGGTGTTAGGTGTTCCGTCCATTTCTGCGTCAGATTTTCAACTGTTTTCTGCTGCCGTTGTTCCTTCGCCTGTACATTTGGATTCGATTTTTCACATTTCACTATTGTGGATACCTCCTCACATTCGGGTTTTTCGTATTGTACGTATATTTTTTCTTCTAAATGTTACAACTTTATGATCAACAATAATGGACATTCTTGTAATTTGCTTTGTTCCTCTTGACATTTTTGAATTTCCTCCAAGTATTTTCTATCTGTTTGTCCCATAATTTCATTCTTGCTTTGCAGCTGCTGCTCCATGATTTGTTTTATGACAGCCATTAAATGTGACAAATCGAAATTCATTGGAGCAAATATTTCACCTTTTAATGCGTTCTGTTCATCAGCATCAGTCGCCACTTTCTTAGTCGGTCCAATTTGCAACCGTCGTATTCATGATGCTCCGGATCCAAGCCTTTATTTATCATGGCTTCACAGAGTCTTATTTGTAACTCACATTTAGTACCGCTGGTTGCCAAATCAAGAAGAGTCAACTCCCCTCTCAATCGTTTATTCGTTATCTTGTCCATAATCACAATCACAATCCCATCGTTGTCACCAATTGTTACGTTTTTGCTTATTGCCGGTTCGTATCACTGGATTGTGAACAACTTCCGCTGATTACCACTACTGTCCACAAACAAGTACACAACACGTCTCTAACAAAAAAACACTACACAACAATTTCCACTTCAAATACTGTTTACTCTCACACACAATAATTTCCACAATAATAACACAATTATTCTTTATTTTAACAACAATAATTCACTTCTTTTAACACTTTTAATATCACTAGATTAACCGCTTGCCACTGGTGGGGGCTATGACACTAATACTAATCTTTAACTCTTAACTTTTATGCGTTTAAAATATAACTCATTTCAAGCCACATCATTTCGCTTATATACAAAATTATTTTTAATTCGAATATCTGGTTTTCAAGTGTTTTATTCTACTTCTTTCGAGATGTCACTACTCTATTTATGTGCTCAATTTTTACTAGTATTAATGCTACTTAATAGATGTCTCTAATGCTAATACTACTTCATAGATGTCTCTAGGTTTAACTCTAGAGAAATCGTAACACTATTATATTTAACGTGAATAATTAAAAATCAGTTTTTGTTTTCGTTTTTCCGTGGTTAAATCACTTTAATCGGTTAAAAGTATTAACAAACAGAAATTTTGATTCGTTAAGAATTTAGCCAAACTCCCGTTTAGCTCAGCAATTAACAACAGAGTTGTTATTTTCTTGACTGCTTCTTCTTTGGCATAATTATTAAATAAAAGTATATAACTGCTTGAAAAGCACTAGTTTAACGATCAATCTGAACGTTTGGTGAATAATAGCAATACTAAACAACATTTTTATTTCGATAGTAAAATGTTTAAAAATATGGTTGTTTGCGTTCTGATCAATTTTGTTTAATCTATTTTCAGTGACTTTTAACAAGTCACCCATTAATGCATGGGTAGCGTAAGTTATAAAGGGCCTCATCATAAACTAAATAATCATATAGACGTAGTGTACGGGAAACAAAAATGAATTAAAAAAATCATTTGTTTATACAGTGAAACATCTGAAAAATGATGAAACAAAATAATCGTCAAAAGTTTTAATTCTATGCATTAGTTTACTATGTTCAACTTTTCGGATAATTAATACCCAAAATCTAAATTAGCGTACCCCTCGTTTATTTTATTTCCTTTATATGATATGAGACGTCTTAGTATTATATAGTTTTGGCCTCATAGATGCAATATTTTATTTGAATTTGAAACTTCTGAATGTCGTTGAAAATATTCGGAGTTTAATCGTAAAGATTTTTTTAAGAGCTGTATAGAGCTAAGCAATTCGGTTGATGAGTGTATACAGTTAAAATTACGGTTTTTTTCAGGAGCTTTCACTCTGAGTGAGAAGTATAGTTTCATTGCTCGAAAGATTGAGTAAATTAGTTAATATGTCCACCTGTTTCTCAATTTCAGTAGTAAAACAATTTCGTGAGACTAGATTAAGTCTTGAATGGGGTGAATGCAAATGGCGCATTATCTGAACAATCTTCGTGCAAAACTCACGAAGGAGTGAAAAAATAGTAGTAGTAGTAAAAATAGTTCTATTTCATTTCGCCTGTTAAGTCAAACTAGACAATTGACGTTTAAAGAAATTCGTAAAAGTGGTTCTAGCATGAGAAGTTTGTAGGAAAGCTGGATAGCTGCAGGATTCACATTTCATCGCATTAATCAAAAATTCATCGCATCTTGCTTTGAGGTCGGCGAGGTTTGTTTAGCAGGTTGTATTTTACCTGTCATCGTCTTTTGCGTTTATGATTTTGGTTTTCTTTGTCAATTTATTATAACCATGAGTTTTTTTACATACTTTACTTACTTTCAATTATAAACTTAAACGTATATAGTTATAGATTTGGAACATAATTTTTTCAACACTTTAATAACGACATATTTACAAAAATTACCTCATAACTTTAACCTTTTACCAATAGATCAAAACCACCTTATAGCTGTGTATCTTCTGTTGGTAGAAATGTACGAGTTTATATAAATAATAAGAAAACCACAATTGCGACTCTATTCTGTACTTCTTGCCTCGTATCCATTGAGATAAATTATCTTTATTTTATTTTATTTTTATGTAGATCTTTAAGACAGTATTAAGTCTTTTGCAAGTAATTCCAATTTATCTCATTTGTTCGAACATATTTCGTTTTTATGTTATATTTCAATTTAATTTTTAATGGCACGTATTTTGTTCTTATTTTATTACTTTCAATTAACATATGTGATGTTAAAAATGTTTAAATCAATTTTAAATTATATTTTTTTTTTCAATTAACATTACATAACATTTAGCAATTAGAATATAATTGCTGGATTTATTTTGAAAAGGATTAAATAATTACAAGCATGTGTGCTCGTGGCGGTTTGCTACAATGGGCTCATTAAATTTTTAATTTGTTAAAAGGGTTATAATTTATCTAAATTGTTTATGTATAGTTTTTAAACTAAACCATTCGACTAATCAGCTGCACTGACCTTAAAAATTCATTCCCCATATCATAATGTTGTATATACATATTATGTTTATTACAGGCAGATGAATCAGGAAATACTATATATACGTAATCGATCATTAATTCATTGAAAACGGCAATTATGTCGACTCACTGATATTTTTTCTTCTAATTTATAATTGATGATTAGGATTTATTGTATTGTTATGTGCGCGAAAGGAAATTAGAAAATTTCATTGCCTATATATGTACATAAAATTTTGATTGAGTACCTTTACAATTTAATATCCCATATAAAAATACAATCTATGGATATATATATATATATATATATATATATATATATATATATATATATATATATATATATATATATATATATATATATATATATATAAATGTATACGTCTGTTATACGATGATTTCTTTATTTTCCATAAATGCATCATAATGCATTTAATTCTCATAAATATTTCCAGTTTTTCTTTTGTACGTACGTTACTTATTATTTGTAATCCAATAAGAACAAATTTATCGCTTTAAAGTCTTTCAAAAATTAAATTAATTTTTTTTCCAAGATCACTCTCTCGTACAATTAGAATTAGTTTTAGTTACTCGTACATGTCATAAAAATAATTGTTTTATGCATATTGTTATTATTCGTTTTAAACAAATTATAAAGTTGCAATATAATTTTAAATTAGTTTAATGTTACGTTATAATTTAAAAATAGATGAGATAATAAAAATTTTGATTTGAAATTATATAGTAATATAATCTCACTTTACTCCCTATATATTATGTTGAAAGTATGTTGGTCTAAATTAAGCTACACAGAGCACAAATAAAATATAATGAAGTTATGTCACTTCGGCTTACGAAGTTCACCAAAACTTCCACTCTAACTACTTATCTAACAATTTTTGAAATTGTAGGTTTCATCTTTTCAATATTACACAGAACAGGAAAATCTACCGATAATTCTCGTAAATTGAGTTCGGGTGATTGACTAAAAATTTATAGAAATCAATTATAATTTGTTCAAATGTTAACCGAAAAACCCAAAAATTTAACTTATTATTTGAAAAAAAAAAAAAAAAAAAAAAAAAAAAAAAAAATCGTTTCTTAGATTTAATCGAGAGGTACACAGTAAGTCGCAACCACCGTTCCCTCTAAGCTGGGCAAACAGCTGGCCGACCAGTTAAAAATTATCATTTGCTCAGTCAGTATTTTGATCCGCCCACCACAAATATTGCAAACAATAATTCTTGTTATCTGTCACCATCTCCATTGCATAAACGAAATTTTCATTTCGTAAACGTAACCAATTTCAAACTTCGTATAGATTTCCACACTTTATGTTTGCCGGGTTATTTGTTTTAGTGTGATGCGATTGGCACCATTGAAATAAAATGTCAATGTTCACTTCTTTGCATTAAATAAATGTGAATGTCAAATTTAAAATTCTACAATATATAAGTAAATAATTTTGGATTCGAAGTTGTGCATTCAACAAAGATAGATATCTAGTGTTTTGTAAAATAAATTATTAGTAAATAAATATAAATTGAAATAAACAGAAATAATATAAAGTTAAAAAACAGGTAAGTTTTAGTGTAGTGCGAGTAGAGGATTATAATTAGAGATAGACAAAAATTACAAGAGAAGAGTGGTAATGGCCGCTCGACTCGTCCATGTGATTTAGAACTACCACAGATAGTGAATCACACAGATAGTGAAAATGAATAGGTAATGGAAGATACTCCAAAAAACAGACAAATCTAAAAAATAAAACTAACACAAAAAATAACAGACGGATATAAATAATAGAAATAAAAAAAGACATAAAAATACTAAAAAAGACATAGATAGTATCAGAAGTACAGATTAATAAAATTCAAACAGTAACAAAAAAAGATATTATCAATAAGATGGACGGAGTAAATAATTCAAATCAAAAACAAATTAGTAATAAAATACAAATGGAAAATAAATACAATAAAAACGATTTAGGTCCATACAAAATAATAATAAGAAAAGAAAACCTAAACTTATTACATTTAGATAAAACTCTGAAAACTAATAGAATTCAAAATATGACTTTAGTAGAGCAACTTAGTAAACATCTAGCAAGGGTTACATTTGACAATTATATAAAAGCAAATAAGTGTGTTGGCATGGAGAAAATGAAAACATTTTATGGATATGATTGCTTTATCCCTGGTAATTATAATAAAAAGATTGGAGTACTAAGAAATGTACCAATAGATTTTACTGAGGAAGAATAAATAGAAAATTGAAAGAATGACTAAATGGGATCCTACTAAACCAGAAGCGATTAAAATGGAATTGATAAAAATAACATTTTTATCAAACAAAATTCCAAAAAAATATAATAATGTATGGAAACATACTGATGTAAGTGGAACATTATATCCCTAACCCTATGTTAACAAATGCTTGAGTTATGGCTATACAAATAAAAGGTGCAGATTGACAGAACTTAATAAATGTAAAATCTGTACCAAACAGGAAGGAGAATTACATCTATGTGATAAGAAACCTAGATGTAAATTTTGCGGTGATGGTCACATTACAAACTATAAAGCATGCTGGGAGAGACAAAAACAGAAACAAATTTCTGAATATATGACTGTGGAAAAAACAACATATAAAGAGTTAAAAGAGAAATTATTTGGAATCAGACCACAACCGCCCAAACCATCGGACTTTATAATAAAAGATTCAAATATGGAATAAATTCTGAAAGTAAAAATAAATAGTAAGAACTGATCGAACAGCTCAAAATAACTGAATCAAAACAAAGCAGTATTTAAATATTTAAAAGAAACACTAAAAAAGATACGGTATCAAATCCAGCAATAGTTGATTTATTACAAATAAAAATACAGGAGGCAAAAAACGCCTCTAACAAAAACATAAAAAAAAAAACGAAATAAAAATGTTACAAATAAATATACGTAGCCTGAGAAGTAATATTGCATTATTGGAAAACTATATGTTTAGAAATAAAATTGACATAGCCTTACTAACGGAAACGTGGACGAGACAGACAGACAGATTACAGATTAGGAATTTTGATATAATAACAGAAGACAGGTTTTTTAATAAATAAAAAAATTTCTTCGAGAAAGATCCACCAAATAAATACGTACGTAAGATTACAAACATTAAAAATAAACATTAAATATAACAATCTGGATATTAATATAGTCACATTCTACAACAGCTCTAACAGAAATCCAGGAAGTCTGAATAAAAATGGACGAACAATAGTAACGGGAGACATTAATGCAAAAAATTGACTATAGGACACATCTAATAATACATCTGACATATTTGGTAATAAACTAGCAGACACAATAACAAAAAAACAATTACAAATACTAAATTACGGATCACATACAAGACAAGATTTATACAGACATACAACATCAGCAACAGACATAATACTTTGTACATATAATTTGACAGATAAATTAATCTGGTACACAACGGACGAAAACCTAGGTAGTGATCATTTCGGAATTAGGATTACTTACAAAAAAAACAGAAATACAAACAAGACAAATAACAAACTGGAAGAAAATAATAACGGAGATGTATAATAAAGTCGAAAATTGTTCAGACATTGAAAATGAAATTAAAAATTCAATTGACTTAAACACTTGTACTAAAACAGTAAAAACAACATACAAACAAAAACACTGGTTGGTGGAATGACAAAATACAACAAATGTGGAACATCAAAAGTGCAAAACAAAAAATATACAAGTCACTAAAACTAAAAATAAAAAAGGAAAAAAAAGAAAAGCTGAATACATTTTATAACCAATATACACAATAATAAAAATAACAAAGAGTTATGGAAAGACATAAATAAAATAAATAATAATAGACAATCATCATACAATATCTTAAATGAAAAAAATATATGCAAAGCTTTTCGTGGATCTAAATTTCCCAGCTTCTATAGATCAGAATTTCACACCTCTTCCAATAATAAGATTAAACAAAACAGAATTTAATAATACGGTAATTATGGAAGCAATAAAAAAGCATACAAATACGGCACCAGGATTGGACAAAATCAGTTTTAAATTAATAAAAGAAATAATAAAGGGGAATCAAAAAGCAATATCAAGGATCACAGATTATTTCAATAAAATATGGGTAACACAAAAATATCCTGAAAAATGGAAACATACAAAAGTAATTGCAATAAAAAAACCGTTTAGTAACGAAAACAGGAAAATTTTCCAATTCGCGGACGATATAAGTATAATTATAAACGGAAACAACCAAGAAGAACTCCAAAATAAAGCAAACGAATCAATGATAGAGCTGAAAATAATACTGGATAAAATAATTAAATCCGAGTAACCAACATTTAGGAAAAATAGTTCATGGGAATAATGAGCTTGATTTTAAATTACAGTACACATTGCCAAAGAAGTTTCTTGATCGTACATTAGATGAACAAAATCTTCAGACATGTCAAACTTGCAGGATGATTGTGAATAACAATAGTCACAAACAACGACCTTAACGCGCATGGTACATTGTCTGTTGCAGCTTGAGTCGTACAATTGTACCATTTACAGGAATCGTTCACCAACGCTCTTGCTTTTGCAGCATCACGGTAGCTCGAATACGCATGGCCGTTAAATCTTAAGAGTTGTTTAAAAGACGTGGCTTAATCACCTTTTACGACAAACAGCAAGAGTCTCAAATGGTACAGTTCTATATATCGTGGTGATACGGTTGAAATTCTTCCTATTGTAAGTTTCTTAAATCTTGAATTTATGGCACGTTTAACCCATTTTTTCGGGAGGAAATTCGGGATCTTCTTGGTTGAGTTGAAAATATGCTGTGAGTGATGTATATGTGACAGTTGCTCGACGCAGAGCTTCTTCGTCACAATTTTCTTGAAAGTATATAGCCTGGCCATTTTTTTCGAGTATAGACAACTGAAATATTGTGTGAGAAGGTCCATAAATTGGCGATTCTTGCAGTTTCCAGCAAGTTTCTTAAGACCTGATATACCGGCAATTAAGATAAGCTGTAGGTTCATCATGCACTAAGAAGTTGCCAGTATCTTTATGTTGCAAACCAATTTGTGCACAGTCGCCCCTTTTGTCATATATTTGTGAATATAATTTATTGCTTTTATAGTGAAACAAACCTCAACTGGTATTTGGTATCTGGTAACATGATTATATTTAGGATTGCCCTTCTTTTGTAAATGTAATAACCATCAATACAGGCATCCGTATAGTCGCAGACCAATTTGGGAAAATTCTTAACATAATGGCCATCTATTCGGCAAATTGCTTTTGAACTTGTACTACACAAAGGGCCGTGAGCCATTTCTTTTAATACAATATCGTATAGCCCGGGTTCAGACTCGCGATCAGCAATTTAATGATATTATCAACCTCATCATCGGTATCACCGCTGGAAAAATTACAGTATTAGAATAAACTGGATTTCTCGATAAAATTGCGGATAACACAAAGAGATTAATAGTCCTCATTAGTAAAAATTAAGGTGATCCTTTCTCCCCAACAGCACATAGACCCTTGATTATGCTAGATACTGAGAACAAATTGTTGAAACGCCTAGAAGCTTCGTATCACAGCTGCAGTTCAAGCTGCAGGTGACCTTTCCAACAAAAAGTGCGGTGCGGAAAAATAGAAGTAGTCTAACACAGCAGTCATATTAAAGACTTGTTCGAGTGTTTCGAAATTATCTCCAGTTAAAAAGACGATAAACAACCTGTAAATATATAAAGGATGTGAACAATGTTAATGGCGAAATAAAGTGAATGGTTCAGTTGATTAAACTATCCTATAATGAAATCGAAAAGAAGTATGAAGAATTCAGTGAGAAATCTGGAAAATCCGAAGTGCCTCTGAAGGAGGATCGTGAAGATAGGGGTCGGCAACCCGATATAACGGAGATTGTTTGAATACGTAATAACGGCGATTGTATGCATCAGCGATTCAAGAGCCATCATTAGTGCGAAACCACCAGGCATTTCGGATTACCATGATAAAAGGATGAGTGAAACCCAGGATGCTTCTAATACAGATACTGCTAAAAGGAAGAGATTCACCGCTCCGAACTAATCCTTAATTGGGCAAAAACGCATTACAACAAATGCGCGTACTTTGAAAAATAAGGAGCCAGCCCTTAAACCAGAAAAATCTGGAGAAATAACCGGTAGGAGATAAACCAGAATGACAAAAAGTAGCATAAAAAAGGTGAAAAATAAATCGAAAACGACCAACTCAACCAGATGTGCTTTTGATTAAAAAATAAGAGCTGTATCGTATGCTGAACTGTTAAGGAAAGTGCAGGCGGCATATTCGCCAAACTATACGAAGAGATTTTATTTTTGCAAATTTGTCAATTATTGCGAACTAACCACAAACAGCTGATTTTTAATCCCAATTAGTGAAAAGTATCACTCAGGAAGCTAATTTTAAAGCCGTGACACAGACAAACCTTTGCTAAAATAAGAGATATTGATGTAGTGACTACACAGGATGAAGTAATTCAGGCTCTTGAATCGCTGGTGGGAGAAACAAAAGATATTGCCTCTATAAAACACTGAAAACTTTTTATCGGGTATTTATCAAAAATCAAGAAATTCAGAAGTCTTTAAAATGTTTCAAATGCCTCGAATATGGTCACCAAGCTCAACAACTATACTTATAGTCAAACCCCTAAGATATATCTAATCTGTGTAAGACGTGTGGAAAAAAGGGTCATATTGAATACATGTTTTGTGTAAAGCCATTGAAGAGAACAGACATTCCGTTGGTAGTTTGAAGGGTCCGATATATCAGAAGGTGCTGCAAATGAAACGGAAAAGATGAGGTTAATCCAACTTAATCTTAATTACTGTGAAACTGCGCAATACCTGATACAGCAAATATTGATTTAGACTCAAACGTTGTTAATGTATGCGAACAATACAGAAAGTTGGACATAGTAAAACTTGGGCAGCAGATTTCTCTAATCGCACTGCTGTCTGGTTCTGTGGGAAGGCACCCTTGCAAAATAATTCTAGCGGTGCTGAATCTGGTTTTGTAAGATGCAAGATCGATGGTATTTATATCTATAATAGCTGCGATGCTCATCCCAGTGCAACATTAGAATAGTTCTAAGTTTTTCTGGATTGTCTGATTAGCGATGCTGGCAATCATAGCCTTTTAATAATTGCGGGTGTTTTAATGCCAGGGTTACCTTTTAATGGGGAAGCTGAGTTACTAATAAAAAAGGTAAAGCTCTACTGAGAGCATTTTTCTTACTTCCAGTGGTAATGCTGACTGTTGATAATACCTCCGCTTTTTGTAGGGGTATTGTACTAGGTCGATAGTCACAAGGATAACTGTGTGTCTTGTAACTAAATTATTAAGTTGGGAAGTTAGTCATCTATACACATACAGCGTTTACCAAGCTATATTGTGTCCGGATTATGGAAAACACCTAAGGGAGGTTTTAAAAAAAACTACGGAAATGTAATGTTTGGAAATATAAAATGTTTGCCGAAAAGTTTTTTATTTTCATGTTGGGAGATAGAGTTTTGTCATGAAAATAATAGTTACGACAAGTTTCAAGGGTACATTCAATGTACGCCCTTCATGCCGAGAATTGTATCTACGTCATTTCAACAACAGCCTGGCTATGTAAGAAATATCAAACGAGGATGAAGTAATTCCACCGGTGCCGATAAAGTAAGTTTGAAGAGCATGTTGTAAAGAAGGAAACAACAAGGCTTCCAGTCCTGATAAAATTCCGAATGTAGCCTTGACAACTGCATGTTCTTTACGCGATTTACGGACCGGTATGTTAGCTTAAGGTAACAGTTGAAAGAAAGGTTCCAAAAGAGGCTATAGGTGGGAAAATATAATAGACGCTCTAATATTTGTGTTTTAGTTATCTGGAGTGGTTCCTACTAATTTCATGTTAGAAGAAAGGAAAATAATATAAAATACCAAAAATAAGTGCCATTTTGGCTTTGTAGAAGCAATGAGCACAGCCCGAAAATATGTAATGCTATATGCTGATACAACAGATGGCAAACATAGAGCCATGGAAGGTAAACGGGCAAAATAATTGGAAACCTGGCTGAGTAGGTAGATAGAAAGATGAGAAAATGGAAGATTCATCATGCATTTATGCATTTATGGTGACGCAGCCTTCGATGAGGCGTAACACACGCTTTTAACATGTTATAAGTGGCAAAAAGAAGCGTAACGCTTGATCGTGGACTTCATTACCACCACTAAGTCAAATTGGGACATAGTAGCATAGAATATATATATATATATATATATATATATATATATATATATATATATATATATATATAACCACTTGCTTAAAAAAACAAAAAAAGATCTACCACCGAAGATAAAAGTTGCAAATCAAAAGGTTTTAAAGAAGAACCCTGGGTATAGGACAAATGGATTATTGCCTGAAATAGAGGAGGCATTTAGATGATGAGTCTCTTTAAATAAAAAGTATGGTTTGTATCAATATATATGTATGGATTGGATGCAAATGTTCTTATCCTTCCTTCATGTTAATTTAAAAATGCTATGGGAGTAGTCCCTGCAGTTATCACTACTTTCAATAAATTAGTTATGCTAAATCACTCGGTAAATCAGCAAGGCCAATAATTAAGCATTCCAATGCAATTCTAATACTCAAGAGTTATAACAATTCTATATAGAAAAATATGAGTTTTGCATACTGATGTCGTTTGAGTTAACCCATTGGCCAGTAAGTCTATTAAAGATTTCGTCTATGCTTTTTATCGTATAAATATTAAATTTATCGTAAGTGGATATAAGAACATTTTAACAGATTTTCAAAATTTACATTTTATACCAAATATGTAATTTATAAATTTGAAACACAAACAATAAATTTAACATTCATAAATCTTAAATATAATATTATATATATTGTAAATTGATATTTTAAGTACACACACTAGACATACAATACAATATATAGACATTGTGTAGGTGAACACACAAAAAACATTAAATGGGTAAACAACTACACATATGAACACATATAAGAATTGAAAATTACGAATTATCGTCATTCAATTTTTCATTACAACATGTTGTTGAGATAGTCATGTCCATAATTGGAGAACATATTAAACCATTTAACATTAATAAAAAAAAACATAAAAGTTTGTAACGCACATTACAACTCGTATGGCTTATATTTCATATATGTGTATCATACTCGTAGATTGTAACATATCGGTGCAGATCAAAGATCAAAACAATTACTATTGTAATTAATTATGTTTCTTATTATTACGGTTGTTTATTTTTAAATTATTTGCAACAAGACCACCAAAGTGTTTTTTTTTATTCTATACATAAAATCCATTATTCATATGGATTCACCACCGTATATATCGTCATAATAAAGGAAATCACGCGGTATTCGTATTTTAGATTTATGTATTTTTGAAATGCATAATTTTTTTATTTTTTATGTTTTATGTTCTTATATTATTACAATAACAAAATAATGACAAAAAAATATATATTTTATTTACAAAATCAACACTTTCTTACCTTTGCTATTGCTGCACTGAAACCAGCTTGACACGATCCTTGTCTATGATAACCATAATACACTATAAATATAGAATTAAAAAAAAAATTTAATAAGATTTATATAAATTATTTTGTATATATCATTTATAATTTTATAATCTTTTTAAAACATCTTCGAATATGTATTTTTAATTTTTATGTTGAGCTCTTAAGATTTACATAAAATTTTTACAATTTTTTCTTTTACCGAACACGATGGCGCGCATAGTTTGATCGTCGCGGTTGTGTAGGTGAAATATGTGCCAGTGTTATAGATTGGAATTAAGATTAGAACGACATAAAAAAAGTGTTAAAATTAGTTAAATTGGATACATTTATGTTTGGTAAAAAAACTATGTGTGGTACGCGGGTCGGTTATATAGGTATAAACAAAAATAGAAGGCAAAAATCAAAAACATATATCTCTTTTTCGTCATTGACATCTGTTCATCTATATAATAATAAGGAAGCAACCACGACCATAAAATAACATTTCCAATTATTTCCAGCTGAGTGCGGTTCTAAATTGTAGAATAGTGCACATATGACGGAAATCGAACAGAAGTGTAAAATAAAAAACTGCTGTCATGTAAAATTCGAGTTTTACCAAAAAATTTGTAATTATCTTAGGAATTTTCGAACATGTAAAAACATATTTAAAGATATTTGGCAATTTTTGTGAAGTTTTATGATTTTAACGGAAAAACCATATGTACCATGTGTATTCAATTTCTATTTGTTCAATACATTTATATTTTGGACAATAATACTTCGTAAGTTTGGTGTGATTTTGTGTAACTAACGGAAACTGCCATTTAGTCCAATGACACAGTTATTATATGTCCAGACTTCATGGGACATACGGTATATGATGTAGTATTTTGATTTTTACGAACAAATTTTTAACTCGTCATGGGGTTAACTCATTTTTATAAGTGCATTGAATCTAGTGAATCTGTTCCACTAGGCAGTCTCTATTTTTTGGCTGCCTTAATTGTTCTCTTGCTAAAACATAGCAGTCAATTGACAGTTTTGATGTAGTTCATTTTAGAGAATTTAATTTTTATTTGTTCGTTTACACTACGTTATGTGAGTTGATTTGTTTTCAATCGCTTTTTGTGCTACTTTTTTGCTAGTCCTCAATATTGTATATGTGACTAGTAGAACAGTACTGCTCCCAACAAAGTTCCTTGAGGAACGCCTGCCTTTATCAGATTTAGTTTAATAATGGCTTCATTTTTTAAACCTCGAATTTTTTTTCAACCAAGGATTGCATGCAATTTTTTCGGAAGCAGATTTTTTATTTTGTTTATCAGGCCCTCGTGTCATCTTAGTTAAAAACTTGTGCAATATCTGCCTTTTCCTTTTCAGCAGAACAGTATTTCTTTTCCTCTAGAGCTAGGTTAACTGTGTTTACAATACTATGCTCCTGCCCTACAATAATATACTGGTTACAAAACCCAAACTGGTGGTCTGGTATAGTGTGCACTTCAGATAATATAAGTTTTAATATTTGTAATATTTTCAAATAATTTTGGGACTATCGGAAGAAGATTTATTGGTCTTTATGATACGACTTGTATTTCGTCTGTACTAGACTTTGGAATCATTACAATTAGCAATGTTTTCCATTTATTAGAGAGAAATTCACATACCATTATTGCAACTAAGATATGGTTATGAGTTTTATGCTTGTCCTGGAGCTTTCTTCGGGTTTAACATTTTTTTTCGAATAATAGGGTTTTCGGTTGCTGACAATTTACTCAAGTAGTTCTGGGTTCCTTTGTCAAAGCTCGTTTCAGAGCTTTAAAAGCTTTTTTTTATTAATTTCTATTTAACTACTAGCGCTTTTGGGTGCTGCCATAGTAATTTTTCACTTTTCTTTAATTAACAGCTCAATTTTAAGTGTAGACCTATTGACTCTTTCAGAGCTTATAATATGATATAGATATAATTTATATATATATATATATATATATATATATATATATATATATATATATATATATATATATAATCCGTTTAGTTAATTTGTCTGTTAGACGTATAGGTGGTTCAGTTTTTAAGGCTTTGGTACTCAGTGTGACTATAATTGGAAAGTGATCTTGTTACAATTCTTCTTGTTACACAAAAGTAAGAAGTAAGAAGAAAACAAAACTAAATTTATCTCTGTAATTGTTTCATAAAGTTGTTTGCCTTTAAATGTAGTCAGCCTCGAATCCCAGATGTTAAGCATTTTAATCGTTTTCTAGCCAGAAATTTGGTGCTCAGTTGATTGAAATAATCGGCTACTTTTTACTTGTGAATTTTGGTGACCAGTAAACATCCGAAATTACAGAATTACCAGACTTTTATTCTAAGCAAATATTAGTTGCTTGAATGTAATCTTTATTATATTTGTTTAGATCACATTCTTATTTTGATTAAAACTGTAGTACCAGTTTCCTCGTTGAGGAATGGCCATTTCCATTGCATACAGCTATTTTTAGGAGAGTCTTCCTGGTTTTTGACAATAATAGTGTGTTCATATTTTGCAGCAACATGTCAATTTGTTTTTCCATCATCATCATAAAACTTTGTATCTTTTCAGCCAATTTATTTAGGGTGGCATCGATGGTCGATTCTTTGTCATTGAAATGATGGTTTAGGGACGGTGCGTTTTCTTTTAGAATAATTTATTTATGATAAATTCAATTTTTTTTTTTGGTTTTTTGGGGTATTCCTAGTTTTTCCAAACGAAAATATCCCGCTAGTTAACAAAATTGACCGACAAATAGTTAGCACTAACCGAAAAAGGTTTACAAAAGTTATTTCAAATAGTAAATACATCGTTTAGATTTCTTAGCTTTCAACAATTAAGAGACTCAAATTAATCATAGAACGAAGATATCTTTTCTTCCTACCAATTAGGTTTCAGAGAAAAACGTTCGAACAATTCCACAGAATCACAGATATGGTTGAAGATTTGCTGGAAAGCAAAAAAATATGTTAAAGAATCTTCTTATCATCGAAATCTGCCATATAATATACCCTTTATTAACCAAAATAACTACAGGAATACCACGAGGTAGTGTTCTAGAGTTAATTTTGTAAATCCTATTAAAACGCTTTTGCCAAAAGAATTACAGATAAAAAGCATTTAACAACATACTAAGTAGCTGGAACAAACAATGGTAAATCCAGGTAAATAAAAACAAATCATATTCAAGTTAACTTTAGTAATGAAATGGTTAAGTGGGCAACTAGCGGAATTCAACTCCCAGCAAGTTTCACATATGTAAATAAGGGTAAATATTTAGGTAAGGCCTGCTATGTAATTGGGGTTGTATCAAGAAGGCCAATGTGAAAATTAAACATTCACGTTGTAAAATCACAGTTTTACGTATGGCATTTAATCCACTATGTTACATATGAAATGAGAATTTCCGCATATGCGATTTTAAATATGGTTAAAAGAGTGATTATCCCAAATATAATGTAAGGCAAAACAAATCCCTATGTGCAACTTTCTGTTCATCAGGCATTTTTAAAGGCATTGCCTACGTGAAACCGTCGTATGATGTGATCTCTTGGCACATACCCACTATTTGTGTTTGGCAACTATTACCTTTTTACTTGCCATATGAATGTATCAGGTAAATCCAGGAAAATTACGTTTTTTGGAAAGTATCGAGGACTTATATTAACTAGCGACATTAACACAGAAATATTGATCCTGGTACTGAATGGTAATTGACAATTAACATATATATGTCTGAAGGTATTGTGCATTTCGTGATAGCTGTTGTACTCTTAAGACTTTTGTTTTTCTGTCTGCAATTTCAATTAGCAGTTTTCCTAACAAGAATCGCTTTATTGGTCCTTGCGATTGTAAAACGATTTTCCGCTCTAAAGGGTATATTCTTTTACTAGATTTTGTACAGGGTAAGTTTTTACTATAGAAAACCGGCACTCTTCATCAAGTGTATGAATACTTGCAACACTAACAACTAAAGTTTCCAATACCAGCCATAGATCTTTCACATCATCAGGACAGTAATTGGTATGGTTGAAGACTTTATCATCTATTTTATGAGAACTTCACAGTTAAAACTTTTCCAATGTTTCCCAGTTTGACTTCGGCACGATTTACATAAGGGTGTACATTTTTCTAAGTCAATATTTTTGTATAAGTTGATCTAATTTTTGCCACCTCTAGCATTGAAGTCACCAATTACTATTCTAATGTCATAATCATCTTAATCATCGCCATACGACCGTTGACTAATTGTTGAGTTGCCACCGATAATAATTCATGACTGAAATAAAGCCGAGGATCAAACATTCTTTTTTTATTAAACATGTCCTTGTGAATGCGGATTGTTAGATAAGCGATCCCACCGATAATCTCCTTTGACCAGCAAAGGATATTGTATGGAGTTCTAAGCATATTACTACCTTACTACTTAATTTCTTCTACGACCCAGCAAAGGATATTGTAATGGATAAATAAATATTTAAGCCTCAGTAGCAATTTATGGGTCATGTTTCACAGTTTTATGTACGTAAATATTGCGGGAAGAAAAGGAATATCATTTTCTTGGTTTTTGTGATTAATAACGGACAGATCAATTTATAATTTTTAAAAAACGTTTTTTAAAAATTGTCCAGTTATATATATATATATATATATATATATCTACAGGGTTGCTAACTCGAGATGTGTTCCCTGGTTCCCGGAGTCTCCGGTTTTTTGCTATTTCTCCGGTTTTCGGTTATCACGCAAATTTCTCCGGTTTTTTTAATTTGTAATAATTTTTCCCTTTTTTTTTGTTTTAATGTTGTTTATGCATATAAGGTCTTTTCACAAAAGAAAATTGAAATTGAAATATGATACGATGAAAGTTCAGAACAGAAAAGGGTTGTCCATTAATAATATGACTTTATACTCAGCTATTATTCTGTTATTCTGAGCATTATTCTGTTTTACAAATATGAAAATTAAGGAATGGAAATATTTTTTAAAAGGTAATTTCAGCTGTCATTTCGTGCATAACGCAGCAAAGCATGTCTGCAAAAAGCTAACGTATGGTATAAAAACTTTTAATAAGAAAATATATTCAGAAATTTTGTGTAGCACTACAACTTAAGGCTTGCTTTACAATTTTTTATTAATTTCGCTTCTCAAACGCAAATGATAAAATTGTTTGTGTTATTCTGTATTAAATTATATTTTATAAACAAAATGAGCGATGACCCAACAAACTGCGGTGAAATCATCTGGGAATTTATAAAAACCCAGGAAAAAGCAATGCGCGTTGATTTGACAAATCCCTCAATTCCCAAATTATATTTAAACTTAGTTAAACACTTCTTAACTACAATGAAGCAAGAGGTTTAAGTGCAAATTCAGTATTGTTTTCGTTTGTTTGTTTGTTCCTTATGCAGTTTTTTTAATGGTTCAAAGCGACTTCAGATGAAAATTTTCGTCTGAACGAACATGGCAAGACGGAGATGTAATAACAAGTGTGGAAGAGCAAAAAATAAAAATCACTTACGATTACAAATATAAACCAAAGAAGAAAGTAGAATCGTTCTGCAGTTTCTTCATCAGAGGTGCGATTATGTAAGCATTTAGAGTTTCGACTTGAGACATGTCAAAACATGTCGAAACATATCGATAAGACAACAACAACTTGTCGCAATTAAGATATGTCGAATAGTCACTTTTTTTTAAAAAATATCGGCCATATTGTCGTCTCGAAATGCTTACATAACCGCACCCAGTTAAAAAAACTACCGTACGAATGAATAAAGGCAACACTGAATTTGCTTTGATCCATTAAAAAACTTCAGAAGGAACGAACGAAGACTTCAAAGAATTCGCCTTCATAGTTGACGAAAAAAATTCAGAATGATTATGCTTTCGTCTTTCGTTTGGTATTTGTAATCAAAACTCTCTGAATTACAAGCCGTATTCTAACTTTCGTTGACACTGTCCAACAAAACCGATGTGTTTTTTATTTGTATTTCTTTTACACCTAACATTACATCTCTGTCTTGTCATGTTCGTTCAGCAGTAAGATATAAACCATCTTTATAAAAAAAACTGCAAAGAAAAAATTCATCATTTCAACGAATACTATTGGTTAAAAAAACTACCGAACAAACGAAAGTAGTCAATAAATAAACCAACTACGCATTTAAATATAACAATTATAGTATATTTTTTCATTTGTGATTTGATTTTAAAGTTATAATTAAATAATTTAAATTTATTATACTTATATGATCATGATTAGAATATTTAGAATATCGTGGGTCTCGTACTGAGAAAGCCCAGTTGCAATAGCCAGTCACAGTGATCAAAGAGGATTTATTTGTGATCGTATAACAACTATTGTATAAATACAAAAATTTACTCATTAAAAATTAATTGGCAAAATCAAATAATATGTTTTGCTTCAATTAGGGTTTTAGAATTGTTAGAGTTGTTATATTTGCATAGGCAACTACGAAGCCAATTATATCATTCATTTTAAAAGAAATAATTGTTAATCACCCTACGAGCAGGACTAGTTACCCATCTGGCAGAACCAAAGTCAGCTGAATAAAAAGAAGGGTTTGATCCAAGTTAACGACTGATCAAGTTTTTTCGCTGCGGATCATTATTTATAAATATTACGAAACATCTTGTGAATTACATCAAGTGTTCTTTGATTTCCAGCAAGCCTAAAACAAAATATATGATCACAGGTTGTAAGACAAAATTTTGTAATTAAATTGTATGGTGACCACACATTTGAAGGTGTGATATGTTTCCGATATCTCAGATTCTTTGTAAGCCTTTTTCAAGCTTGCGTTTCCGGAAAACATATTTGAAAAATTGGCAATTTTAATCGAGCTTACGCTAGTCGTGGTATTTCTGTACCTGTTCTATATATAAAAAAGTCGAATTATTTAATTATAAAATATTACAATTTATTTATTCGACCCATTTTCAATTATGCGTGCATCCATGTACATACTATACAACATAAACAAGCGCAAATGGCTAGACACATTAAAATATAAAACTTATGGAAACTGAAAACACTCGCGCAATCTTATTGAACCCTTTCTAATATACCATTTTTCCGTTATTTAAAACAAAAATAATTTGTACATGTTCAATACTTTTGTTGTGAAAATTTTATTTTATTTTTATTTATTTCCAAATAGAAAACACATGTGGATCATATTTCATTTTCAAAGTAGATAATAACGGAAAAATATTGACTTTAGTTTCATGGAAAATGATTTGAGTTTTAATGGTGTAAAATTATTATGCTTTAGTGTGTTTATTATGAGCTGATGGCAGACAAGACAATTATGAGTGACAGTTAACAATGTGTAATTCTAGTACCATGGAGGAGATCTACGACATGAATAGAATTGTAATTAGTCGAGATTTAAATGATATTATTGATGTTTTTATCGATTGCCTCATAAGGTAGACAACTTATGAGACATAATAAGGGTGGTATGATTTAGGAAACCTACTTCAAATTTAATTTATTTCCAAATTACTGTTAAATAAACAAAATATAATTTTGCATCTTTAGTTTAAACATCTAAATAAAAACAAAAACCTATAACGAACGAAAATTTGTTTCGGTTTCAAATCTGTAATTAATCTTAATAAAATTTAAGTAATTCTTAAAATTGAATACAAAGTAAAACAAAAAGGGTTTGACCATTAATAATTTTTAAATTTATTGGAACACTTAATTAGCTACATTTCCTTTTTATTTGAAGATGAAAAAATTTAAAATTCAATTTTGTTATTTTGTTGTTTGTTTAAGCAGTCGAAATTGAAACCACTTTGGTTTAATTTATTTTTTACATTAAATAATACTGCTAGTGCAAATTGTGGGAAAATGCTTATTGTGTAGTAGGTATTTTTGAAAATTTTGTGTTGCTGCTAACTAGTTGTCAACAAAATAGCTGAAAAGTTCGGAAATATAAAAATGAAACAAACTAAAGTCCATCAAAGGTTTCAAAGGTTTCAGTATTTCAACGTCCATGTAAGTTCATAGTTCTGAGGACAGCCTTAGTCTACATTTACATATTTAAATACATCATTTTAGATCTGAGTTAAGTAATCACCACTTTTTTTTACAATGCTTCATCTAATATCACAAAATAATTAAAATTATGGTAAGATGAAAATATTTGAAGTTGTCAATAAACTTACTCAGCCGTTCGAATTCTTTGTGTTAATAATGTAACAATTTTTCCATCAACAGAACAGTAGGCGATAATTATCAACTCCTTTGTTTAAATATTGTAAAAACAAAAATTACTTTTATTTGTTTTGAAAAATTGTCTAGCGTTGTGTCAGTGTTGTGAAACGAAAATTCTAAATAATTCAGGAAAATTAGTATTATGGTGGCACAGTTCCCAGGTAAGGAGTACTTTGATATACATTTTGTTTATGGATTTTGTATTAGGGATTTGTAAAAAATATTAAAACATCACAACAATCTAAATGGGATCAAACATTCAGTGGAATGTTTGATCTAAATTTCACAGAATATTTAATTTTTTTTAATGACTTTAGTACTAACTGCAACGCAATCACGGATCCAATTAAAAAAAACTAGCACTATTCGGGTTATTCTTTTACATGACTAACATCACATAACTGGTCAAACCCATTAATTTGATACAACTTTATATCAACTCTTTAATCAGCCACAAAATGTGGCACAACATGAATGATTTTTTTTAAAGGGTTAAACTTACATCGTTCTTTCGAACGAGACAAAAATTAAACCTAACCACAAAATCCAATTCAAAAACTACACATTTGGCAGGAACGTCCATAATAAAACCTCCACCTAACATCCACTCCCTCTATAATTAAAATTGTATACCAAACATGACCTATCTCTCACTTATAAGTTATAACTCCTTAAGTTGACTGATTACAAAACACAGTTTTTAGGGGTGTCAAAAACCCCAGCGAAGACCAGTTTATTAACTGGTTTAATACGCATTTCCTATAACAGAAAATGTTAAACTTTTCGCACACACTAACCAAAGCACTATAACGACGACTACAGCTCATTATTAGACATTTTTAAATTCAAAATATCCGATAATATAACTGTTCATTACTTATGTAGCTTTCTGAAACTTGAGACTACCAATTAAAATAGATAACATAAACCAATTGAAATAGATGACAATTACCTCTGCGTCAGCCAAATAGTGGCCTCCTACAATTTCCACACTAGAAGAGAGTTTCTCTCCAATATGTATGACAGTAACTTGTATGCTTTGCAAAGAAGAGCTATTATCTTCACAGTGTGTATTTGATAACTTTCATCTACAGTATTTGATCATGTTGAACATTGAGTAAATCAGAAAAATGCTCCTTCGAACTGTGTACTACTGCATAGATGTTAACCTAGAGGTTTCCATCCAGTAAATACTTAAATAATAATTTTAATCATTAGTTTTCGATAAAAACCTAAAGCATAATTTTATACCTCACTTTATTTAAATCATATACACCTTGCAAAGCCTCAGGCCCTGAAACCAATTTGCAACCTTTTCACAACGTATTTCATTTTGTTATCAAACAAAATTTAACATAATTCGATCAACATAACGATCGTTAATTTTGAACCAAAAAAAAAAATCAAATTAAAAATTCAAAACACATAAACTGGGCGATTCACTATCCATACACTTTCAAACCCTTGTAAATTATATGAGTAAAAGAATTTCAGAAGAAAAAAAATTTGATTTTTAGCACCTCACAATAATAAAAAATGAGAGAAACATAAAGATGGTGATTATCTTAAGGTAACATCTTGCCTATCTATATACATATCGTACGTGAATACCACAAATTTTTATTGTTCGTCGCTTTTTTTTTTTTAATTTAATTTTTCAAGAAAAGAAAACTTAAACCTTTATTTTGTTATGCCCGATATTTTTTCTTGATGATCTTAAGTCAAACACATAAATATAGATAATGCCAAACATTTTAGGAAACACAAACAAACACAAATCTATTTTTAACCGAAAACAAAATTTGAAACCCTATATGCTCGTCTGTATAACTAATCAATTATTTAATCCAATTCCGTACAGCATAAGATGTTCATCTTTCGAATGTATCATTTGCTTTGCATAATCTTAAGATTTACATTTTTAATACTATGCCACAATTAGAATTAACTTATTAGTTTTGTAGCTTTTGTGATGATGTCTCATGATAACAACCAGAACATCTAATAAAACATATACATACAAGTGCATAGGAGAATCTGGGTTTGTGTATTTTATTTTGTATCGTGGGTACAGGGTGGTTGGTTTAAATTAACCACATTTCTTCAAGAAGTAAATCAAGTAATGAATCGGATTTCGCAGATACATTTATTTTTTATCTTTGATGTAAAATTATGATTTTAAATACACCTTACCCACGTTTTGCGTGAATCCGTTTTTCGGTCTTCTGAAAAGGAGGAAGAATTTTCTGATTTGTCATAAAAAAATGTTCAATAAACATTTGCTGGGATGCAGTTGAGTTCTTCTTTGATTGAGGTTCGAATACTCAATAAGACGGAAGATCGGAACGCCAAAGTGACGTGTTTCAACAAGCTGTTAATATTATAAATCAACGATCAACTAGCTTAAAGCAGTATGCAATTATTATAATGCAAAGACCCACTTGCTGTTGACCCACTTGACAAGTACTTGCTGTTGAACAAAAATAACGTAATGAATAGTACTAAAACTAATTTAGTACTAAAAGTATTTTAATACTAAAATATTTTAGTACTAAGATCATTTAGTTCTCAAATATGTTAGTACTAAAATCATTTAGTACTAAAATTACAGTTTAAAATTGAATGTCAGCCTCCTTATGTTGGACTGAACCATTTACAACGTACTTCATTATTGTATGACAAGTGGAAAATAAGGTCGTTAAGTTAAACGGTAACTGCCGACTCCGGTTTACTATTCGGACTATCCTACAAAACTAACAATTTGTTATTTAAATTTTGTTATTTATCTTGAAGAGTAGATAGTTAGTGACTATTAAATGTCAACATCATGCAGTGAAAACGCATCAAGAAAAATAATGTCCCAGAAATGGTACTACTATTTGACACTAACCTTTTTAAGTTTAATGAGAAATGTTATAGTTGAAAAAATTCCTTCTTTCGAGCTCACAAGACATAAGGAATAAAATTTTTAACTGTGATCAGTCAGACTGTCATCTGTCGTTAATTAGACTAAACTGAATAACTAAGAACAATACTCCTAATAATTGAGTAAGTAAAATGAGTAAGTTATTTCTTAAACAGAATTATAGATTGAAACTTTTGGATAGAGATTTAAGGCAATAGTGAACTAATTTATTGATAAACACCTACTAGAAATTTATTAGAAATCAGCACATACAATATACATCAGTAATCCAGCAAATTTAAAGTGAACGTATGTCTTAGCAATTCATTTTTTGATTTTTGTAGGTTTTTTGAAATAGAAGTTTGTTATTTGCTGTTGAACAAACATAAAAAGTATAGTAAACATACTTTAGCACCAAAATATTTTAAACTAAATAAATTTAGCACTTAAATACGTTAGTACGAAAAAATAAACATTTAAATCAAAAATTACTTTTAATTCTCAAATTCAAGCAGTTAAAACAACATTGATGAAAATAATATTAGAACCATCTTTTTTGACAAACCGCACAGAGAATAAAAATCCTAAATAACAGTAGTTTTTTATTTAAAGGATTATTATTGTGAGAAGCTTTCAAGAATATATAAGCAAGCCACATAGCTTTGAAGTAAATCCCAAATGAGTAAGAGATATTTGACATTGTTGAATTTAATATTTTCAGCCATATACCGGTTGCATAGCTACTGGACATAGTCTAGAGTTTGTATTCACTGCGAAACAAAAATACAGATCATTGAGCTAGTACTAAAAAGTATTTAGTACTAATAATACTTTAGTATTACGGTAATTTAGAACTGAAATACTTTAGAACTTATATACTTTAGTACTAAAAATACACTTCACAATTATATGTTACTGAACACATTTGTGTCAGAAAAAGGTCTTGCAAGATATTTAGATCGTGAAAAGATGGGTCTGCCTAATATATGCCATAGATTAGAAGAATGTCCAAAATTCAGTGTAGAACACACTCAAACACAGCTAAACAGTTAAACTGTTTGAATGGAAACTGAAGCAAAATGAGAAAGGGTACAAATGAGGGAAATGAGTAAGGGTACAAATAACATTGATTATTTTATTATTTTCAGCCACTGGTGGTATAGCGCAGATTAAGTTATTTAATTACCACATGGTGCCGAGTTTGTTACTTTAGTACTCAAGTACTAAAAATATTTAGTACTAATAATGTTTTAGTACTAAAACTTTAAAACTGTATTACTTTGGTAATTCATTACTTAAAAACTGAAAATACACTTACAATTATCTGTTGCTGAACACTCTTAAGAATCACAATAAGATCTTGTAAGAGCAGGTATATACGGGCCGCCATTTAAGAAACTTTGCTTAAGTGATTGACATTTAGATAATTTATGTATGGTAACTCTCTTACTTGCACGGCAAATTTATATTTTAAGTTGTCATGATTATTTTACTGAACACCCTGTATATATTTACATATTACATAAAGACATAAATATTCTTCTTTTTCTATAAAATAATGAGATGATATACTCGTCGTACCGAATAGAACTATATACATAAGAAAATGAGATTTTATTTTATTTTTTGTGCTTCCGGTATTTTATTTAGTTTACTATGTGTCGCAGTTAGTAAGTTTATAGTTTTGATATGTTAATCTAATTTTTATACATGTTATTCACTTCACTTGTCTATACAATTTGAAATAGAAAAGGAAAAATGCATTTTAAGATGCGTCTTTTTTCGTTCTTATCTGCTGTTATGTTATGTAACGATGCAAGAGTGTTATGATTAAAGTAAAAGAAAACATAAGTTTTTTTTGTTGATTATTTATATGAAGATGAATGGGATTTTTGTGTCAAAATATTTTCATAATATAATTCATTAGGAATCAATTTGATTTATACATTTGGTTGGGCGCTAATCGTGTCTTTTCAAATTGGTAACTTAATCTTAATTGATGTATAAAGTTTAACTTTAAGATGTTTTATTTGGATATTTACTTTACATCAATGATTTGTCGTTAGACAGAAAATTTGAATTGCCAATAATTCGGGTTGTGAAATGTTTTTTACTCTTTGCTGTAAAACTTTGAAATATGCAATCCCATGATTATTCAACTCGTAAGTTTTCTCGTTATAAATTAAACATTTTAACATTCGGAAGAAACTTATTTTAAGGTTTGGTATACATTCACTCATAACAGAAGTTTTTAGATCCAATCACAATTTTTACTTTTGAATCTGATAATAACTTAAGAAATCGGTTACTGAGTGATCTCAAACAAATGTGGACAGTGTTTATTACAAAGAGTGATCCTAATTCAATATCCCTTTTTTTAAATAAAATATATTTAAAGGAACTTTGGGATATTTTCAATTAATTAAAAAATATGGCTTCTATTCCTTCTGCAGTAGCCAATTGTTTTGAGATAAATTATTAAATTTCAGACGGTATCTCGACTATAATTTGGTGGTTATTGTTTTTTTTTGTAATTTAAAGTTTCAGAGTTTTGGAGTAGATATCATTCTTAGCTGTAGCCTATAAATATGGCGTTAAATTATACAACTACGTATATAGATTGCTAATTAAATGAAGATCTGTCAAATGGTTACCCTAACAAAGATATCACCACTAACATCATAAGAATAGCGACAAGAACCAACAACTGCTTCTATATCTGTTCTTTCTAAAGCAATGCCAGTTTATAACTCTTTCAGGACTCGGCTAAGCGATTTTGACACATAAATATTAAATTTCTTAAAACTCCGACTGACCAATAATTTAATCGCAAAAGAAGAACTGTCAAAAGAAGAACTGTCTAAATCATTTGACTTGGGTATCCGACAATCGCAAACGTATTTTTACAAAACATCGATGTTAACTGTACCAGATTTAATAGGCGGACTCACTGTAATGGGGCACACGAAATGACGCAGTCGTACGGTTGGCCTCTACGGTTACGAAACAATCAATGAAAATGTTACCTTTTTTGCTAAAAGTTTTTTGAAATGTTCGAGTACATTGATTTATACGCAGCAAAATTTAACCTGTATCATTTCAAGAAAACTAACCCAGATGAACTTTTTATATAGGCTTTTGGGGATTTTTAGTATTAATGAGAAATTTCTACGGTAAAAGTGGAAATCTACGGTAAAAGTGGACTTCTACAAAGTTTTTTATTTTATCTAATATCGAAAACGGAAATTTTCAAAGAAAATAAACGATAACTTCTCAATGTGTTGCAAACTATTTCAGTGATTACCAATTATTTGAATTGCTATAACAATTGGATATTAACGCCATCGTAACAATAAAAAATCTAATCCAGCAGCTCTGGTGAATAAGCTAGGATAATCCAAATTCACAATAGCTACAGAAACGAATACTAGAAAAATAAATACTCCAAACTAGCAAACAAACCAAATAAAAACCATTTGCAGTCGTGCACGAACGTGAATCGGAAACTCGAACATCAGAATTCTAACGGAAAGAACATCAAGGTTAGTATAAATTGAAAAGTAAAATAACGCTATAACATCAAAATACTAGGATTCAGTAAAGAACCATGGAACGATAAAAAAAAGTAAATAAATAGAAGAAGCATATATCACCAATGTGCTTCAAATTTAAAGCAAAAAAAAAAAATAAAAGTTTAGTCCATGGAAGAGCTACGACATCAAAATAAGGAGAAAGCTCAAGAAGAATATTGTCGCTGGAATTCATAATCTATTGATAATATATGGCGACGCTTCTACAACAATCTTAAAAATACTATTAGTAGAAATATTTAATACCATAGTATAATACCAAAATCCAAAGAAATGGAAATAAGGCTAAACCGCTTAACAATTTCAAAGAAAAGAGACCTTTAGTAGTTTGTTAGAACTGGCGAGGTATCTCTTTACTCATGTCAGTTAAAGCTGATACTCTTCACCAAGAAACACAAAATCCTGGTAGTGGACCCACTTACCGTAAATTAACAAAGTTTTTGTCGTAATCTTAGATAGTAAATTTAGCTAGAAGCATAACATCATAGAAAGAGTAAATACAGCTACTATAGTAATATACTCATGCAAGAACGCCATAATTAATAGATGAGGCCTCAAACTGGAGCTGATATCCTACCTTTATACCGTTGAAGTAAGACCAAACATGGGACAAGGCCACACGCAAAAAAGGATAGGGGTTTCAAATAATGTTTGTATTGTCGTAAGCGGGCGCTCAAGACCAAACCTACGCGTGCTTTAGAGGTTATGTTCGACTTACTGCTATGTCTGAGTTAAAATATCTTCGGGCAGTTCCCTCGAAAATAATCTGTTTCCAAAAGAAGAAAGCGGTGAACCTCGATTATACTAAATCAATATCATGCTTCAAAAGTGTTTTTAAACCTTATTCCCTTAATGAGACTCTTGAATCAATGGGCTTATAATAAATATTTCTTTTCGTCTACCAGATTACTGCAGCGTGTACCAAGCTGAAGTAATAGCAATTGAGGAAGTCTTGACTTGGTTAAGCAATAATGTGATATCCACGATTGATATAGCAATATATGTGGACAGTCAAGCGGCAATTAGGTTCTCTGGCATCAAAGGTTGCATTAAAAAGGTTACCAATCATCTCTTAACGAGATGAATGAGCACTTAGACATCTAGATCAACTAGGTTCCTGGTCATTCGGACGTCAAGGAGAACGCTACAGGGCAGACGAACTTTCTAGACAAGGTACAATTATTAAACTGAAACCGGTTAGGACAGTTAGGAAAATGATAGAAGCCATGTCATT
This sequence comes from Tipula confusa, assembly GCA_963556175.1. Classification (NCBI taxonomy): domain Eukaryota; kingdom Metazoa; phylum Arthropoda; class Insecta; order Diptera; family Tipulidae; genus Tipula; species Tipula confusa. The sequence continues at coordinate 157,088,516 of OY744475.1, read as the reverse complement.
AGAGAGGTGGTCACATGTCACTGTCTTTTCGGAGAACATGCAAGAAGGTTGGGTCTGGAAGTGAATTGCTTCTATAGAAGCTTTATGGACAAAAACAACGAAGCGATCAAAGTTTCAACCTTTTGGATCTTGCGCACATCAAGATGGGATACGTTTTACGCTACCTCAGTAGCTCAAGATGGTTCCAATAAGGTTATTAGGAAGTAAGATACTGTGGTGTCATAATGGACCGATATCGGTATAATAACCAAAAAGGTTTAATTAATTCTATTTATTACAGCTAAAAGAATATTAATATTTTTAAAATTTATGTTAACATTTTAATTAAAACTCGACTAAATCTTCACACAATGCCACACATATCTTTAATTATTGTAAGTGTTAAAAGAATTAAATTACAAATCACTTTTTTTTTGTCGGACAAGCCAGTATTTTTTTAAGAACAACTATACGAATCTTGTCTTAATTTTTAAATGTTAAAATATGTTAATTAAATCTAGACCCAACAATGATTTTGTTTTCTTTTTTCTAGCGTATGTATAGTATGTGTTTATGTACATCAGTATGTTTCTATAAAGTCGCGGTTGGATGTTTTGAAGTTGCGCGCGTTGTTTTTTTTTTGTTGTAAATAAAGAATTGAAATCTTATAATTTATTACATGACAATTTTTATTTACATTTATTTATTTTATTCAATTGAGTGTAATTAAGAAAAGTAGTCTATATGTACAATCGATATGTTTAATCTTAATTAAGATTTTAATTTATCGATGTCTTATAATAGTATAAATTGAATAAATTAATAGTAAGGATACGAACAACGAAGTATATAAAAAAAGTTGTCTTAATTTAATAACTCGGTGTCTTTGTTTGTTTGTGTATACAAATATGTCCAAGGTAATATTATGATGTCTTTAGGCAAGTACATATAGTTTATGCTGGGATATTATGATTAAAGATTATCAACTAAGAATTATTTAATGAGATTTTATTGGAATTTTAAAATATGGTTGAATTAATTAATAATAATCAATGGCTCTTCCAAATGTTGGACTACTTTTCAGAGATCACTTTTTTATCTACTTGATGTCATTCTCAACACGAGGTTTAAAATTAAACCACTAAAAAATAATAGGCTTAAACATGCTTAAATATGCAAACAAAAAACTCCAGATAATTCTATAAAACAACATTATGCTGAAAGCTTTATATAAGCAACTGGAAAAGTAACAAATAACAATTGAAAGAATATTTTTCATATTCTTACTAAAACAAGCATATTACTAATAATAGTCATAAAGATCAGGAATGATCTTTCGCAGTACTTTTCAAAACTAAACATGTATGTATTACAATACATAAAAATCTAAAGACACTCATTTATTTAAAAAAACAAGGGGCTCCGCCACTGGGCGCTTGCGCGCCTCTACCTCAGGGCTGCTTCGCTGCTTTTCGGATTTCTTTCTTAATCTAACAATGAAAGGACTACTTATGATACCCAGTGGGCTTAAATGTATACGGTCAGCGCTTTACCACGAATGCCTCATCAAGACGACGTCGTTGTACATATTCGACTTGCTCGTCAGATGCATGTCGCACATAACTATACAGCAGGCACTATTCGACCTAATAAATTTCTGGCCACAGCAATAATCCTGTCAGAGATTCCTCTTTATCAAGAGTTCGGTATACAAATTACGCCACTATGGGTTACACAGGTAGAGGAAATGTTAGGTCAGCTTGAAAATAACAGGGAAGGTGACTCACAAATGGAAGAAGGAGATGCTAACCATGAATATAGCACTATTTATTTCAATCCTGATGTGACAGAAATACTAATTACGGGAGAAGAAGGAATACGCCTCGCTCCAGCTCAGGGAAATCAACCGGTGTCGATTCTCTTCGATAAGAACTCGCCTTATCTAGTTTTTCCACAAATATTTAGTGGATCGCGACTCAAACTAGTTCACAATGGAAAAGAACTCAGCCGATCGGACCTGGTAAAATCGATTGCTCGTCGCTACGACAGACGAGCTGCTGAAAATGCTGACTTTGTGCTTCTTATGGCTAAGATTTTGGAAATTTAACGAATAGTTAGCAACCGATCAATATGTTTGAGAAAACGATGCAATAATGATCACTCCGCAATAATCTCGTCCAAGATGATAATGCCTACCGAGTATTGCAAGGTGTCACTAGCTCGAGCCATCATTGGCGTCAAAAAGGATTCAAAGTGCGTGCCATGGTCCATCAGTTCGGTTTGCATAACCATTTCATAACTATTAGCGCAGCCGAGTGCAAATGGCTAGACCTAATTGTTATTTTAAAAAAAGTGCTAGATAAGGAAACTATCACAATTGCACAAGCAGAACAAATGCAACTCTAGGTCCTTTCGGAAATCGGAAACTAGCGCATTATTATTACAGACTCGAGTTTCAGCACCGAGGAAGTCCGCACGTTCATATGATCTTATTATTGTATATAAAAATATCAAACTATCGTACTTCATCATTGGAGTTCAATACTCTATCACATGAGTGAAACGCGATTGTAAAATAGTGCCCCAAGACTATCTATTTAAATAACATAAAAAAATCTGAAAACTAAACACTTTGTTACTTTTTTCGTTTTTGAATTTACTACGAGAAAAGCAGCCCAGACCATTTTTGTTTGTTTACAATATTATTACAGCAATATATCAGTTTACGCGAAAAATTTGTTCCACAGTATGGTGTATTAAATACTACAGCGATATTAATTTTATTATATTATTATATAAAATTATTTTATTTTATATTTAGACAATCAGTAATCTGCAGTAAGTAAAGACGATGATATAAGCGGCTCTACTTTGTAATGTAAGTAATATAATATAATAAAAATCACGTCATGCAAAGTATTACTGTAGCATAAAAAATTGTATGTATTGTGTGTACAATCACATTTAAATTTTGAATTGCTATAATTAGTGAAACCGGCCAGCTTTTGACATAATCTTTGCGGCTTTGGGCTATTCTCAACAGCATCTATATACAAAGCAAATTTCAAGTAACTAGCTTTTGGAGTTTTCGCGATGACAAAGGAGACGGACGGACGGCCAAACAATGGGGATATAAGCTTCTTTTACATGTAAAATGTAAAGAAGCTATCCGAAACAGGCTCAGCCAATAATTGTGAATTTCGTTGAGCAGGCACACCAATGCATTCTGGTACAAATAAAATATTAGATTTTTTCGATTTCTATATGTAGCAAGAGAAATTTAAAGAGTCTTACAAGTGCCTTGAAAACAGTAAAAGGCTATATCATTTTAACATTCATCTGTTATCATGACTTTAAACACAGTGAAAACTATTTATCATATATTTAACTGGAACTTTAAAAAACAATTATTTCAGAGCAACTTCATTTTAAAGTACTATACTTACAACACCATTACAGTTGGAAGATGATCTAAAGTTCGAGTACAGTACTATTCAGTAAGCAATATGCTAAAGTCCACAACAGGTTTAGAAAAAAATAAATATTCTCTTGAAGTTAGGGAACTGTTTAGGAAAACGGAAGGTAAGAAATATTTGGTGAAGAACATGTTGACCTGAAAACAGAAAAATATTAAATTTGCTATAAGAAAAGTTTGAAAGAAATTTAAGTCGAATCTAATAACAAGCTTCTACTGATTATGCTTGGAGGACAGCTAAATGATTTAAAAAAAAGCAAATAAAAATAACTTGTAACCTTGTAAGAACTAAAAGAAGAGATCAATATTAATTTAAATGCAAAAAGTCTTCGATATAACTCAGTTATTTTTATTTTTTTTATTTTATTTTTTATTACGACTAAGTTGTTACAACTCATTTAGCAATTTTTCTTTCTTATTTTAATTCTCTGCAATAGTTGGACTATAACACAGTAGTTACTCCCATTGGGCACATTTCTTCCGGTTACATCAGCAACTTTCAGTCCTGAGGTACTAAATCAAGCGGATTCGTTCTTTTTAGCCATCTTGTATCTACGCTGTCGACGTCGTTTACAATATGTTGAATATCCGTGTTTTCATGGATTTGTAAACGCTGGATATATTTTATGACATTTTTTGTGATTTCTTCGTTGATGGTTTCCATCTTTAGTTCTCTATGTATATTATCATATCTAATAAACCAAGGTGCATTGACAATGCATGGTAGTACTTTGTTCTGGAATGTTTGTATAATCTTAACGTTAATTTTCTATGTGCATCCTCAGAGCCATAGATCCACACAGGCTTAAGTATTTGCCTTTATAAAATCAGCTTATTATGAATTGCAAGCTCACTGTTTCTTCCAATGAGCCAATACATTTTTCTGAACTTTATAACCAGTTCTTGGCTTTTAACTTGCCTCTTTTCATTTTAACTTGGTGTCGAGCGTCATACCAGGTATTTTGCCGTGTTCGCATGTGATATTTCCTGCCTATTTATGTAAATCGATAGGTGATCTACTTTTAGATAGGTGAAGGTTGTGTGAACAATCTCATTTACAGTATGCTGTAATTTGTTGGTTGTGTCTTCGATTGTACTTCCAACCGCCAAAATTGCTGTATAATCCACAAAGGTTGCAATATCTGTTTCTCCAGTAAAAGGTACGTCATTCGTATAAAGCAAATACAATAATGGTCTCAGTACGCTCCCTTGTGGTACTCCTGCTTCAATTCTCTTGAGTGATGAGAACTCTCCTTCATATTTTACTCTGGAATATCTCCCTTCATTGTATGATTTTAATATCTCATACAACTGCTTAGGAAGGTCGCAATGTGATTTTTATTCGAGTGTTCAATACCAGACTCAATCAAAGGCTTGGGCAACATCAAGGAAAACTCCAGAATATACCTTTTTGTTTTCAAGCGTCTTTCAATCACGTTAGTGACTCTGTGTACCTGCTGTATGGTGGAGTGTTTCTCTCTGAAACCAAATTGGTGAGATGGTAACAGGTGTCTTTCTTCAATCAGAGGCTTCATCCTTTTCAGGAGTTATTTTTCGAATAGTTTGGACAATGATGGTAATACAGATATAGGTCTGTAAAACGATTTCTCATTAGGTGGCTTATTAGGCTTGGGAATCATAATAAATTCTGCTATTTTCCACTTAAAATTATTTGCTGAGGAACATATTTCATTCTAAATGCTGCGTTAATTATGTGTAGCAACTTCTTAAGACATTTTTCTGACAACTTTTTAATAACTTTTCCAGTAATAGATCGTATCCAGGAGCTTTCTAGGCATTTAGGTTATGTTTGATTTCATTTTTGAGTTTTTTCATTGTAACTGGTCGTATGTCTAACTCGTTTTATTTTTGCATGATAAAGGTATTTTCATCTATGCTGTTTGTCTAGTCAAAGGTTTAAACGTCTTTTCCAGATGTACAGCAAAAAGGTGACTTTATCTTTGGGGCTTTTGGTTCAAGTACCATCTGCTTTTTTGATTGGTGACATCTGCTCTTTTGATCTTTTCAGTCCTTTTGTAGCTTTCCATAAAGAATAATCACTTTCTTTGTGGCCAGATAGACTTATTAAATATTTGTTGAAGTTTAACGCTTTGGTTTCTTGTATTAATTTCTGCAGTCTGTTTTTGAGCTGATTGAAAATAGTTTTGCTCTCTGGTGCTCGATTTCTATGCCATATTTTGAGAGCTTCCCACTTTTCTCTGACCAAGTTTCTTATTTTCTGTGTATATGTTTCATTCTTGTGAGGTTTATTTTTGGCAGGAGGAGGGCTTTTCCATGCTTCGTTCTGAATATTATTAATTGGTTTTTCCGCTTGTCAACTTTAGTGGCTTTTATTTTTCAATTATTGTTTCACTGATCGTAAGTATGATTGGAGAATGATCCGAAGATAAACCTTGATTATTTTTAATATGGATATAATTTTCTAAAATACCTTTATCTATGAAGAAGTCAATCATGTCTGGTATTTTGTTTGTGTCCTTTGGCCAATAAGTAGGAATACCACTTGAATGAAACCCGCAGTTTATTTGATATCCAGCTTCCAAAAGTTCTCGACCTTCAGGTGATTAGTCTTGATCCACAATGCGTATGTTTGGCATTAAAGTCTCCTCCTATGATGAAATTTTAGCCCATCGTTTTGAAAATTAAGAGATAATCATCCTTTTTAAGTTGATGCATTGGTGGACATTATATCGCAGCAACCCGCAGCTTCTTGTAATTATTTAATTGCACGCTAAGTGATACAATTTGCACTGTCTTTATTTCGAGTTTGACATCTTTGAAGTGTTTGAAGTTTTTTCTGATGAAGATAGTTTCTCCACCCCTAGTTGTTTCTGCTGGATGTATAGAATGGTAACAAGAATAACCTTTCAATTTCGCATAAGACTTTCTAGTGAAATGGCTCTCTGCTATTAAGCATATATCAATTTTTTCTGTATTCAAAAAGATTTCTAGCTCTGGAATCCATTAGCACTCCAGGTTTTTTTTTGTTTCGTTTTTGAACTCTGCAATATTTTCTGGGCCAAAGCTCTTTTAACTCTTTCGCGATAAATTTTTAACATCCCGTTACGCCGTCACCAACCAAATCGAGAACGCACGAATACAGGTTCGATTTTAAATCTATCTGCACATTGCATTGCTCCAGTCAGCCGATGGTTCGGCCCATGGTTTCTGCACTCCAACAAGGGTCATAGTTGTGTTCTTCGTCATCACCGATCGTAATCAGGGATGAAAAATTCCTTTTGCAACCCTCCCCCGTTGGATTCGAACTCGGTACCTCCCGTCTCAAACACCTTTAATCTCAAACAGCTTCTCAAACAGCTTTAATCACTGCGCCAATTGCTCGGTCATTCCAGGTTAATATTCTAGTGTTTTGTTCATTTTGTGTTGTTTAATGAGGGGTCAGATACAGCAACTTTTTTGCTACAAATCTGGTTAATTTTTCCTTGATGTCCTACTTGCTGTTTAAGATTAACTTGTCTTTTGTTTAGAAACTCTATATTTTCTTCTATTTTAGAGAGGCGATTGACTATAGCATTTAGGATATTTTGCATTGTTGTCATAGCTTGTTGAATTCCATTATTTTGATCTGAAGGCCCAGGTAGTCCTAAGCAGCGAGAGCTTGTGAGTTATGGAATCCTTCTGTCACTTTCGCACTAAGAAACGTAGTGACAGTTTTTGTCGGTGACAGTTTTTGTCGAGGAAAAAAACGTGAATGCTACTCCGGAGAATGGATTTGCGCAAACTAGTACAACTCATTAACACAGTCTTCAGATTAAATATGTTCCACGTCAATGGAAGTCCGCAGAAGTAATTACAATTCCTTAATCAGGTAGACCAATAACCTATTTAAAACTATTTGAAATAATGCCGGTCAAAAGGTATTTTGCAAGAAGCAGCTTTTGACAAAGTTTGGCACTGAAATCAAGAACTGAAATTTAAACTGCGATGTTTTCGAGAAAAATATTGAAGAGAGTATACTATAGTGTATATTATTATCATTATCTTTAGCTGGTTTTGTAATTTACCACAAAAGGTACAACTTTAATTTTAAAGGCTGTATTTTCAAAGTTGGTGAGTTTGATTAGAACTTTCTTTGGCGGTTTTTAAATTTTTACACTCATAATCGTGAATAGCTAAATAAAGCCTATTCTGCCAAAGGTATCGCATTACTTTATTAGAAAAGTATTAGAAAATTATTTCTTTACCAGTGAACCCGTGAACGGTTGATTAAGGTGTTAAGTAAGATTGTAAAGTATATCACTGTCAAAGTGTTTATCGTATTTTGAATTGTGTTTATTAGAAGCAAGGAGAGAATAATATATTATAATCTGACTAACTTAAGTGGTTTCAAATTAATGTTAAGCAATTTTTAATTTAAAATAAAATCCTTTTTTAATTAATTAAATTACTAGGCCATATTATTTGTAAGTCAAATTTAAATTAATCTTATGAAGAGATTTTTTTGAACATTTGAGCCACCATTTGAGCCAACATTTTATTTCAAGATGCATTTTTGTTTTAATTGAAAACATGTTAAGGTCTTTTTATAAACCATAGTTTAGTAATTAAATTTACTAGATGTAAAATTATAACAAAAAACTTTTCAGCTCAAAAGTGATACAAATTGTTAGCTTAGCTTATTTCTTTTATTGCCCGGGTATGATTAATTTTAACCATTCTTTGTTTGACGAAAATGACAGGTTGGTTTATTTATATACATAAAGCTATATTCTAAATCATATTTTGTCTTAAATGGAATCAGGATAATCGCACTTTTCTTTTTTTTAAATAAAAGATCGTTCCAGTAGATATACTATAGTCTATATTTTTAGTTATCTATTGATATTTACCCGAGGACATTATCTTTTGCACATTAAGTTGCTCCGGTCATCCTGTATTGGCTTGGAAGATGAGTCTGCACTCTAATAAGAGACCATAAACCATTTATTTCTTAGGCTTAAATGACATAGTTGAAACGATATATATTTAACTAACCTTTAAACCAATGGCGAATAAAATTAACTGTAGAATGTAAAGAGCGAGAACAAAAAATATTCTGCTTTATACAATTTAAGAATTGTAGAATTGTAAAGATTTTTAATAATTTTAAATATTTGTCTTGTTTCCCATGGCATTTGTTCAAATGGGGTCGAAATCTCCTTATATTTTTATAAGGTTTCAGTCGAGTCTTTTGTACATGCCATATCTTTAGCTCAGTTTGTAGATTATATTTTTAAAGTTTTATAACATCGGTGAGGAAATAGTGATTTTTCCCGACTAGATTACAAAAAAGATATGAAAATATGGGAATACAAATAGGTTGAAGCAATAATGCCATCAAAAATGCCAAGACCATCAATTTTATGATAGAATACACTCTGCTCCTCTTACCTAACTAAAATGCTAAACATTTGACAAAAAAATTACAAAATCACGATCTTTATTGTTTGAAGTTGTACTTATATGTCAAATAACATTTTAGTAGGTAATTAAATGTGTTTGCCATAAAATATGACGTCAAAGTGCTTAAACGATACCAACCAATCAATTAAAATCAACCAATGTCTGTTTATATTTGTATATAATAATATTTTGACATATTATTGCATAACTGACCATTAGAATATATATTGATGAGTTTGTAAAGCAGTCTCGTTATCTATTATAATTTTTAAATTATTGACTTTTTAAGACAAGACAATATTTGAGAGATATGCCAATAATAATTTAATAAGCTATAATATTTACCAAACAAGTTTTATTTTCTTAATGGTTTAATCAAACATTATCTATTTGACAAAGATTAATAAACGATTATACAAAAGTTAAAAAAAAAACATTTTCACTTACTTGTCCGGCATGGTGAATATTCTGTAAATTCTTTAAAATTATCCCTTGCGATGTAACACGTGCCAACTGGTTCAACACGATCGACTGTTCTTGGTTTCATCGAATGGAAAACATAACGTGGTGCACATGCCTGTAATAAAAATATTTAATTAGATTCCATAAAAATAAAAATTATTAATTTGAATATTTTGAAAAACTATTTTTAGTTTCGGACATCGGTTGGTACAGATTTAGGTCAAAATTTTTTTCTATATCGTCGAAAATTTAAAACTAGGTTCATATATACAAAATTATTAAATCAAATGATGCAATTTTTGTTTATATTTTGATCCACTTCAAATGGCGGATCAACAGAATTTATGTTGGGTGAGCGCCTTATGATGTAGCTCGAAAATTTTTAAAAAATAAAATATTTGTATGTATACAAAGGTGTGGTTGCCACATCTCAAGTCGAATGTAATTTTAGATTTTCCGCTTCATTATATTCCCATTTTTTGTTATAAGTAGGTCGAAACATATATAGAACATAAAACAATGTAATCAATTCATTACCGTTTTCCATCATGTCAAGTTAGAAAAAATAAAATGATTTTCTATTTTTGGAAAAATCTAAAATACAAAACATAAAAAATAAATTTACTTTTTATAATTTGATTGACTTTTCCTTTTTAGGTCATTTTATCGCTGATTTCATCAGCATCAACATAATATCACTTTAGCAAATTACAAATGGCTAACGCAAAAAAAAATGCGAAACAACAGTAATATCACTGACCTTCAAGATAGTAAAACGAAAATATGTTGCAGCATGTTAGCATCATTAGATAAAAAAAAAAAATTAATTTTCCTGTTTTGCCAAATGCAGTATCATAGAATTCAATTTTCTTGCTCGAACTATATGTAAGTAAACCAATAGACGCATTTTTTGCAATTTGCAAAGTGATTTTACCATAAAATAGTTTTTGCTTAACAAAAAACATGTTTCAATGGTAGTTCGTCAAAACGACTAAACTATTTTAATATAATAATTATATTAAAATTACCTATTTCGTTTAGTTGTTGCTGCAGCGGTTAACCAAATTAGGTTGCTTATGGCGACATAACTTTTCAACAATATAATAATTAAAAGGGAATTGGATAATCATGGTTTTAGTTTTTATTGGTACTAACAAGTGTAATTGAAAACCATGTCATTAAAATAATGATCTAATACAGGGTGTAACAAAAGAATTTTTTTTCGGTATATATGTTTTTAGTAGCAATTTGTAATCTGTGTAAAAAAGTGTCTGTCTAAATTGACAGTCTTAAAAATAACCACCAAAACTAAAAACAGGACCATTGGTTATAAAACGATATATTTATTTCTCGTTGAGAATATTTCAATGAAACGAAATATTTGTCGAAATTAAATCAATCGACAAAAAATAATTTATATTATAGGCAAAAATTATAATTGTTTTGACTACCGTCAAGTAAACATTAAAAAATATAATTAAAATTGATTAAATAAAATAGTTATTTGTGAATTGCTGATATCAGCTTTTTTTTAAATTAAATTAAAATATGTAAAAACTTGTAAAAATGGTGATCAGAACTCCACCAAAAAAACATATCGCGCCATCACCACCAGTACAACAGCGGACTATGTCTACTGGTGATTTAATAAATATCACTACGTCATCGTTAGATGTAGGAAAAATCGGCCAAATATCGAATCGCCCAATAACACAACAAAAAGTGCTCGCGCCAAAAATTGCTTCAACAGCAAATTTCTCTATACAAAGTGTAAAGAAAGTTAATATAATTGAACAAAGTGCAATGAACATAAATGTATTTGATAGTGCATCGTTGACAAAAAACAATAATACTAAAAGTGATGAAGGTCAATGCGAACAAAAACTTGTGCAAACAGGTATGAACAGATATATAACTGTTCAAAATAAAAGAAAAAGAAGCCAGAGATCAGAGGCAAGTGCTAGGTAAACAAATTTAGTAGAGTGGCCAGTGTCGAGTTACTTCATGAAAACCGTTTTTCTGTCTTGCAAACTAACGAGACTTTTGAAGATCCACCTTCAGAAAACAAGGTGAAAACTGAAAAACTGCCACCAATCTATTTGAGAGAAGAATCAAATAGAGACTTACTAAAAAATATTGAAGTGCTTACGGAGGGAAACTTTTATGTTTCTTCGATTAAAAGAGGTAACATTAAAGAAACTAAAATTCAACCACTAAACATTGATGCTTACAGAACGCTAACCAACCATTTTGATAAGGCTGGTAAGCGATTCTATACATATCAACTAAAAAGCCAAAAAGGTTTAGTTGTTATAATAAAAGGAATCGATAGTTACGAAGACACTAACGATATTCATGCTGCGCTCGCTGCTGAAGGCTTCTTTGCAAAGGCAATAACCAACATCATCAATCGAGATAAGTTGCCACAGCCAATGTTCCGCATCGAATTAGAAACTGATTACAAACCAGTTAAAGGGAAGCATAGAATATATAACTTAAGAGATCTACTACATCATCGCATCACTGTCGAAGAACCTAAAAAAAGAACCGGTCCAGTACAGTGTGTAAAGTGTCAAGAATACGGGCACACTAGAGCTTACTGCACGCTAAATGATGTGTGTGTTATTTGCGGTGAACTTCATAGTTCCAAACAATGCAACAAAACTAAAACTGATGAGTCTGCAAAAAGATGCAGTAACTGCGCTGGAAATCATACGGCAAACTATAGAGGGTGCCCAGTATATATAGACCTGAAAAGAAGAATCAATCCTAAGCAAAGAGCTGAACAACGCATGTTTAAGCTACATCAAACTAATATTGAATTGCAACCAGAAGAAGTTTATACTAATAGAAACCATAAGCCGACCGTCAATAGTGCTGTGCATCCAAACTTTTCATATGCAAGTATACTTAAAGGCATATCTCCAAAAGTTCAAACTAATGAAGAAGGAAACATCTTATCTGCGTTAAACAAGCTTACAGATATGATGCAAAGCTTTATGTCAATGATGGAGAGAACCATGGATCGAATGATGCAAAATATGAACACATTGATGCAGTTAGTAGTGAAAAACCAAAAATGACTGTCCTCAAAATAGCCATATGGAATGCAAACGGCCTTGTCCAACACAAAACAGAGGTGCAAGCATTCCTTATCGAGCACAATATTGACATAATGTTAATATCAGAAACACACAAAAATTAATGGGTATTTAGTATACGACACAAAACATCCTGATGGTAAAGCACACGGTGGTACAGCTGTGTTGATTAAAAGAAGACTAAAACACTTTGAACTTGAGAAATATGACAAAGATCATATCCAAACGACAAATATCTGTCTGGAGGAGTGGCCACCGAAACACGCAATAAAAAAGAAGCAATTCTTAGATTATTTTAACCATCTAGGCAATAAATTCATTGCGGGAGGTGATTATAATGCAAAACATACTCCATGGGGTTCAAGATTGACGACTCCGAAAGGAAAGCAACTCTATGAAGCTATGGATGAACTTTGGATTCTCTATCAGCGGGGTACCCAACATATTGGCCTACGGATAAAAAGAAAATTCCTGATCTAATTGACTTCTGTATAACTAAAGGCATTGCACGTACAAATGCTATGGCAACAGATTATAACGATTTAGCATCCGATCATTCACCAGTAATTATAACAGTAATTACTGATGCCCTAAAGACTGAAGCACTGAAACGCCTGACAAATAAAAAAACTAAATGGGATCAATACAGTAGACAAATTGAAGAGAATTGCCTACTGGATATTCCTCTTAGCACACCATCAAATATTGATTAGCAGAAGCCTATCTCAGAGATCTACTGGAAGTAGCAGCAAAAAAATCATCACCTAACATCAGTGTTTTTGAAAAAGTTAATAAACTTCCTAAAAATATCCAAGAACTAATACAAGAAAAGCGAAAAATTCGACGGCAGTGATAGCAGCAAAGATCGCCGATATTAAAATGGAAATTAAATCGAGCAATTAAATCCCTGAAAGTAGCTCTGAGGGAAGAAAAAAATGAATGTATCCAAAACTATTTAAGTGAACTCTCGGCAACAGAGAGAACAGACTATTCCTTATGGAAAGCTACTGGGCAAGAAGTGATGAAGAAAAAGCCAATGCTTTCGCTGTTTATCTAAAAAGCGTATTCTCACCACATGAACAAGTTAACAACTACATGCTACCAAACCAAACGGTGAATGATCCAAATTTTAAACCTATAAAGTTCAAGTGGAAGGAAGTTAAGAGCACAATAAAAAACTGCATAAGTCCGAAAAAAGCACCAGGACATGATCTTATTACCGGGAAAATGGTTAAAGAATTACCAGACAAACGCATTAAACTAATAACGTATATCTTCAACGCAATCATGCGAACTGGTTACATTCCTCAAAAATGGAAGATATCGCAAATTACAATGATACATAAGCCTGGAAAAAATGAGACACAAATCTCATCATATCGTCCAATAAGCATGCTTTCCACGATATCAAAGTTATTTGAAAAATTGTTACTAAGGAAACTGAAACCAGTACTAAAAGAACGGCATATTATACCAGATCACCAATTTGGTTTCCGAAATCAGAACAGCACTATAGAGCAAGTTCACAGGATTGTCAACGCAATCAAACTCACATTCGAAGAAAAAAAATATTGTTCTGCTGTCTTCTTGGATATTGCACAAGCCTTCGACAAAGTTTGGCATAGAGTGTTAATATACAAAGTTAAAGAACTTTTGCCGAAGTAGTTCCATGTAGTTCTTGAAAACTATCTTCTACCAATTTTATACTTGTTGTATACAGCCGATTTGCCCATTTGCAATAAAGCTATAATATCAACATTTGCTGATGATACAGCCATATTAGTGTCTTGTAAAAACCTTCAAACTGCCTCAAAGCAATTGCAAAATCATCTGAATAAAATTGAAAACTAGCTAAAGACTTGGCGAATAAAAGTCAATGAAAATAAATCAACACATGTTACATTCACACTTAACAAACTCACCTGCCCTCAAGTTAAATTGAACGGTGTAACTATTCCGCAACAATCTAGTGTCAAATACTTAGGGTTACATCTGGACAGAAGGTTGACATGGAAAAAGCATTTAGAAGCAAAGCGTAATCAAATCAAAATAAAATTTGCTAAGATGTATTGGCTAGTAGAAAGAAAATCAAGATTATCACTCAATAAAGTTTTACTATATAAAGCGATACTTATGCCCATATGGACATATGGTATTCAGTTATGGGGATCCACCAGCGCATCAAATAGAGAATTTTTGCAACGTACACAATCAAAAATACTTCGTAGGATCGCGAATGCTCCCTGGTATATTCGAAACACCAACATACATCATGACCTCGGTATTTTAACCATTAAAGATACAATTAGAACCTATAGTTCGAGATATTGTTCAAAACTAGAGACACATCTTAATGCTTTGGCCCGGGACATTCTAAAACAACCGAGATACAGACGACTGAGATTCAAGAATAAAGCCATAGGCAGTTGTAATAAAAAAAATTTAGGTTTTATACGTATTAAAATGAAGTATTTTGTCTGTTTAACGGTTATTTCATTTAATTTTCGTGTTAAATATCTTTTTTAATCTGTATTTCATATAAAGAACCCTTTCGGATGTTCCAATTTGGATTATTTTTTGGTTTACTTTGATTAAAACACAAACGATGGAAAATAAGTCAAATCTTTTCTTTCGACTCCTTATTTAAATAATTCGTTTGAACAATCTAAACTATGAATTACTTATAGTTATATAAAATTCTAATTCTAATACTAAGATGCAATTTTAAAATATTGCTGTTCCAAAAATGTATTTAGTTCAAATGTTATTTGGCATTTAAGTGGAAAGATTTACCATAATTTTATCAAAGTAACGTGTCTGAATATATTGATAATGACACAGTTATATATTAGAACAGAGCTAAAATTGGCATTAATACTTTCCATAACAAATAATTTGGGCAAAATGTTTTTGTTGTTTGTTTGTTGTTTGTTTATTTCTATGCAATCTGTTTTGGGGCCGAAGCTCACCCAACTCTTTCGCGGTTAATTAACGTCCTACTTTACGCCATTACTAGCCAAATCGAGGACGCGCGAATACAGGTTCGCGTTTCAAATATCCATCTGCACATTGCAGTGCTCCAGCCAGCCTGTACTGGCATGGACGATGGTTCGGCCCATGAATTCTGCACTCCAACGGGGGGTCATAGTTGTGTTCATCGTCATCACCGATCGTAATCAAGTGATGAAAAATCCCTTTTGCAACCCTCCCCCGTTGGGATTCGAACCCGGTACCTCCCGTCCCAAACACCGCAGCTTTAACCACTGCGCCAATTGCTCGGTAAATGTTTTTAATATATCCAACAAGAATTGTTTGGCTGTTTAAGGCCCATTAGGCCACCCATATTTTTTTATAGTGCGAATTATAAATTTGAAAGATTTAACAAATATTAAAATCAGTCTTATGTTTAAAATATTTTTACATAATTAGATTTGTAAAAAAGGCTTTGACACATTAAACTGCCTTATCGACGCAGAACCTTGTTGGAAATTTTGCCTCGACGTTAGTCACTAAAACGTTATTATTCCGTATATCATGAACGATCACCAAAAAAAAAAAAGGAAAATCTTCCCTTAAATAGAAATAATTTTTATTATTGTTATCAATTTTGGTAAATCGTATAAAATTATGTATATTTCATAAAAAAAAAATAAAAAATTAAATACAATAAATTTCTTCGATTTCGAATTGTCTTGTATAAATACTAATATATTCGATGGCGGTATTTTTTTGGTCCAACAACATTTTTTTTTTATATTCTTACTGAATGAAATGTATTTTGTCATGTTTTATAACTCTTTTCGATTATTTATTTATTTTAAGAATTTTGGAGTGTATTGTTAAAGAAATGTAACTTAAAAAAAAATGTGCAATGTGAAATTTTTCCAAACGATATTATTATTATTAGTCACTTTATACATTGCTTAAACCGATATATCAATTTTTGGGCATTCAAGTCAAGTTTACAAATCCCGGAAAATTTAATTTGGATGTATAGGTGACAAAATCAACTGAATATTTATGTAAGAAATGGAATGCGAATATTAATTACCTTCCCATGAAATACAATTACCATTAACAGCATGTGAAACGTTTTTAAAATAATTTTAACATAAAGTACATAAATATTGTAATATTTTTAATATAAGTTTATGAATTTTTATACAAACAGTTTTTGAAAAGTCTACATGTTTGTGAGCTCTCCCCCCTGCATATTTGGATATGCAAACTTTTTTTTTATTACTCTTACAAAATAAAATGGACAAATCTTTAATATGGACCAAATTTTAATATCAATAAATTTTGAAAATATATATTTAGTCATAACTGGGTTTAAATGTTAAAACTTTAAAGTGTTTCTATATTACTAACGGGAAAATACCTTAGCTACAAGTTACTTAACTTTAGAAATAGTGAAATAGTTTAATAGTGAAAAAAAAGATTCACCTAAAATATTTGCACAAAGTTTGTAACATTTATAATAGGTTTTATTAAACAAATGTGGACGGAATAATTGAAAATCGAAAATTAGCGTTTAACAGCCAAAAAATATTTTTGACATAATCCACAATACTTTGATAAATATTTCCTTAAGCAATTTACGGGTTTGAGAGACGTATAAATTTTCGAAACTGCATTGCAGCTGTAGATGGAAAACACATTAGGATCACTATATGCTATTTGCTTGTCCTTATTTAATACTATAATACAAATAGTAATTAAATTTTCTTTGGTTCCGCAAGATTCTAGTTTCTATATAATTCTAATGGCAATATGCGATTACAGGTACTCATTTTTGATGACTAAAATCGGTGATTAAGGATGCCTAATTGATGGCGGAGTGTTTTAAAACCCAGAAATAGGGAAAATATATAAATTATACGATAAAGATACCTGGAAATAGTTAAACTAGAAAAGTAGGTTCAACTTTAACATTCAGCCCAAAATCTTGACAAATTGGATTTTGAACGGAGCATTTTTAACAACCGACAGTCAAGAGCTATCGTGCTTAGATGTGTTTGGAAACGTGCCGATAAAAGAACAGTTTGTCCTTCATAAGTAAACAACTATTCTCAGGGAAAAAGAAAATAAACGGGGTCCAGAAAGGAAATTACAAGTAACCAATTACAAGTAATTTAGTTTTTTAAATGTCATTATTTTTTTAGTGGGAACCTACAATTTTTTTTTTGGTTTTAAATTTTATTTTATTATTTTGGCTTGAGCATTACTACACATATCACCAACAACGATCAGTTATCGATTCTTAAATCAAAGAGCATTCAAATATTCATACATTCAGACATTACTTTGATAAAATTATGGTTAAACTTGTCACTTAAATTCCTGGAAATAGTATCGTTGTAGTAATTAAAATGACTTTTAACCTAAATTAATTTCTGGGACTTAAGGAAATAATAACAATTTAACATTTTTACAAGTTACTTAATTGTTTGAATATTTGATAAAATTCTAGTTCCGGATTCAAGTTTATTATTCAATCTAAATATTTTAAAATTTGTAAAGAATTTGAAATATTGGTTCTAATATTTAGCAATTTAGCTATATTAGAGATATGTGGTGCAAAGGCTTTTAGTTCTTCCAGAATTTCGTCTTGACTTCTACCTTTGGTATCTAGAGGTGGGTCAGTTAAGACCCATTATAAGACAATTTTCTTAAATAAGTTGATATCATTATTCCATAAAACTTCCTTTAAACCTTTCTTTGTTGTATTATATATTTTCTGTCTGGATTTGAAAGGTATTATTTATAATTAACAATTTAAATAGAAATCAAAATTATTTTGAAATTAGTGATTTATGTATTCAATAGAAAAAATAGTTATTTAGACTGTGTCCGAACTCCATGATAAATTTTAGAGAACACACAATTTTGACATTTATTTGATAAAATCGAAGATACCTAAATTATCCTGTATACCAAAATTTTCTATAATAAAAGTCAAACTCATCGCGACATTCGGGTATACAATAAAACATATAAAATTCACTACTTGGTTTTGTAATAGTACCAATCAAAAACCATATCAGAAAAATTTAAACTGTTCGTTGCTATGACAATTTCAATAAATAATGCACAGAATTAAATGTAATTTTTGTTCATAGTTTTTATACCTCACAATAAATTAATTTACAAACAAATAAGGCGGGGAAATATTTCAATCAATTATTATACTTTTCGGACAGTGTAATAAAAAATTGGGAATGTGGCGGAATATTTTTCAAATAAACGTCAAACATTTTATTCATAAATATTTATTAGAGGTTTCGGATACAGTATTAAAAAAAAAATAGGAAAATTGTTATAAAGACTATCGATTCTTTATAAATGATGTTTAAAAGAAGATCATGTGATCAAGTGATCTTGGTATCATTGGTTATTAAAAAAAAATTAATCCATCATGTCTAATAATAATATGAAAGATAACGGTACTAGATACCTTCTTTCGTATACCGTATAATTTTCTAAAAAAAATAATCAAAATAATTAAAATGAACAACCGTATAAACAGCAACAACAAAACAAATTACCACCAATCGTCTCAAAGTTAAGCTCAAGTAAAGTTAAAGTTATAATGAATAAATTTAAAGTAAGTTAATTCTAAGCTTAAAAATGTCAATGCAACATTTAGCTCCTTCACACCAGATGAGAATAAAATGTCAAGATTCGTTTTGTTCGGTGTACCATAAAAGATGCCGGTATCTCATTATCGCGTGGAATCAAAGTTCAACGTAAGAAAAATGGGAATAACAATTATGTTATGTATATTTTGTCTCCTTTCCAAAAATAATTAATTCAAAAACCATCGATTTATTGGACAAAATTCTTGTACTTGAGTACAAGAATTGGTTTTCCCCATTGAAAACCGGAACGACTCACGCAATGCTTTAAGGCCTTACGCATGGAGTTTCTACGTATTCGGGAACATATCGGGGAATTGGGAGCCATCAACATTCCCCATTCTAAATTCTAAAGTTCATTAATTCAATGACCCATCTAACAAGGAAGCCTCAACTTCTAGAAGTCAGGGTGAGATTTATTTAAAACAAATATATTTTCTTATATATTTGAACTGATCGTAAAAATCAATCTGGCCGAGGTATAGCTGTCATCATCAAAAGTTCCATTCCATACACTCTACTTCCCAATTAACTTTTTCAAACTATTGAAAATGTTTCTATTCAGTTGGAATTGCTTAATTCCTACTTACAAATTACTACATGTTACTTGACCAAATTCAGGCATTGCAATTTTATTGCAATTTAAGGGGATATTAATAGTTTGTTCAAATTCACAAGCCTGTTTATTCTTGGTGGAGATTTTAATTGCCGCCATTCCTTTTGGAACTGTAGTAAATCTAATCAAAGCGAATGTTGGCTTACACTCTCTAGACATGCTTACCTGCAATGCTATCTTAATAATAAAACCGAAAGTATACTCTTGATTTCTTTTTAGCAAGTAACGGAGTTCCTGTAAACTACATCACAAATGAACTCAATTTGACCTGCCGACTAAAAAAGCCGACTGGCACTTATTTAACAAATTTATTGATAGCAACTTGAAGTTATACGCTAGAGACCAAATTATTACCGATACTAGCCAAATTGACTTGATGACTAAGAGCTATTATTTTTGGGTCGAGTAAATATAAGTTAATTTTATCTGACGAAATCCTTAAGTCTATCAAGCTGCGTAATGTGAGGCGCAGACAATCGATAAGAAGTCTTGATGCCTTCCTACAAATATTGTTAATTTGCTTAACGCTGTAAACAAGCGGAAAATCTATGATATTGTTAACGGTAAATGACAGGTTGACAGGATAAGTTAAAAGCTTTAGACAATGGATCTAAACCATACTGGTGTCTATATGGTGAACTATACGGTGAGATTATATTATAAAAATACTCTTGCATACCATCATTAAACCATCCCTATGACTGAAGTAAAATTAAAAATTAAAAATTTTCGGGAGATATTAAAAGAGTATGAAATGTATACATAACTATGTGGTAACCGATGCATAGTTGCACATGTATCAATAGAAGAGGTAAGAGACACAAATAACACCCGTCTCCTCAAAGCACCTGGTCAACATTTAATCTTCAATATTTTCTTAAAATATCTTCCAGAGTCTGGACTTAAATTTCTAACAAATTTGTTAACGCAATATTTTAGACTGATTTCCCCTCTTGTTAGTTCGCTTACTTACCTACGCCAGTAAAGTATTTTAATTTATATGCAAAAATAGACCCAATGACTTTATTGAAGAAAACTATTTGGTAATATCAATTAGGGTTTCGGTTAAAATTCAAAAAAATTGACCAAATCTACCATCATGGTTTTTCTTGATCAATAGAAAAGACATTTGACTCAGTCTGGATTAATGATATTTTGCGGAAACTGCAAAAGATATTACTATCCAATGAAAATATTCATACTATTTAAATCTTACTTCCAAAATCGAAAATAAAATAAAACTCCAATTCCATTCTAATGAATATCAACTCGGATCAAGGATCTGTGATAAGCCCTATATTATTCTGTATTTTTATTTTTAAATGACATACCCACTATAGATGAATGTAAAATCGCACTATCCGCTGATGATACATCAATATATACCCCTGACATTTATTCTCAAGTCCTAATAAAGCGACATACTGCGATTATACCAACATACCGGTAGTTTACTTTTACAAATTGGGTCTTAAGCTTAACTCTAACAAATTACAGGCTATATTTTTATCACGGTGTAGGATGACATCTACACTACCTCAACCAAAACTGTTTTTAAACGGTTAACCATTAACCTCGAAAACAGGTTAAGTACCTTGGCATTCTCATGCCTAGAAAAACATGTAAAATGTTACGTAAAATTAGATCTTTAACTAGGCCAATTTTAGTAATTGTTTCAAGTGCTTAAGTTATAAACTTTAATGTTAATAATTTGTTAAGCCTGTGTGTATTTTTATTCGGTTTCATTTACTATGGGGAAAAAGCAGCGTAAGAACTTTGTGTCTCAAGCCTCTCTGTTTAAAAATATGGAAAAGACGTATAGATGCTATAAAACTGTAAATCATCAATTTCCTGTTAGTATAGAATAAGGCTAAAGACCCACATATAAAAGCAAGTTAACAAAGTTATCAAGGCAAAATATTCTTTTCGAAACATCATTTCTGATTTACAATTCCTGGTACCGTTACTCAATGAATTTCATATACTAATCGCAAGAACAAAAAACGAATGATTCATTGTAGTAGTCCTGTTAACCACAGATATCAATTGTTGACTATGCCGACCGATGCAATTTTAAGAACATTTTAAGACTTATTTTGAGAAACGTTAGACAGTGCTGGAAATAAGCTGATATAGGACGAACATTTAAAATAGATTCGATGTTCTTCTTCTTTGGAAATGGGACATTAATCGAATTTTTCCATCATAATGGGAAAACAGGTGATATTATTAAGCGTTAAATAGCAATCAATTTGAGGTGAAAAAGTAACTTAATGAATTTAATCTGTATTTTATCTACACCAACAGCGTTCGATTAGATCGAATAAATTGCGTCAGTTATAGATTAACAATATTAGTGTTATTAAAGCTGAAACCACAATCCGGAGATCTTGAATCTATAGCGTCATAAGTCACTAGTAGCAGCCAAGAAGCCATTAAAAATAATCATTGATTGAGAAAAACAAAATAAATAATAAAAAGGCAACTAAAACAATTACTACCTTAAGAAACACCCGAAACATGTCACTGTAACCATTCGAAACAAACTTATATAATTACCAATACCAAAATTCAGTTCTGAACCTAATTCAGTTCTGCCTAATTGGTAACTTTAAAATAGAGCTTTTTTCTAACCAAAACAGTAATGGTATCACTTAAAGGATCACTCGTTATCAGAAGACTATAAATTTGGAGTCGCTTAATCGAGTTAGAATTAAGATGGACGGTTAAATGGCTTTGACGAAAGATTTGGTGTCACCTTACATATCTAAAGGAGTGCAGTAAGTAACAAAAAACTTGTCTTTAATCTGAAAGTTTGACTCAAAGAAAAACTTGAACGTTAACTGTTTAAAGTTTCCGTTCAAATTATTTTTAATTTGAATGTAATAATCTTAAGTAATTATTGCCTTGCAAAATTAGGTTAACAAATTTGTTAAGTGTCACATTTCAAAATCATAACCACTTTCACGGCAATCACCCCCTATATATATACAGTCGACTAATTAATTTGTCATTATATATTTTAATCGTTAAAATAAATTTAACATGGGTGTGCTAGAGTACCCATTAGATAAGTAAAATATTTATTTTTGGAATTTTGATTTTTCCAAAGCACTAAAACGGAAAAATGAAAGCACAGAAAAGCAATTTCGTTAAATTGATTCGAAATCATTATCACATCATTATATATGAATCCCTTACCTATCCTATTTATGTATACCTGATGTTTATACAACAGACACGACTAAATATAAAAATGATTTGCGAAATAGAAAAAAGATATTGACATTTTTTTTTATGTTGGCAGCTTAACAGTTTTATGTTTTTTGTAAAAATTAAATGGGACATTTACAAAAAGGTTAATTTAAGTATATTTTAACAGCATATAGACTTAAATTAGGTCACTATATAATAGTGAAAGTGGAAAATTTATTTGAAAATGCTAAATTATAGGGGTGTAGTATTTGGTATATCATGTTTTGATAAACTCATATACATAACTCTCTAATTGGCACATAAAACATACAGCTAATTTCAATGTCAGTATATGTGAAATTTCATGCCCTGTTAAATCACAATTTTCCATATCAATGATTTTACTAACATTTTCTTCGTTTTGCATAAAGGAGGGACCGATTTATATATGCATAAATATTCTAAACATAACCTTTTAACTTTGGATAGTTTACTTTTATGAAAGCTTATCAAGCGAATTTCGAAGAGTTGAACAGGAAAATTGAATTTATAAAATGGACAATAAATTTTCTTAACATTTAATGTCTTTATATGGAAAATTGTTTGTCCATGTGTGTGCGTGTGTATATATTTATCGAATTGTAATGTTAAAAAATTATAATAAAATCCAGCAACAATATGCCGCATTATCATCATTCATTCATTTCGTTTATATATAGAGTCTTGAAAAAAAATATACGAATAAAATTGCAAGTCTTTATCTGTCCGATTTATTTATTTGCCGATGGACAATAGACCGATTTTTTTGCTGCTCGATTCTTATATATTATACGCGGTTTTAAGAATAATATCTATCGTATAAACATGTCATGATACGAATTTGCAATGGTCAATAAATTAATGTGGATATGGATTTCTATCGAGGGCAGGTCACAAACTTTTTATTTATGGAAATAATGTATATTAGCATAATTTTTATTTTATTTATAAAGAAGAGATAAATTTAAATTTTATGTTACTTTAAATAGACAACAATTGGTATTTGTATAGTGGTATTAGTCTTAAAGTGGTTTTATGTATAAATCCTGTTTTTTTTGAGAAAGTGAGGATGAAACGTTCACACTTTTTGTGACTATTGTAGAGAAAACAACTCTGAAAAAGAGACGTTCTTTGCGGTGGGAGAAGTTACATCTGGCATCTTCTTGGAAGCACAACTGCAGCCCAAATATAATTGGTTGAAATGTAAAATCCATGGTGCAGCCAATTTTCCACACCAGTACAAATAGCTATGCAGAAACTATGCATTTTGTAAAGCAGCGCTGTACCTTTGATTTGACTGACGTCGATTGTAAGTAGAACGTTAAAAGGGATAACTACGATCGAATTAGTTCTTTTTCGACCTGAGAACAGACAACAGAGAAACATGCAAATAAAGCACCGTTAAAGTTGGATAAACATTAATTGATTGAAAATCAGTAACGATGCCAACCGTAGGTAGGCCGAATCATTTTTAATACTTTTTCAAAATATTTTTCTTTATTAAAGTTATTATTTAGTTCTAAATTGGAATAGTGATCGAGATTTGGCACAATTCATTTTGTTTTCATTTTGTCAGCTAATAATTATTTAGATCATCAACCGAGATTACTACTTTGACGTAGTGTTGCTATCTGATTTGACACTATATCAGAAAAAATAAAGCGGCAACTGAATAAACTATGAAGCAATTTAACAAGGATAAACAGATTCTAAATGGTCAAGTGCCACAACAAATTGAATAAGCAAGGTTAAACTAGATGTAAGGTACGGTTAAACTGGAAATCTCACATTTAAAAAAATCTTACATTTAAAAATTAATACTTTTTTATTATTAAAACTTCTTAAAATTATACTCCTTAATTTTGCTCGTTAACAAATATACTGGAAAAGGGATTGGGTTTACTCAAATATATTCTCCCATGGTTTTGAAAAGAAAGATTCCAATCCGTTTGCACTACCAGCAAAGTTGAGTCCTTGAGAACAGGAACAAAGAATAAAATACAATGATACTTAGTATAAATGGAAAGCTCTGTAGTGGTACTCGGAGTGGCAGGTACATATGCTTATGATATATATTTTTTTGAGCGCTCAGGGCTGGCCTACGTTCTTAATCCCACCCTCTTAAATTACCACCACGTAGTTCATGAGCTTGAATCGCACAACTGAATTCACCTATAGTTGCTGCCCCTCATCCTCCCAACCTATATATTAAACCATTGATCAGCGGGAGAGTATCAGCTGTTTCTTAGTTACAGCATTAACTTTCCTCAAATCTCAGCACAACCATATACTTTAGCAGTCGATTTGTTTACCAACGCTACGGGTGAACTCCATGCACTATCTGATTTCTCTACCACTCCTATACTTAGCATTTTGTCAAGCTCTTGATAAATTAGGTTTTGTTTTACCAGAGTCACATTATAAAATTGTCGTTTGATGGGCTGGCTATCACCAACATTAGTTATGTGCTCTGTCAAACTAGTTTTACCTAAGCCCACTTCCTTAAAAACCGGAAACATGCTTTTGATAGAGTTCAGGGATTCGCTTTATTCATTTGTCAGATTGTGATGTTTACCATTTGCTATTGTTGTGGATTATTCATTTATAAACTGAAGTAAGAAGCCAAACTTTGACCAAAAATCGATCCCAAGATACAACTACCCTTCCAAACTAGGAACTATGTACAATCGCATGGAATGAGATTTTGCATTGAAAAAATTGGAGCCTCCAACTCCATGGACATACATTATGATGTGGTTTGGTGTACCCTCCACCGTTCGTAAGGCTGAATTAATTTTCCTTAATTTTAAATTGCCTTTTTTTACAATATCAAAGGAACCCTTTCCTAAGACTCTAATCGCTGCTCTACTGTCTTAGAAACCGAACAATTTTTGGCAATCTATCATTATTGAAACAGGTGCTCTTATCATTTTTAAGATTAAGGATCATGAAACTGCATAATTTTTCAGTTGATTGCCGTTGTTTCTAGTACAAATATACTGCTTTCTTGAAGCAGTTTCTTGAAGCTATAGGGATCCGTTGCAAATTTTACAATTGGTTTGAGTGCTATAGCATTGGTGGTGGTTTGGATGACTTAATGCCTATATCTACTTCCGCGGTTGTATTTGAGATTGGTCAATTAATAGGTAGGTTAAAAGTGACTTAGTATATATTCCTGCTATTGATCTAAAAGATGCGTTCGGCCAGATTCCTCTATAGCCATCTATAATAGCCATAGGTTTTTGTGATAATACAGCATTTGTGGTACCAGGTTAACTCCTTTACCAATTTACGGTAATGCAAGTTGGCTTGTGCAATGCACCACAACAAATGTTTAGACTTGTGTATAAGGTAATCACACTTATCTTACACTTATCAGGATCGAATATTCGTCTGTATGGACGATTTACTAATCATTTCAGCTACAATCGTGGAGCTTTTTGATCTGCTTCGACAAGTGGCTTTATGTTTATCGAAATCTGGTTTAAATATAAACCTATGTAAAAATATAGTTTCTTATTGAAAGAAATCAAGTATCTAAAGGTTTCCTATTCGGTGAAGATTGCATTCGTACGGACCCTTCAAAGGTCGAGGCAATTTGTTATTTTTCTAGCTCTTCTTCAGTGAAACAAACGAGAAGACTATTGGGTATGGTGTAGTGGTATCGAAGGTTTAAACCTAATTATGTAGTTTTGACGGGTTCTATTACGGATCTATTTAAAAATAAGCCTGAATCCATTTGGTCAGATAATGCTGAACAAGCTACCTCTAAATTGAAATACCTTCTCTCATCAGCAGCAAACTGTTTACAGCAAACTTTTGCTCATAAGATGTGGCCAGCTGCCTTTTTATCTCAAAAGTTTCTCACTGACTTTGTTTCTCACTAACTAAACTTAATTGCCTTGCTGCTCTCCTATAAGCGAAAATTTCGACCCTACATCGAAGGTTATAATTTCACAGTAATTACGGACCATGCAAGTCTCAAGTGGTTAATGTCTCAAAAAGATCTTAGGGGAAGATTGGCACGCTGAATGTAAATATGAATGTGATTATTGATGGAATTTGTCTGATTTATCGTACTTGAAGGACTTTATTGATTTAGAATCAGAGTATTTTCAAGATATTGAATACCAAGATCTGAGCAAACAAATTACAGCAACCTGATGATTTAGGTTGATTACCTAAATCACCGAATAAAAGATGATATTTTGTATATATAAAACTTGAGTCAAATATGAATCAAGGATTACGTAATGTTCCGTTGTGGAAACTGTGGATTCCAATTGGTCTACGCGAGATTCTTATAAAAAGTGCGAGCATGGTGAACCCAGCGCTGCTCACGGAAGTATTCGTAAAACCCTTGAGAGGTTAAAACTAATGTTTTGCTGGCCACGAATGAGGTATCAATGACTTATATCGATAAATCGAATGACGTAGCAATGTAAATTCCTGCAACATATTATGTAAAACCACGAAGATTACCAATATTATATCAAAGCCAAAGATGGGGTTTGTATCATTTACGGAAAGACCCTTTTAAGCCCATACCTAAGCTCAAAAACTGGAAATACTATACTATTTTAATTGTTCTGGATAAATTCATCAAATTTTTTGGAACCCAAAGCGCTTGCTCTGCTTCAAAAATACTTGTGTTTCTTAGAGATGAATTTTTTATATGTACAGGGTACCAGAGGCGTGTTGTTCTGGTAAAGGTAACTTTGTGCTCTCCACAATCCAAAGCTTCGGAACGAGTGAATCGATCGATATATTGACAGCTGTATTAGAGCATATAAAAGCAGTGACCATAGGGACTCGCAATTAAGCGCTATTGCTACCGTTCTATGTAATTCTGTCCATCAGTTGACCACTCATATTCACCACATTTTGAAGATTTCGGTTATTATTGTATAGATTACGCAGGAGAATCAAACTGTTACGCAAAATACATTCATTGGAAGAAAATGAAGTTCTAGTTCAATCCTTATCGGAAAGAATGCTTAACCTACCCATTGCTCTTCGGGAAAAGTTAAGCACCACCTACCGAAAATGTTCGCATAGTCACAATTTAATGGCCCGGAATATATCGTATAAACCAGATGACACCATATAATTTATACGTAGCTTTCATCAAACTAATGCGGCACAATATTTTAGTGCTAAGTTAGCACTCAAGTATGTTAATGGCGTCATTTGATAAAAAAATTAGTAAGGTTAATTATGAATTATATGATAGTAATCTTAAGGTCATTGGAGATAAAGACATAAAGCCGTAGATCAAGTAAAATTGTAACATGTGGTGTAACGGTCCAAGCTTATAGATCGTGCTGTAGAGATATGGAAGATCGAACACGCCGAAATAATGGCTATCTAATATTCTAGTAAATTCTAGTAAACATTCTGGGTGGTGACGTTAGTGATATTGTAGATGGAACAAAAAAGTTTTTGGGGGATAGTCGAAAAATAACCATTGAAGCAGTGGTTGATAAAAATTATTTTTTAATTTAAAAAAAACCCAAACCGAAAATTCCCATCTCAAAACGTTGTATCCAGAAATATTAGTTGTACTATCACGGATTTGATCACGTATAACTAAGTTTCGTCGAAACAGATCTGTACGATAAATTCAAAGAACTACTCAATCTACAATATTTCAATCAACAGTTTTCAGAGGAGACCAAAGTTAAAAAAATATCACAATTGTTAACAATCGTACCATTTAAATTAATCTATTTTAAAACATTAAAACTTTTACACCAACCACACGAGTTCAGAATTAAAAATGTTGATACAGTTGAACTTGATGTTTATATAATAACACAGACTCATGGCATAACTAAATTTAAATTGTTTAAATATATCCTCCAACTCAACCATGACCATTTCTATATACGAGAAGATCTAAGGTGTGATCAACATCTCATCGCGTACTCTCATAAATCATTAATAACATTTCCTCCAACCGTAATTTCTACTTGTATCATATCGAACCCAATATACATTTTTTTGTTAGTCGATATAATTTATTCGAAACGATAGACCATTGATAATTTTAATTAATTTCCGTTCATTTATGTGTTGTCTTTGAAATAATTAATTATCGTTAAATAAAAACATTTCCGTTTCGAAATTATGTAAGTTGGCTTGCGCTCGCTCATAAGAAAATCCATGTTTGGCGCCATAAACACAATTGTGTAGCCCACCATCGTTTTGTATGTACTCGTATAGATATTATTTGTAATCATAAAATTAGCGGCTAAAACCCAATATTCTATTTTGATATCGCAGTCAATCAAATTATGTTACATGTATAGATAAGACATTAAAATTAAATTTAAACGGGAACAAACACAAAGAAATTGAAAGGAAATTTGATTCGGTTAAAACAACAATCAAATTTTTTTTTGTTATTAATCGGTTCAGCGTGGTAGAAAGATTGACCTAAGCTAATATAGTTTTCGATTTATAAAAAAAAAATATTTTTATAAATCGTTAATTTTAATTTTATTTATGAACGCGTCTAAAATTTGATATACGAACACACCTTTTATAATAATAATTTGTCTTAGATTTTGTTTTATTTATTAATTTCCTCAATTTATTAGCCGTCTATTTTAAGAATTAATATACATATTTGATTCTACAACACACAGTGGCATGATGGTTTTCATCAGTCAAATGGACGCATATTTATGTATTTATATATTTTTTGTTATAATCGTCTGGCATTTAACATTGATAAGTATCAAATCTTAAAATGTTTTTTTTTTTTTAATAAATTAATTAGCACATTTATGCTTTATATATTATGTATATATGGTGTTAATGTTTAATTGCGAATATCATAATTATAATCAGAAGTGCAGACCAATTCTATGAATTCCGAATGAGATTATAGAAATGAGATAACTCGCATAATTCTGTGTATGTATGAAGAATTTAAAAATAAAAAAATTTCAATGCCAAATAAATTAAATAATAAAATTAAATTTAAACGATCGAATGAATATGTGAGTTTAACAACTGGTATTCATTTATATAAATTCATATTTTGGTACATTAACCTCATTTCGGTCAGTATTCAGTATACACAAAAAAAATGTTGTCTAGGGGTTTTATTTACTTATAATTCCAATTTCTTGGAACAGAGAAAAAAAAACACTACCATTTCTTTATACGAGAGATCAAAATTCATCGTCCAATTTGGATTTTATCTTGTGCTTTAAATTTTTTGTTGGTGTACATTTTTTAACGGAAATTCAATATCAATAAAATAAAAATTTTGTACTCGCGCGCCTTATATATACACCAACCACCAGCCGGTCGCAGCCAAATAAAGTCAAAGAAAGAATAAATTAACCATACCCAATTTGTATTCTTACATCAATATATCAATTGGGAGACCAATTTTCTTTTGCGATTTTGTTTAAAAATTTTATATTTTTTTAATTCATCGTCAATTTGCCAGCGAGACATCAAATAAAACAATCAAATAATAATAAAAATTAAATTAATTTTTACAATTTCACAGAATTAATATATGTAGTGCAGTTGATGAGAATCTTACACAAAAGGTGTAATATGTGATTTTAAAAGTTGCTTATGTATGTGATCGCAAATTACTGAAAACTGGCTAAATTATACTTCGGTGTGATTTTTTTAAAATTATGCCAATTTATGTTTTCATAAGCCCACCAAATATGGCAAGTACCGAGGAAATAAAATATTTGGGTTGGACAAAAAACTGCATACGCTGAAAGCTGCTTAGCTTACGGGAAGCTTAGTTGCTAGTATGTGAACTCTAAATTAGGCGTCATTTGGTTTCAAAACATGGCTTTTCTAGAATTACGCAGTGCTCTGTCATTGGCAACTGTTATTTCTCGTACAACTAGTGGTATCAAAAATGAACTCAAAACCAATAAAAGAAACATATACATCATCCGACACATTCCGTCTACCATCCTTAACTGGTTACGATTTACTGTTTGTAAAGGAAAATGCGGAACTTCACAAAAAGTAAAATCGCTAAATTAAAGATAAATCACTGCAAGTTCCATCATATAATAAAAAGGCGCAGTAACAATTAACAACAATACAAATAAAAAAAAAATTGTACATTGTATATGTGGACGAAAGCCATTTTCACAAGTGGTACCATCAGGGCAGCAACACACAATAAAACATTTTAAAGACTGTTACCAAACAACTGGAAGCCTTTTCACCGGCTGGCAGGTTCGGTGAAGAATTTGGTCGTGGGTTTGCTCTAGCTGACAACATTAAATTTTCGGGATACACACCGTTGCGTGATTTTATACTAATTTAACTGAAAAATTTACTCCATCGTGTCCCCCAAAAATATTAAATAAAACTTTTTACACACACACGCACACACACACACACACACACACAATCGCAAAACAAAATAGAAATTTTTTTATATTATCAAGCCTTCTTTAATCTCTTACAGGAAGCCCAAATAACTTAGCCCAAATAACGCATACATAAGGTGTAAAAACATGAGAAGAATATTGAATGTAT
>OY744475.1:156584122-157056852 GCA_963556175.1 Tipula confusa | reverse complement strand
CTTCCAACTCTTTTTTAACGTCCTACTTTACACCATTGTATTAATTAATTAATGGCAAATAGCAGCACAATAGCGAAATATGTCCTCGGTAGTATAGTGTTAAATATTACTGAATGTCACGCGGGAACCCAGGGTTCGATTCATCGCAGAAGAGAATTTATTTTTTTTACGTAAAATTTCTTTAGTTTAGTTTCTTAACTGACAGTTTGACAGTCTAGCGATTTTAGGGTCAACACAATATGAAAAATTACAATTAATTAATTTTCTAGAAAGTATCTTGTTTACTCTTTTAACTAGGCGAACAAAATTATAAAACTCATTGCCGTTATAATTTACTTTAGCAAAATGACATTCAGCAGGGCAATGTTCAAATATGTCAGCAGTAGTTGAGGAAGTATTGACAGTTTGACAGTCTAGCAATATAAGTGAAGTTGAATGATATTTTATTAGGCAAAGCCTACATTTAAGTGAATGTGTATTCAAGTTCTTTCGGCTTACATTATTTGGTTTATTCCGTTGCTATTCTTGGATTTATTTTGAGTTGTGAAATTTTTAGTTGCATTAACCATTTTAGAAGACAGTTGAAATACCACAGTTGAAATTAGATTATACTCTACATGTGTTAAATATGTTCAATGTGGGACTAACATTTCACAGTTTTATCGACTAATAGATACAGTTATTTTCAAAATTTGTTAAACTTGTCAATAGTAGTAGGACGGTGGCCCGGTGAGTTTATAAATGATTCTATAACAATTTTGAGGGTTCTCTGAGGGTTAAACACAAAACTTTTAGTTAGAAATTTGGTTTTCAGACCAATAAACCTCCTTACAATTTATTTCTTATTTCTTAACCCCCATAACCATTATTATTCTTATTACCCTTTTGCATCGAATTTAACTCAAAGGTTCAATATGTGGACAGTGTCATAGGCTATGTTATAATATAACTAGTAATTTTCTGTGATCAAATATTTGCTGGTTAATACTTTATTAAAACTGTTTTTGTGTTTTAAAAGTATTAAATAAATAAAATTGAAGAGTTATACTTGAACTTAAACGTAGAACTTTTTTACTGCTATAATTAGGTTAAACTAACTAAGGGAAGCTACATGTATGCCCGAAAATTGATCACTAGAAAAACACTTGACTTGTAAGATTTCAGAATGCAATTTTACTGTAATAAAAAAGCCAATCAAAATTTCTACGAAGTCTCCAGGCAAAGCTATTAAAAACCGCATATAGTTTAAGTTGAAGAACCGCAGACAAAGAAATCAGTTGCACAATGTACTATCTTCAGGAGTTAGCATACCACCACATACAGTAGAAAAAGGGCTTGGAAAAAACTAGCATCCTTTATGAAACCCAGCAACTTAGCGAAAAATCACATTCTGAAATAGTCATTATTATTAAGAACTGACTAACAAATCCAAAAGTATAGAGAAAAGCTTATTTAAGCTACTAGCATATGCCACGAAGAATGTTTAAAAAGCAGTACTTTGTAGTTTACTCCAAAACTTTGAACGATAACCTCATTGCAGGTGGTAACTACAACAAACTAATAGACGACGTAGTATCAGATCATTCGCTATTGTTAATGACACTCAGCACACAAGCCTCAAGCTCATAATGTACCTGTGATATGTAAAAAAAATTATTTTCTTTTTTACATATTTGCATTTTACAATATTTGCGATTTTTTCTTTGAAATTCAAAGATTGATAACTAAACAAACTACGACTGTGTCTTATGGGAGCTGGTTTTTCAAAAAAACGAAATTCATGTTTGTCGCATAGTAGACTGTGCATTTAAAAATATTTGAGAATGTTTTTTGTTTGTTATTTGAAAGAACTAAACTAGTAATGTAATGTACTGAGCGCTAAAGTTATTCATATATTATTGCAAATATATACATAAATTGCATTACGAATCATAATAACATTGGCAATAACTCTAGCGAGTACCGAGCAATTGGCGCAGTGGTTAAAGCTGCGGTGTTTGGGACGGGAGGTACCGGGTTCGAATCCCAATGGGGGAGGGTTGCAAAAGGGATTTTTCATCACTTGATTACGATCGGTGATGACGATGAACACAACTATGACCCCCCGTTGGAGTGCAGAGTCTATGGGCCGAACCATCGTCCATGTCAGTACAGGCTGGCTTGGAGCAATGCATTGCGCAGATGGGGATATTCAACAATCGCGAACCTGTATTCGTGCGTCCTCGATTTGGCCCTCGTTGGCGTAAAGTAAGGACGTTAAAATAACCGCGAAAGAGTTGGGTGAGCTTCGGCCCCAGAACAAGATTGTAGGGATTAAAAATTAAAAAAAAAAAAAAAAAAAAAAACTCTAGCGAGTGCAGAGTTTAAATTAATAAAAACTTATTTGGCTCTACAATGCTCCAATATCGCCTTGATTGTTCAGATACCCTTTCAATCGAACGTGATATAGTAAGAAAATTGTAACTAGATGATCTTATTAGCAATTTTGCAGCCATGAAAGCTCGGAAAAAAATTTTTGTGTAAGTAAACATACAATTATTTATTGAAAATATAATTTCTCTCTTTTTTCGTAGATAAAAAAATCCACCAACATTATACTTGCATCATTTTGTCAGTGGTTTAATCAGTGGTTAATTTCCTTATTTCTTATTTTGGTATAAAGAAATTTTATATATTAAATTTTAAAACAAGAAACTGTCTTACGATATTCAACCACTGTCCGTAACAAAATGTTTATTATATAGGCAGTGGCAATTATAGGACCCATAACGACTGAAGCGATATAATATTCACTTTGAAAAGCAACCACTAAAGTGAAAAGACCTACACAGTGTTTTCTGTCAATTTCGATATCTTAACGTTACTGGGCAAGGCTTAATGCTGACAAGGGAGTGCATTTATCTTATGTATACAAAAATAAGATAATTAGTATTAATTAGTACGCGTAAATTGGTCACATCCTTAAATTGATACCTCTTGAATATGCTATCTTGGAAATACAGCCAGTTCAAATAAAATAACACAACAGAAATAAAAATGATCAAGAAAAACACAAACACAAAAAACCACCTGGACATGAACTAGTAATTAAACAAATACTAGACACCAACCATATGTATGCTTAAAACTATTGTCTTACTCTTTTAATGCCATAGCAAGATTTAGCCTTTTCCGGTAGCATGTGAAATTTCGCAAGTCATAATGATTCTAAAGGCTCGAAAAGATAATCCAATTAGTTTGTCTACTTAATTTACTATCAAATATCTTAAAAGATAGTCAATTTAGAATCAGATAGCCAAGTTTCGTTAGGTATGTTAGGATGTTAAAAATTTAGAAGAAATCGGTTAATTTAAAAGAAATCGGTAATAACCAAATAAATAAGCAGAAAATGTCCCTACTATTAAAATCGATCGCGTTGTTTCATTATCGCCTCTAGTTCAATATCAGTTAAAAAATTTCGAGCGATGACATTGGAAAATGAGCAATCAGAAAGTAGTGGTTGCTAAATTTTGACGACGGTCGTTCAGATCACCATCGAAACTCAAAGTACGAATTTAACAAAACGAACGTCTTAGAAAGGCGATCGATTTCAACAGTAAAGATAATTTGTAAAGTGAACAGTAAGGTGACACAGTATAAGTGTAGCAATTAATAATATTAATTTTAACAATCCAGCCACCTAAACCAAGAACTTATTAAAGATAAAATTTGGAAAATTCTTATTGACCAGTGGCCAATGCAACTGAAACTGAATATCTATCTTTGGAATGACAACTACTGAAGTTTTAGTAATAATTTTAAGCCGTAGATTGTTTAGTAAATAAATTTTATCAAGAAACCTGGTTTGGTTATTCCGACTTCACTGACAGTTCTTTTTGCTTGTAAAATATTTCAAATGATGGGAACAATCAATTGTGGATCAAGTTTTCGTATCTGGAATAATATGTCAAAAACTATAAAAAATCATGAAGTTAATCACACGTTAACAGTTTTCTAAATCGAGCAAAATTGAAAAAAACATGACAAAATTTACATCTATCTATTTCGAAGTTGAGAAAATATACATCATCGAGAAACGGCCTTGGCCAGAAATTAAAGAAAATTTGAAATTAGGTGGATTACCATCAGTACCATTGAGTTTAGCCTTTTAAAGAGTCGGCTTTAGCCATAACATTTAGTGATTTGAAACAAGAATATAATTTCCACTAACCAATATAAAAGCGAAGTACAATGATAACCACATATAGTAAAAAAAAAAACTTACCATCACAGGTCCATCAATCCCGGCTGAAGCAACGGTAGCACCAAACCATTGATTTGATTTCGTATCGACTTGATCACCAAGCTCATTTAATTGATTACCTAAATAAAACAAATCGAAAAAAAAAATTGTTTAAGATAAATAATTATGAAAACTATTTTAAATATAAATAACATTTAGAAATAACACAGATTATTTACAGAATTGAAAAAAAACATAAATGCGTGTAATAATGAAATAAAATTTTTGGTGAATTTTTATTGCATTTTAAAGTGAAAACCTTAAAAAATCAATATTTGTGTTCATCAACTAAGTGCCAAAGTAAACTTAAAAAAGTTAAAGACCAACAACAACTTTACATAAATATAATATTCAAAGACAATATTATTTTAAATCTTTGTGACAAATTATCGGACCTTAAAGATGTTGTTGGTTAAACAAAAATAGAAAAATATAATAATAAAAATGAAATGAATGAATAGTTTTTTAGTGCGTGTGATTTTACAAAAAAATAAAACCGTTTAACACTTAAACACCCCAAGTTTTTTAAACTCGAGATACAAAATAGTGTTAGACTTCGTAGAAATTTTAATGATATAAAAAAAATAAATGGTTAACGATAATGAAAAAGATAAAACGAATACCATCTTATGTTTCATTCATCGATTTGGTGTATTACATAAAACAGATATACCTTTGTTATTATTACAAACTAGTTCGATGACTACAACGACGACTACTACATAACTATAACAGCAGCACGCACTATATTTACATCTGCTTTTTTTAACTATTTATGGTGAGATATATATGTTTATCCATCCACCTAACTAAAAAATTATAATTGTAAATTTTGTCTAAATACGTAAAATTAAAGACTGTGTCGGGTGATATGTCGAACCCACCTTTTATTGTTACAAAACATTTGCCCAGACCTATAATTGAAAATCAATATTTGATAGTTTTATATTTATACTGAAAGGTTGATGTTTACATTATAATGTTGTTTATTGATAATATTATCACTCGATTATCTACAAATTTTTATTTTTTTAAAATTTATATTCCCTTTGTGCTTCTGTGTTCGAGACTTTTCTTCAGAAAGTAAAGAACAGGTACCTGCATTTATTAGCTCCAACCACACAATAGACTTAACCCTTTGTCAAATACAAACTGTTATTTTGAAAAAAATTCTGAACGTTACTTCCACTACAGTTCACTTTATCTATTTGATAGCTATTGTAGAATGGGTCAAACAAATTGTAAAATTCAAGTACACTTAAAACAGGAGAAAAAAATAGCAGCGTCTTAAGAAATATAAAATAGGATCATAAGAATCATAAGAATCATATGAATCATAAGAATAATAAGAATCATAAAAATCATAAGAATCATAAGAAACATAAGAATCATAAGAATTATAAGAATCATAAGAATCATAAGAATCATAAGAATCATAAGAATCATAAGAATCATAAGAATCATAAGAATCATAAGAATCATAAGAATCATAAGAATCATAAGAATCATAAGAATCATAAGAATCATAAGAATCATAAGAATCATAAGAATCATAAGAATCATAAGAATCATAAGAATCATAAGAATCATAAGAATCATAAGAATCATAAGAATCATAAGAATCATAAGAATCATAAGAATCATAAGAATCATAAGAATCATAAGAATCATAAGAATCATAAGAATCATAAGAATCATAAGAATCATAAGAATCATAAGAATCATAAGAATCATAAGAATCATAAGAATCATAAGAATCATAAGAATCATAAGAATCATAAGAATCATAAGAATCATAAGAATCATAAGAATCATAAGAATCATAAGAATCATAAGAATCATAAGAATCATAAGAATCATAAGAATCATAAGAATCATAAGAATCATAAGAATCATAAGAATCATAAGAATCATAAGAATCATAAGAATCATAAGAATCATAAGAATCATAAGAATCATAAGAATCATAAGAATCATAAGAATCATAAGAATCATAAGAATCATAAGAATCATAAGAATCATAAGAATCATAAGAATCATAAGAATCATAAGAATCATAAGAATCATAAGAATCATAAGAATCATAAGAATCATAAGAATCATAAGAATCATAAGAATCATAAGAATCATAAGAATTATAAGAATTATAAGAATCATAAGAATGATAAGAATCATAAGAATCATAAGAATGATACGAATGATACGTATGATACGTATGATACAAATGATACGAATGATACGAATGATACGAATGATACGAATGATACGAATGATAAGAATGATACGAATGATACGAATGATAAGAATGATACGAATGATAAGAATGATAAAAATGATAAGAATGATACGAATGATAAGAATGATAAGAATGATACGAATGATAATAATGATAAGAATGATAAGAATGATAAGAATGATAAGAATGATAAGAATGATAAGAATAATAAGAATGATAAGAATGATAAGAATGATAAGAATGATAAGAATGATAAGAATGATAAGAATGATAAGAATGATAAGAATGTTAAGAATGATAAGAATGATAAGAATGATAAGAATGATAAGAATGATAAGAATGATAAGAATGATAAGAATGATAAGAATGATAAGAATGATAAGAATGATAAGAATGATAAGAATGATAAGAATGATAAGAATGATAAGAATGATAAGAATGATAAGAATGATAAGAATGATAAGAATGATAAGAATGATAAGAATGATAAGAATGATAAGAATGATAAGAATGATAAGAATGATAAGAATGATAAGAATGATAAGAATGATAAGAATGATAAGAATGATAAGAATGATAAGAATGATAAGAATGATAAGAATGATAAGAATGATAAGAATGATAAGAATGATAAGAATGATAAGAATGATAAGAATGATAAGAATGATAAGAATGATAAGAATGATAAGAATGATAAGAATGATAAGAATGATAAGAATGATAAGAATGATAAGAATGATAAGAATGATAAGAATGATAAGAATGATAAGAATGATAAGAATGATAAGAATGATAAGAATGATAAGAATGATAAG
The DNA here is from genome assembly GCA_963556175.1 of Tipula confusa. Lineage (NCBI taxonomy): Eukaryota > Metazoa > Arthropoda > Insecta > Diptera > Tipulidae > Tipula > Tipula confusa. Next base: position 157,049,519 of record OY744475.1, on the reverse strand, counting down.
AATGATAAGAATGATAAGAATGATAAGAATGATAAGAATGATAAGAATGATAAGAATGATAAGAATGATAAGAATGATAAGAATGATAAGAATGATAAGAATGATAAGAATGATAAGAATGATAAGAATGATAAGAATGATAAGAATGATAAGAATGATAAGAATGATAAGAATGATAAGAATGATAAGAATGATAAAAATGATAAGAATGATAAGAATGATAAGAATGATAAGAATGATAAGAATGATAAGAATGATAAGAATGATAAGAATGATAAGAATGATAAGAATGATATGAATGATAAGAATGATAAGAATGATAAGAATGATAAGAATGATAAGAATGATAAGAATGATAAAAATGATAAGAATGATAAGAATGATAAGAATGATAAGAATGATAAGAATGATAAGAATGATAAGAATGATAAGAATGATAAGAATGATAAGAATGATAAGAATGATAAGAATGATAAGAATGATAAGAATGATAAGAATGATAAGAATGATAAGAATGATAAGAATGATAAGAATGATAAGAATGATAAGAATGATAAGAATGATAAGAATGATAAGAATGATAAGAATGATAAGAATGATAAGAATGATAAGAATGATAAGAATGATAAGAATGATAAGAATGATAAGAATGATAAGAATGATAAGAATGATAAGAATGATAAGAATGATAAGAATGATAAGAATGATAAGAATGATAAGAATGATAAGAATGATAAGAATGATAAGAATGATAAGAATGATAAGAATGATAAGAATGATAAGAATGATAAGAATGATAAGAATGATAAGAATGATAAGAATGATAAGAATGATAAGAATGATAAGAATGATAAGAATGATAAGAATGATAAGAATGATAAGAATGATAAGAATGATAAGAATGATAAGAATGATAAAAATGATAAGAATGATAAAAATGATAAGAATGATAAGAATGATAAGAATGATAAAAATGATAAGAATGATAAAAATGATAAGAATGATAAGAATGATAAGAATGATAAGAATGATAAGAATGATAAGAATGATAAGAATGATAAGAATGATAAGAATGATAAAAATGATAAGAATGATAAGAATGATAAGAATGATAAAAATGATAAGAATGATAAGAATGATAAGAATGATAAGAATGATAAGAATGATAAGAATGATAAGAATGATAAGAATGATAAGAATGATAAGAATGATAAGAATGATAAGAATGATAAGAATGATAAGAATGATAAGAATGATAAGAATGATAAGAATGATAAGAATGATAAGAATGATAAGAATGATAAGAATGATAAGAATGATAAGAATAATAAGAATGATAAGAATGATAAGACTGATAAGAATGATAAGAATGATAAGAATGATAAGAATGATAAGAATGATAAGAATGATAAGAATGATAAGAATGATAAGAATGATAAGAATGATAAGAATGATAAGAATGATAAGAATGATAAGAATGATAAGAATGATAAGAATGATAAGAATGATAAGAATGATAAGAATGATAAGAATGATAAGAATGATAAGAATGATAAGAATGATAAGAATGATAAGAATGATAAGAATGATAAGAATGATAAGAATGATAAGAATGATAAGAATGATAAGAATGATAAGAATGATAAGAATGATAAGAATGATAAGAATGATAAGAATGATAAGAATGATAAGAATGATAAGAATGATAAGAATGATAAGAATGATAAGAATGATAAGAATGATAAGAATGATAAGAATGATAAGAATGATAAGAATGATAAGAATGATAAAAATGATAAGAATGATAAGAATGATAAGAATGATAAGAATGATAAGAATGATAAGAATGATAAGAATGATAAGAATGATAAGAATGATAAGAATGATAAGAATGATAAGAATGATAAGAATGATAAGAATGATAAGAATGATAAGAATGATAAGAATGATAAGAATGATAAGAATGATAAGAATGATAAGAATGATAAGAATGATATGATAAGAATCATAAAACTGATGAGTTATCTAGGAAAACTTAATTTATATCTACAGAGCCCTACCTTTAGTGCTCTTTTTTGGCAACTTTCGTCAGCCAATATATAGTATAACAATTAAACTTAATGGACTTAATTAACAATAAAGGTCCGACCTGCAGTAGCGTCGGTAAATAGAGCGATTGCAGGCAGTATTAGTTTTTTTTAGTCTTTTACTATTTTGGACAACTTTTATGTTCCTTCTTAACATTGAGGAAAGGTTAGAGAAAAAGCTTGTACTTAGTGTGCCATTCAAGTTAACAAGCGCAAACAAGCGATGCCGTAGAAACTAAAGAACATTTTCTAACAGAACTGAGTGAGAATTGGCATAATTTCAATTGAAGTTCAATAGAATGATTAGAAAAAAAAAAAAAACTGACATTTTTTAATAAGCGTTGATCTTTCGAACTCGTTCTAATTTTACGAATTAAGCGTGGTTCTTTTGTCTATTGCGGTTCTGTTTATTTTTGGTGTACGCATGCAATTCTGCTATTTTCTTTGATTTCATAAAATTGGCTTGCATAATTTTTAACACGATTGAATGAAGAAAGGAATCTCAAAAATGCTCTCTACACAGAAATCGTTGTTCTATAATGTAGTGAGGAAGTCAAAAACTAGGTGATCCCGTACGAATTACGAAAATGGATGAAAATTGGGAAACAATACTAAACAAAGGAAAAAGTTAAAAATTACCATCTAGTACAGTGGGTAAACACATTAAATGCTCCTACCCGTGTCATTCCAAATTACCAAGCGCAACTTTTACCATTATGATATCTGAAGATACTCAACCGCAGCTACTTCATGCAATGTATCCACAGTTAAAACTACACACCAAGTTTTATTATTTTATAATTCAATTTCAACATAAAGTCAAAAACCTTAAGACGTTATATATTACTTCGGTGACAATTGTGTTTCTTTTATATATTTTTATTCATAAATAAAATATTATGAAAAGTGAAAAATAAAAAAAATTAAAAAAAAAAAAAGTATTTTCTTAGAAAATTATTTTTAGATTTTATTTTTAAAAATGTTTTTGTTTTTATCCGTAAGAAAATCCGTGAATACATGTCACACATTTCGTCGTTTTATTTGTATCTCAATTTTAGAGTGCGACAAAGTATAGTATATTTCATTAGTCAAATGAATCATTCATAACCCGTCGTCGAACATTCATTACACACCAAAATAAAATTTAGCTTAAGACGTTTAAACTGCAAAATGATATCATGCGGTCTAAAAATGATTACGTATGCTGAGTATACAGCGAAATTTGAGAAGTTCAAAGTTTATTGTTTTTAAAAACTATTTAAAACGATTAGATCACACTATATATATACCTACATATACACAATCATATAACATTGTCATATTTCGATTTTGTGTCGATTATTGAACTTGCTCAAAATTGTTTGTGTCGGTTTATTCAACCACCTACTATGCAGTATGTGAAGAAATATTATGCTGATTAGCCGAATTGCATTTATGTATATTATGAAAGTTAACTAATCGATTTATTTGCTTATATTAAAGGGTGCTCCAAACGATAGAATGAACAGTTTTGGAATTGAAACAGATATTTTATGGCTGAAATTGGAAATTTTATCTAAAACCTTTATTTATGACCATTACACGTGTAACGTAATCTTGTTCATATGAAAATCATATTAGTTGCATTTACAGCCAATCAACTATACGTGACTCGCATAAACCAGTCAAATTTTACTTAATTCTGTGTTTAAAAAATCACCGAATTATTCTGAAAATAATAATATGCCATATTATGAGTAATGAACTTTTAGAAAACTGCACCTATTTCAGCTATTTAGTTTTTGAGGACTTAGAGGTCAATATTCTCTGAAAACTGCAGTGAATTTACTTTATTACTTATCATACTGTATTTCAGACTTCCTGGGATAATTATGTGCGCTTTTTTTTCATATTTCCAAATAATCTAACAGGACAATTTAATCAAATTTAGGGTTTCTGGATTTGGGAATTATCGATTTAATACCAAAATTTTACAGTTTTGATAAATGCTTCATGAAGTTTTTGAATTTGGTAATTTTAAGTCTGTGGCTAAAATTTCTAGTGTTGAATAGAATAGCTATCGAGGCTCAATCGAGCCGGTAATGTTAGCAGAATATCTCAGAATGCTTACTGCAAGGGGGAATCGTTAGAAACTGCACTATACAATCTCTCTTTCAAATGACCTCAAATGACCTGTTATTAAGCCTAAAAGGAGGGTGTCATCCTACAGATTATGTTACCATCGGTGCCCTTGGCTATACACTTTTGTAGTTAAACCTGTTCTACTGTACGGAGTTGCAGTTTAGTAGCTAGCTCTAAATACAATGACAAACCAAAAGCTGGTGATGAAGGTTCATAGAACTGCCTGCCTGTTTTTTAGTGGTGCGCTCAGGACTATTTCAACTTAGGCACTAGAGATTCTCCTTCATCGAATTTCTCTTGTTATCTTAGCTAAACAAATGGCTACATATAAAGCTATTGACTATGACAACCCGACATCATGCCTGGAAGTTAAATTTCTGACTGTTAGACCTTCCAGAGAGGACTGGGCAAGTGAAGCAGTATTGAATATATCCTCGTACAATTAACTTCTTTACGGATGGATCGAGAATTGATGGCAGGGTCGGTTTTGGGGTGTTCTGAAAGGAATTAAATTTAAACCTCTCTTTTCGCCTCCCTGATCGCTGTAGTGTCTTTTAGGCGGATCTCATCGCAATCAAAGAAGCCATAGACTGTATGAAGTATACTGTTATATATGTAAAGGAGTCAGGCATTTTTACGAATAGTGAGGCTGCCATTAATGTTCTACAAGGCTTTGTCACGTCAAAAGTTGCCCAGATCTGTCTCTCATCTCTTAACGAGATGGCAGAACAGTTCAACATTTAGCTTATATGGGTGCCAAGGTATTTCAGTATAACGGGGAAAATCAAAGCCGATGAATTCGCTCGACAGGATACCTCCTGCCACATCATACCATGCAAGGCAGTACAAAAAACTACTTGCTATGTGTAAAAGCTCTTTAAAGAAGAAGCTTATAAAAGCACACACAATAGATGGTCAAATTGTGTCTCACATGTAAATACTCGGCAAATTTGGCCTACACTAGACTTAGTCAGGTCTAACCAACAAATATCCATTCAACGGCGCAATATTAGCATAATTACGAGTGTCATTACTGGACACTGTCTCATTGGTAAGCATGCGAGTAGACTAGGTGTTCTTTCTCATGATTACTATAGAAGTTGTAGGGAGGAGTGGGACGAGGTGGAGACTATACTACGAGGTGGAGACTATGTGCTCTGCACCTGTCTCAGCCTGGCTCGAAACAGGTTAAAGTTTTTAGGGGCTCGCCTCCTGTGTAACCTGTTGGACTTCAGTAGGATGAGTATTAGGGATTTTAACTTCTTCGTTAGAAGCTCGAATTGGTTCCAGTCGGTGTTAAGTGGGGAAAAAAGGTGTTGTAGTCCATAATTTTTTGGATCTGGAAATTTTAAAATATGTGACCTAAGTTTCTAGTTTTTAATAAAGACTAACCATCGTTATTTGTTTTTTGCTTTTGCGAATCTGCGATTAAGGGCCAAAAATTTACTGCGTTTGATTTAGAAATTTTAGTTTTATGATTTAAAAAATTTCAAGAATTCCTTAATCTAAGAAATTTATGATTTAAATCGAAATTTTTGATTTAAGGCCAAAATTTCACAGTTTTGTTTAAAAACTTCAATGCATTTTTTATATTTTGAAATTTTAAATTGCTGTCTAGAATTTCAAAGTTTTAAAATATAATCATAATGAATTTCATAGATTTTGAAATTTTGAAGAACTATGGAAAGTGATTTTCGTCAAAAATTATACTCGGCAGAGCGATTTTTTTTTACGAATCGATTGGACATAATTCATGGTCAATGGACATAATTCATGGTCAAAACCACATTTTTCAAGCATTCATTTACCAGGTTGTAAATCTGGTCGTCCAATTACTAAGTTGTAAATAATCCAATGGCTTTGATATGACTTTAATAAGTGGGTGATGGGTTAAAAGAAGTGGGTGATGGGTTAAACGAAAAGTTATAAATGAAAAGTTATAAAAATAACAGATACATATTTTGTTAAATTTCTTTTCATAGTTTCATACGAATTGTTCTTGAAACAGTGACGATAGTAAATCTATGCTATGCATTTTTCGTGTACTTAAAAACTGTGGGAAAGTATCACTAGACTATACACAACGGTCAAAACTTACTGTGATTTATCCTATAATCACTCAAAACTATGTGGTACACTAAGTGGTATTAAGAACATTTACCATGCAAATTCTAAAATAACATCTGCTTAGTTATTTACTAATCGACATACTAATCGTTTGATATTCCGTTTAATAGTAACTGTAGAGTGTTAATAAAAGATCCCTCTAAAAATGGATGTACCAAAACAATTAGCTGCAGTGCAACAATTGCAATACTGAATGTTTTAACATTAGTATAACTGTTACATATTCTGAGATACTTTGGGCTTCTTTACATATGAATTATTTTTTGGTGTATTATTACTCCAAAAAATAATTCATATGTAAAGAAGCCCAAAGTATCTCAGAATATTTAACAGTTATACTAATGTTATAACGTTCATTATGCAGGCAATGAAACAAAGATTTTGAATCACAATTAAACAAATCTATCGATAATCTGAAAATAGCCTTATTATGAAAAGGACGTGAAGAACGAGTTCAGGGCTATGTCAGTAGTTTTACAGTGACAAAATCAATTTATAAAGAATAGTATAAACGCTAGTTCTACATTTAGATAGATGGCTGGGTAAATTCACCTTAGTATCAACGATCAACGAAACAGTAGCAAATTCAATACAACAGTACAACAAAAAAGTTTAGCTTAAAATTAGAGTTTTATAAAAGTACCAAATACTACTAAACCGTTCATGTTAATATAAACAACTAACTTCTTAAGTATAACATCTCAATTAATTGTCACATTTAAACATTAGTTTTAAAACTACTCGTAAGGGTTAAATTATGAGTTGTCGTGAAAATTTATAATTACCATGTAATAAATTATTTATATACGAAGCAAATTTATTTAATTTTATTCAAAATGTATTTCTTATAGTTGAAGGCACGTCTTATATAAATTTTTTATTACTGTATAAATACTAATAATTCATAATTTAATTTATACAATATTTAAATTATGATGCGCTCATATAAGAAGACATTTAAATTAAAACTATTGCATTTATTTACGGTTAATCTATGTATTCATACAAAAAGAAATAACAGAAGAGTAATTTGATGCGTGTATGACTTAAATAATTTTTTTTATTATTATTTACATCATCATCATCATCATCATCTAGTATCAACATTAGACTTGCAGTCAGGCTTGTATATAAATGAGCAAGTCCAAAAATAGGTTTTTAATTTTATATGACCTGCACAAAATAAACAGGAAAGTCAAGAACTTTTATTACTTACTTCAAATATATTACAAGATATTCTCATATTCATATCACATGGTACGTGAGAATGTGTGTGATTTGTATGTATTAAGTACAGTGAAGAAAATAGTTATATATGTATACGAAAGAAATGTTGTAAGTTCCTTTGTACTAAATTCACACGAAATGTTAGTCGCACGTTAGTATGGTTCCCAAGTCGTTTACCTGAAACAAGTGGACAATTATTATCATGGCAATTTTATTTAAAATGTTCAATGCCCCTTTTTGCGGAGTAAAGTTTATTTTATTTTTCCGCATCTTAGATTTTTAAAACCTAAACGTTTGTTGCAGAGCTTCCTCATAAGCAAAATTCTAAGACGCAATGAAGCTAAATCTGCGCCTTTGACTGATCATTACGTTTTTAGTCGAATTTAGTTCAGTTTTAAATTGATGATGAATCTCTTAAGACTGTGCCTCAATATTGTATTAAAGTTGTCACGCATATTTGTTAATTTGTAGACAAATGACTCCTATCACCTTCGTTAACTGATGGTAACTAATATCCTTATTAACCATGTTAATCGTGGTTTCTTCTTTGACCAAAATAATAATAATAACATAAAAATTGGGTTTTACCAATTCCTTGGCCTTACTGAATCAACAATTCATCTGGTTTGATTCCGCACCACCGTCGTCGTCGCCAACAGCGACCTTTTGCTGCTGTCTTATTACGTGATTCTTCTCTCAGACATCGCTATTCGTTTCGGATTGGGTCGCAGCATGCGATTTCGTAAACATCGTCAAAAATTGTTATCAAATTTCTTATATGTATTGTGATTCAAGAGGACTCGGTTTTTTTTATCATTGCCTTGTTTTTGGCCATATAATATGCTCACAACGAGGTAAGATCACCTCTTTTTCTGCAACTTCTGAGAAAATCAAATTTTCAGTAAGAAAAAAGTTCGAGTAAAAAAAATATACTGAACATTATTACAATGGATTTATCCTGAGAAGCAAGCAAAATAATACAATATTGTGAGATTGAAATTTCACTAAAGTATGGTTTCAACATCATTGACTTTCGCTATAAGTTTTGGAATTGTTCCTTCTGTTTTTTTATTATTTAAGTTATTTTATTTGGCCGGAGCATTACTGCTCATATCACCATTTTTGACGTATATTTTACCATCTGCGCATTGCATAGCTTAATGTCACCCTGTACCACGATGACATGGAAGATGGATCTGAGTTCTGCACACCAATAGGGGGTCATAGTTGTGTTTATCAATATCACAGAACGTAATCTTTGTGAGAAAAATTCCCTTTTGCATCCTGTCCCTGTTGGGATTCGAACACGGAACTTCCCGCTCCAAGCGGCACAGCGCTAACCACTGAGCCACTCGCTCGGTATATGTTCCTTCTTGTTCCAAAATGAAGCTACCATTGCGGTTGTGTTATTTGTTTCAGTTATGAACTCAGTTACCAATCACTGGATTGGTGCTTTGCCTTTATATAATTCTCTGTTTGAGTAACAATTATTTGTATTAACAATTCTAGCTCTCGTTGAGTCTTTCCAGCAATCCTTTATTGCATTATGTCGGGCAATATGAATCCCAACTGAGTGGCCAGCTTCAGACCTTCTTTAAATAAATCGACCCCTACGACAGAGTTATCTTCGCATCAATTGCTGTTGGGATATACTCTGTAAAAATGAATAGGACATCCTATTTTGTTAAGCACACGCCGAACAAATTGTTTTCCAGCATAGGAATTCAGAGTTATTGATCGCAATTGGACGCATTATTGCTAACGACATTCCAATTTGTACTAGGTGGAATAAAACAAAATTGCAAGTGTATGTATTCTATGGTTGGATGACCGGGATTTAATTCCTATAAGCTTTTAACTTCTGACACAAAATGTTTGTGGAACTAATCAGTAAAAATATCATGGTCACCCAAGCTTTTCTATTTATGCAATTCAGTGTACTGACATTTTGTTTAAATCCTTGCTTTTCATTAATTATATAGTCCTAGTGCCTGATTTACATGCAGTAGCTTCAACATTCAAACTAGAATATTATAACTTTATATACTGTGTATATTTATTTATATTTTTGGCACATTTCGACTTGGTTGCAGCATCACTACTGTACTCAGAAAAGCCTCTATTGAGGCCCTAAAATCATCAATTAATACTCCATTGAGCATCAAACCTTTACATAGTGCCTTATACTATTTATGGTGAGCCAGTTGGTCCACTAGCCTAAAAGAAATGCCAATATTTGTATTTAAAAATTTCAAGGAACTTTAACAACTGTCACTGGCAGCTTACTATTTTAACCTAGCTAGGTTTGTAAAATCTGATTTACGCCTATTGGGGACTCAAAAATTGTTCAAAGTTTTTTGCAGTCCACATCGCAATTTCTTTAGATAATTTTTAAAGGATACAGACCTCAGGTCCAGTGTATCACTGGCTATATTTGAATTTTTTTCATTTTTTATAAATGTTCATAGCACTTAGGATAAATGAATATCCTTAATGTGATGTTCTATAGCAACAAACACACATCACTACTGCAATGTAAAGGAAACGGTAAAGAAAGGATTAGGAGGGAATAAGGAAAGAGAGGAATAAAAGGAATAAAGGTTTCAGTCTTCTAGATGTTTACGTTTGATATTAAGTTTGAATCTCTATAAATTGTATTCCAAGGGAAACGTCTGGTCGTCCAGTTCATTCCACATTCACGAACGCCTTACAAAAAATGAATTTTTAAATTTATTGGTCCTCGCGAATTTGATTTCCAGATTGTACCGATGCACAGGGCGTCTCAAATTACGCGCGAGCCTTGACAAACCAGGCATTAATCCATAAAGTTCCGCTGAACAATGACCATGAAAGTACTTGTAAAACACGCATAACTCCCACTTTACGCCTATGGAAAAGACAGTCGAGATTATACAATAATTTTACGTCCTCAATTATTCGAGATGCTTGGTTTTGGACCCGATCGAGCACAGACAGGTGAGTTTTCGGTGCTCCAGCCTAAATATGAGAATTATACTCCAACCTGGGTTTTATATAGGTCTTGTATATTATAAGTGTTTCAGAAGGATTAAAGTAGAACTTAAATCGTCATAAAACCCGTCATCTGGCTGCACTAATTGTTGCTTAGTTTATTTGTTCAGTTCGAGATATTCTCTTTGAAATGTGTCAGATGTAGTCAAACTGGATTCATCAGGCAAGTCAGAAAAGATTAAATTCACCCCTGTTGACTTCACCCCATTCAGGAATGGAATTGATATCTCGTGTAGGTGATCCTTCATAGCCATTGTTTCTGAGAGAACATCGTTTTGCGATGAAGAAGAAAATAAACAATAAGATGTGAAAAGTGAGCTGTCATAAGCGTAGGAGTATATTGGATTGAGAGTTGCTGATAGAAGATCATTGATGAAAATTAGAAAAAGGGTCGGAGAAAGGACGAATCCCTGAGGAACACCAGCGTTTAAAAAAAGTAGAACGGGAGTCACGCCATGCACCACCACTTGGATTTTGTGATATAGAAGAAAATTCTCAATTCATAAAATTAACGAACCGTGAAGGCCAACTGCCCTCAATTTGCATAGCAAAACCTTGTGCCACACCCGATCAAATACTTTCGAGATATCGAGCGCAATGACTTCACTAGATTGATGAATGCTTTCGTTCCATTATTCAGTAAAAACATTAATTAAGTCACCTGCTGAACGCCCTCCACGAAAACCATACTGACGATTGGGAATCAAATGGTTGTCTTCCAAATATTTCATCAGCTGGAAATTGATTATGCTCTCCAGTACTTTGGAAAGCACAAAGACAATAGCGATTGGCGATAATTAAGGGTCAGATTTACTGCTCTTTTTTGACACAGGATGAATGATGGTAGTTTTCCAGATGGAAGGAAAAATGCCAGAAGACATATATCGGTGGAACAAACATTATAGGGGCTTTGACAGAGATTTATAACAATATTTAAGAACAATTGGGGGAATACCATCCGGACTGGCTGACTTGTTTGTGTTGATGCTTTAAGGTCTTTGACGACATCTCTAGATCTGAATATAATGCAGCACACCGACGAGCTGGACGAGAGATAGATGGACATCGAAGAGAAATAATCGGGGATGTTACGTTAGAATCAGGTAAATTGGAGTTGGCAGTAAATTTTTGGGCGAAAAAATTAGCTTTTTTTTGCGCAGTAGAAAAAATATTGTCCCCATCTTTCAGAGGTGGTATTGATGATTTCCTACCATTCAAGAAGATTTCCTCTATTTTGCAAACAAAGGACCAAAAGGTCCGAAACTCTTCTCGAACCTTTTTTTGGTAATTATTTTTAGCTTGCGACACCGTATGCGTTGCCATATTTCTAGCCACCATAAATTAAGCTAAATTTTCATTTAGCGCAAATTTAATTTGTGGTAAGAGGCTTCTTTATTGGAGGTTGCTGTTCTGCAGTGTGATTATACCAAGGATTGCCAGATTTTTTTTCTTAGAGAGACTGGAAGGAATGAACTGGTCCACCCCCGTAAGAATGACAGTCAAGCAAAATAAATGTGCCAGTCGAACTTTTGAAAGAACTTGTTCATTCCTCCCCGGTCCATTTTTATGTTGGCATAATCGACGTTTAGGCGGAACATTCACTTAGTATGACCACAATATTGGAAATTCCGCTGTAATAAGCCGATGGTCAGGGTTTCCTAAAGGAGAACTGACGGAGATACTGTATTTCTCCGCATATGAGATGTTAAAAACTGATCCAAATAATGACAAATGAAGCTAAAAGCTTTATTCGTACTTTGGCCGAAAAAACATGAAATGGAAAAAGGTATATCGTTACTGATATACATGGCCAGCTTTCTATGGTGAAAAAGCCGAATGATTAAGGAGTAACCTTTAATACAGATGGCCGAAGAATCACCGAAATCCACAATTTTGGTCTCGGTGAGAAGTAGAATCGCTGGTTTTGTGGAAGCTGTATGGTGTTCCACGGCTGCATAGTTTGTCCGCAATCCGCGAATATTACAGAACTGAAGAGAGAACAATCTCCTCACGACAAAGGGATACAGAAATAAATTAAATTATTTTGTTGAATTAGTAATGAAAGAAGCCGATGAGGGACGCACGGCGGCGGGGACCAATTACAACATAAGCATATATGGAGATAACAGATGCCATTAAAAATTAAGGGATACCGACTTCTTCGTAGAGTTAAATAATAATTTCAATTATTTGAGATGTTGTCATTGATTTAAGAAGCTAATTGCAGACCCAAGAAGTATGCTGTCGTTAGAAGAATTTGCTAGAGTTCTGAAATCAAGTTTCCAAATTTTAAAAGCAACAGAACCAAAAACCAAACATATTCTATAAAAATCATCCAGAATTAAGAAACTTTACACTAAAACTAGAAAAAGGTCTGTAAATTGTTACATCTGAATAAATTCATTATAAATTATGTCTAAAATGTCGATATATACCGTCTTCCAACAGCTTTGGAAATAAAGTGATCCCAGGAAAATAGACATCATCATCGCGATTGTGCAACCAGCTAGCATTAATGTCACAAAAATAACAATTGATGTTAAAGCACGAAATATAGAAGATGTAATCCACTGATCAAAAGCCTAGAAACTGTTAAAGAGCTTAATATGCTGTCAGAAATCTAATTTGTAATGTAATCGAATTAAAGCATCGCATCTACCATTTTTTAGTTCCACAAAAATCAAACTTATTGATACATTTATCATCATCGTTCTTTTAGCATTGTTCTAAATTCTAAATCATAAAGCCATTTGCGTATCGTCCGAAAGAATTTGTTTTAAATGTGGCCATGATAGATGATTCCGGAAAGCAGAACATATAAGTAGCTACATCTACGCATTGATAACATCATCTACCTTTAAGTTGTAATACAAATATTTTAAGCTGTATCCAATCTTATATTATTAATCAACCGACTATAAATTAAAATAGTTAAGTCCGATTTAATGTTATTTAAATTAAACAAATATGATATTGTCTCGACCTATTTTGAAAATTCTTGTTTGTTAAAACTTTAATCATCTGACATCACTGTTTAGCCCACAACAATCAATTAATCAATTCACAAGTTCAAATTAAATTAATTAGAATCGAGACGAGAAATACTATATATACGCGCAAATAAGTGCATTTCTTCCAAAATAAAAGATTTATTAGAAAATGACGACACCATATTCATGTACTCTTCGTTAAATAATAATTGAATGACCAAAAGTCGAAGAACTAACCAAAAAATAAAAAATAAAGGCCATGAACGTCTTAAACATAAAATAATTATGACAATCAAACTTGTTCGCCCATGCATTTATATAATATAACATATAAAGTTTTAAATATAGTATCACAACTATAATAATACCTCCAATGACCGAATACTATGTAGGATGGTCATACTGAAGAATAATGATCTTATTTTTGTTAACTAAGAATATAATATGAATCACACAGCTGTGATTATTCAACTTTATGTGCATATAATAAAATTCTTGTGTAACGATTACGTGATAATTTATTAGTAAGACATTTATTGATTTTTTTTCTCTATCGTATTTCAAAGTGGTAATTTACACCTCCAACAATATAATTAGTACACCCACATCACCGTATTGATTGTGAGCCGCACACGACCGGATAAATTATTCGTTATCTAAATATAAAAAAAAAATTCTAATACGCTGGTAATCATTTTTTTGTTTTGAGTGGTCATTAAAAAAATATTACGTGTCTTGACTATTAAAGACCTAAAAGTCTTATTTATGACATACGGAAGCGAATCATATGCTACATACTGTTATTTCTACAAAAAATAAATCGACAATTATTAAAACAATCGAACTTAATCATTTCGTGTGTACAGGGTGGGTCATGTGTAATTTTTTTCTTAAACTTCGTATTATTTTGATAATTGTATTCATGTGCTTTATGAATAGAATAAATACAAAAATAGTTGTGAAATATAACTATAGTTACTCAAACAAAAGTGAAATTCCGAAGAACTGTCAAATTTGCAAGATGGGCTTTACCACGCTGTGGGCTCCTTTGGGTAGATTCAATGAGTGGATATTTGTAATGAAATCAATTAAATCAATTTTAATGAATCCGGCCCACCTTACTCGGAGATCAATCTTACGCGGAAATCTCTATTTTGAGGAGTGTCCTCAGAATAACTATATGGTTGCAAATGGCTTTGTCTAACACAAAATTGAAGTTCAGTCATTCCTTATATTGAACATAATATTGACATAATGTAATTATCAGAACCACACTTCTCCACGTTCAAATGCTATGGCAGATTAATAAGATTTATCCTCCGATCATTCACCGATATACTAATAAAAATGAGTACGGATGCCCTAAAAACAGAATCGCTGAAAAACTAACAAGTAAAAAAACTAAATCGGATCAATACAGAAGACAAATGACTTTTTGAAAATATCCAAGAATTAATTTATGAAAAGCAAAAAATTTGATGGCAAAGACTACCGTTATTAAACTGGAAATTAAATCAATTAGACATTTTAAAAGGCTGGCCAACTCGTGTTGTCCCATTTAATTGCCAAGTGGGAATTGAACGAGAAGTAATGAAAAAAAAGCTAATGCTTTCACTGATTCCGCCCTTACCGAAATAAAAATCTTTTTACTTTATTACAATTCCGACACGTTTGATCGTTTTTTATTAACTGATTTCATTTTGTTTTTTTTTTGCTCACACTCACCCGTGCGTTCAGTAATGGAACTACGGATGAGCGTGTTTTATACTACTTATCTTCCACTACTCTTTCATAGATGGCACTATTTAATTAACAATAATTTACAATAACAAATAATATGAAATAATATGAATAATTTTTCGTGGTTGATATCCTTAAGGTGGTCGTAACATTCACTAAGCTTTTTTGAAATCTCAAAAGAATGTATGTGGGACTGTAACCTTACTTAAATATCCTTCAACCAATCAGGTGATTCAGAAGTAGTTTAATTTCTATAATTATTCCTCCTAGTCAGGCAATAGCGATATTGGCTTCCTTGACTTTGGTAAGACCATTAATTCGGCTATTTTTTAATGTCTAGGCATATTGTTGTGACTTTAAAATATTTTTTTTCCACATCTAGCAATTCTTTCATCCTTGGCCAGTAATAAGGTCACAGGCTGGTGCTTTTTTATTACTGAGATTATGCATGCACATGTTTTCAGTTCGTGGAGAGCTTTTGAAAACATCCGATAGATGCTTTGCAAATATATCAACATTCAGCTGCAGGTTTCCAATCCACTTACCATCTTGCATTTTTAGTGGCGGATCATGAAATTGGAGTCTTCTTTATCAATTGGCTGCTTCCCAAAAAGAGTAGTCAGTGTTTTTAACATAGTAGTTCAGTTGCTGGGAAATCTACAAATGAATTGTTTGTATTTCATGGATAGGTACATCTTTTCAATTGGTTGCTTAGGCGATTAAATATTGTATTATAACTAGGACACTTTAAGACTTGCCATTTCCTATGGGCTCTTTTTTTCTATTATTACCTCTTATTACTATTGGATAATTTGTTGCTTTTTGATTGTTTTTATACGCTGATGGTGTAATTTCCTCTGCTGCCTGTTACACTACTTTCTCTTCATATTCATTTTACTTTTCTAATAGAGACGACAATTGAAGCATTTCAACCATTGAAGCATACGATTTAGGTATTCCATTGTATTTGACGCTACTAGCGTCGTACTATCTGAACCGATAGATCTGATGGATTGCCAGCCGAGCTGCTATTTGTCAACTTCAAATAAGACATAAACCTCGTCATATCCGTTTCCGAAATCAATGTGACACTAAGGGGCAAGACCTAAGGATTGACATAGCAGTCAAACACAACATCGAAGCAAATGAATATTGCTCTGTTGTTTTCTTGGAAATTGCACAAGCCACAAAGTTTGGCATAGAAAATTAATATAAAAAATTAATGAAAATTTGCCGAAGTACCTTTATGTAGTTATTGGAAACTATCTTCTTTAAAGACAATATTCCGTCGAATAAAAAGCAGCAACCACAGGTTTAAATGATATTAGCGCAAGGTTTCCACAAGGAAGCGTCTTAGAACCAAATGTATACTTGCTGTATACAATTGATTTACCTTTTTCCAATATGGAGCTAAAGTATCAACATTTACTGATGGTATAGTCATCAAACTGCCTAAAAAACGCATCTTGCTTTAAAGTAAAACAAAATTATTACTCGATAATAACGTCTTACTGTACAAAGCAATACTTATGCCCACATAGACATCTGGTGTCCAGTTATTTTTGCAACGCATCTAATTTACTTTGTAGTATCACAAATGCCTGGTTTATTCGGAACACTCACAAACATTATGACCGCGGTATTTTAGCCATTAAACAATATTAGAGCATATATATAGTTCGAAATATTAATAACGTTGGGAAAAGCTGAAACTTATTTCCAACGTACGTTTCCCATAAATTCATCATTTAGAATGAGATTTATTTTATCTCTGTCGATATGTTAACGTCTAGCCTCCTATTTCGAAAACCTACTCTTGGGCATACAGCAGACAATTTAACCCCAGCGTGTGATTTTTCTGTGTGGGTTTTGAAATGTCGACAATATTAGACAATATTAAATCTCTTGGAAGTTAAAGTAGGTACCTGTGTTTCGGTCACCGGTGAGCAATATAGTGCGGCTATTACGTGAAATAGGACCTCAAACTATCGAAAGCTATTTTAACAATATACCAACCGATGACCCACTCTTTAAAATTTTGCTATTAAAAAATCATCTTATGTGTCACGTGATGAAAATAAATAAAAAAAAAAACTTTCGAACATCCCACACACATACACCCGATATTTTGTTTAAGGTCTAATTTCTAATTTTTTTTTTATTTTTATGTTGCATTCAAGACAACAAAAAATCATCATAACATCATAAATTTGTATTTATGTACATTCGAATACACGTGCGCGATGCGATTGTCTTGCATGTAAAATCGTAAAGACATAAACCAACAACAAAGACATAATATTAAAGAATCTGGTGGCTGCTGTGGCTGTTAAAAATTATTTTGATTTTATGCTTTACATCTGTTTTTTGTTTTTTCGGGTTTCAAGATTTTGAATAAACACCAAAAGACAACAAAAAAAGTGAATGTTAATTAAAATCTTAAGAATTTACCGTAGGGACTAACTAACTTAATATTTTTATGAGTTGAAAAAAAAAATTTTTTCTTTTCGTTTAATTATGACATATTTTAATTTTTAATTACTAACCGCGACCGATTGATAAATTAAAATTCGAATAAAACCTACACATCATAAAAAAAATTTATAACGAAACCTACAGTTACATTAAAACGACTGACATCTTAAAATCTTCTTAGAAACGAACAGCATCATAGTCGCACTATCATTTTATGGGTAAGAAGAGCTTTGTGAGATTTACTATTTTTCTAAATGTGTTACCCATCTGGATAATTATTTCCCTTATGGGACGAGGCGATCGTCTATAGTTTTTCAATGATCTCAGCTGTTTGAATATTATGCATATACTTAAGAAATGGAGAAATGGCACAGTATGTATTAATAGTTGCTGTATCATATGTAACACAATATGTTTATTGAAGGTCTTTAAGAGCAAAATAAATTAAGAAGTAAAAAAATGGAACAAAATATGCAAATAAGAATATAAAAATTGCTTTTAACAGTTTTGTCTGTAGATAAACATATTATGTTTGGGTTAATGTTTAACAGATTCTTCAATTGCATTATTTACTTTTAGTCTTTTAAAAACATTTCAAAGTAGTACAAAAATAATAAATAAATAAAAAGAATTTGGGACGGACTAGCATAAATTAAGAATAATTATTTTATGGACTGGAGCTATTGTTAATGGTCTCGGCGCTTCTTCCTATTATTTCTAAAGAATTATGACTTTTTAACATTTGTCTGCAATTAAAAAAATAACATGGCAAAAGGTTTTAATAACTTTCCAACCATTCATTATTATCATTATGATTGAATCATTATGATTGCACCATAATTGCCATTGTATCATGTCATTTTAATAAAGAAAGAACACGACTAAAGTAACTAATATTGTAAGAGAATATATTGTTGTTTAGATGGAAATAATGCAAAACACGAAAAATATTCACAAAAGTTGGTTATACAGCAAGAGGTTGCAACTTCCAAAATCACTTGCACCAAGTGTCAGGTAGTGAAAATATTCCAATTGGCAAAAAAAGAGATACAAAATTTCGAATGTCAAAAATTTGTATGGCAAAAGTAATTGCAAATATTGAAGCAAAACCACGTTTGCAAAATTCTGTCAGCGAATCACTGACCTGTTAAACTAAAAACAAGTGAAATTTTTCTACATTTACTTTAAATTAAAATGATAATCTCGAGAATAATCATAATTTTACGTTCTCGCAGTCTCCTGAAATTTTATTTTGGTAAGGCGAGTTCTGTGTGGTCTAAGTTCGTTCGTTCGTTCCTTTTACATTTTTTTTTATGATTCATGGTTGATGAAGAAACTTCAGAACGATTTTGTTTTCTTCTTCCGTTTTATATTTGTATTTGTAAGCATTTTTTTATTTGTATCTCTTTTATTCCAATCATTACGTCTTTGTCTTGCTATGAATTATGTATATGATTTTTGTTTTCATTTTTTTGTATATTAATTCACTTCCAAAATTAAATTTTAACGGGACTTTATTTGCAGATGATACCGCGTTCTTGTAATGTGGTGAGTCATGGGTATCACTAAAAAAATTTATAACCAAGGATGTTCTGTTACTTAGCTTTTCATTTTAAGGATGTTCGTTATTCTTTATCCGAAAAATAATATTCAACAATTTTTAAGCTGTATATATTGCGTGATCATTATCCTCGATATCTTCTTAGGTCGTTATATTTCTCTTTGGTTAATTCACGATTGAAATATGGTCTTTCATGATGGGGTGATTCATTTCTGTTAAATATTAAATCGCTTATTGCGATGCAAAAATTTGGTAATGTATTTTAATGGAGTTACCAAACCATCATTTCTACTCTTTAAGGTATCTCAAATCCTACCACTTCATCCCCACTTGGTCTATAAAGTTTTAAAAATATTTTAATTGTGGGGCGAATAGATGCATGGTTTTTTTCATCAAAAAGGATTAATTTTTGGGCCCTTACCTTCATAACTTATTACCATAGAAACATAAGAATGATAAATATCGTATGTTAAAACGGCATTCGAAACAATAAAAATTATATAGTGTATACTAAAAACAACCACATACGTCGAAGTATATATCTATCCTTGTTGCACATTATTTTAAATTAGTGATTTTTATTTTCAGTTTTGTTTAGTTTTGTTTTTCCTTTCTCATTACTATTGTATAAGTAGACGAATGCGGATGTAATTAACAAAATAGCTGTAGAAAAAAAAGTTTTTGCTATTTTTGTGTTGGTTATGAAGTATGCAATGCAACTATGATTAAACATTTTGTTTTGTTTTAAATAAATATAAAAAAACAAAATAAATTGTATAGGTTTTACACACTTTTTCAGCCAAATTCGTGATGTTTACTGTTTTATTTTGACTTTTTTGTTTTTTTTTTTTTAATTTTCTAATTCTTACGTAATACGTACACATTTTTCTTTCTATTTCGAATCAAATTGAAAAATAATCAAATCATAATACCTTCGCATTCGTCAGAATGACAAAGGAAAAGCAAAACTGAAAATAAAAATCTCTAATGCAAAATTATGTGCAACAAGGATAGATACATACTTAAAATTATGTTGTTATTTTTGTTAAAATTATGTTGTTTTTTATGTTGTTGTTGCTTTGTACTGGCATGCAATAACCATGTGGCGGGCATATTTTTTCCGAATGATGTCTATCTTATAAATGTTTGCATCAATTACAAGATAGAGTAATTGCATCATTTATAAGACGTAAGCGTAGTACAGGATCTTGATTGTCTCGAGATCGTAAATATCCCCCTTCCATCGTTTAATAAAGCCCCACATGGAATTAGCTCTAGCAACACATTGATCAATGTGTTTGTTATTGCTCATATTTTCCACGTAAATGACACCTAGACCTTGATCTCAGATATTTTCTGTAGTGTCATATCATTTATTTTATATTGTTGTATAACAGAATTCAGTTTAATATAGTGAGGATAAGATAAAGAAGATTTGACTCACACCTATTCGTTACATTGTTAAGATCTTTTTGGAGTTTATCGCCTTCACTTAGGTTCTCCACTGTTCTGTATATTTTTAGATCGTCAAGAAACAGCAAGATTTTCGAATGTTGTATAACTTCAGAGGTCTAGTTAATGAAAATTTTAAAAATCCACGGGCCAACATGAAAACCTTGTGGAACACCATAGGTAGCTTGGACTGATTAGGACCTTATTTTCCAATTTCAATGTATTAGACACGGTTATTCAAGTGAGACTTAAACTATGCAACAAAGTTATTTAAGAACCCAAATGAGTATAACCGTAAGTGCTTTATGACTAATGGAATCAAACGCTTTGACAAAGCCAATATACACCACATCAACTTGTTTGTGACTTTCTACAACTTCGATTGTACTGCTAATGATTTCAATATAAGGTTAGTTGATGGAGATCAACATCAACATGAATCCATGTTGGTGCGGCGAAGTATGTCGAGAAACCATTTCTTTGAACATTTTACAAGTTCAAATAAGTTTGATATAGATGAAATCGACGTTATACCTCGACAACATGATACATCACTTCTTGTCCCGGTTTTGAACAATGGCGTAGTTCTGGTTATCTTCCATTTTTGAGGAAATGCCATTAATTTCACGTTTTGACTTAAATAAGTTTCAAAAGTGTTTTGGATCATTTTTAATTTGATTCCCAAAGAAAATTTGGAAAATCATAAAACGTTTGCTATTCCTTCGTTTTAATGTTTTTTTTGATATTTGATATGAAAATTTATGCATATGCAGGTGAGTGGTGACATACTATGACAACAAAAGAGAAGATAAAGGCATAAATAACCAACGATTATGCACCGTGATGTTTGAACTACAGTTCAACCACATTAAAAAGACGTGCTTTAGAATGTTTGAAGTGATTAACAAAATGATTTTTTTTAAACTTCTGCAACTCATAAAAGTCAAGTACATATATTATGATCATAACAAAACAATAATCTCCACATAAATATAAGTTGTAACATTTTTTCTCCATAAACGTCTTTTACATCTTAATTATATGTTTGACATTGGTTGGGAAATTACATTAACATCACTTTTCTTTTCAAAATATTTATGTCCAATTTATTTAAATAATTCAATTATTTGCTCGTAAATCGGTACTGTAAACTGGCTAGGATTTAATGGAAAAATAGCATTTAATGGATGTAATAGCAGAAATAATTCAAACCGGATAAAAAACTAAATAAAATTAGCTATCGTACAAGGACACGAATCAAGAACTGAAAGATAATAACTCTATCCAAAATATTAAAGATAGCAATGGTAAAGAAGAAAATGGAATTAGTGATCTATATACAAACAGCGATCACCAAAAAAAAAACTAAGGGAAGTTTTGAGAAAAAAAAACGGAATATTTAATGGCAAACATAAAATGTTTGAGAAAAAGCTTTTTATTTTCAGGGTGGAAGATAGAGTTTTGTCAGGAACTACAGAAAATCAGATGGCTCAAATGACAATTACATTAAATAGCTTGTGATATATAGATGGCTCTAAGGTCCTAGTATACTGAAGGACCAAAGAAATAGTCGAGCTATCAAAAAAGTACCTTCGTGCTAGGCGCTTTTATCAATGTGCAAGATTCGAAAAGACATACGAGCTACGAAAATAATATCGTGCTTTTCGCTCGGTACTTAAGTATTCCATCAAAGCAAGGAAACAGCAATATTTTAAGAATTGTATGAAGAAGTCCAGGATCCTTGGGGCCAGCCATATTGAACAGTTATGAGAAGGTTCCCAATGTAGCGTTAACAACTGCTGCCTGTGCATATCGGGAGCGGTGTGTTAAGCTTGTATAATACTTGCCTAAAGGAAAGATTATTCCCTATACAGTGGAAAGCCCAACAGGTTTTACTGCTGCCAAAAGGAGCGAAAGCATTATACAATCCATCTTCATACCACCCAATCCGCTTGCTGGATACGGCTGAATATTAGCGAGGATCATATGCGATAGGAGGCCGATTTAGCTCGTTAGATAAGGTGCGATCGGTGATTACCGGTATCAGATTGTAGATGTTCTAAAAATAATGTTGTGCGGTAGCTAAATCGAATATTAAAAATGCCTTTAGCACAGCTAGGTGGCAGGACTTATTAGTTGCCCTTATGACTAGTAATGTGAGATTATGACTAGGTTATGACTAAATAGCTAGATTATGACTTAGTAATGTGGTTACATCTATTCTGATGCATAGTGAAAACAAATAAGCAGCAAGTGGCTTCTCTTAGAAGTAATTAAGGAGCATCTAACTATGTATTCCCGCCTTGAGGATAATAAAAATCGTAATATGATCCGGCTTCGTGAACTAATACTTATTGGTAGTTCCACAAGGCCAAATGGCAAAGAAAATTGGGGGTTACGGTTTAGTCGGTAAGAATTCGAAACTATTTCGCATAAATTAGTACTACTGTAAGGGTAAATGAGTACCTTCAACGAATATTGAAGTACCTCTATAGTCAAACACCATAACAAACATCAAACTATACAGAACCACGAAGTAATTTGACATTGAGACCGAAATAAGGAATTGGAAAATGAGATCCATATTTAGAACACAAATTTTTTGGAAGTGAGATTTACTAATCGTCATGCAAATTATAATTAGTTCTTGAAAATGGAGTTGGATATGAGGATTTTAAATTTAAACACGCCACAATTAAAAAACTCGTTGTTATAAATCAACTGAAGCAAATAAATTAAAGTAGCATAAACATTAGATTTATTAATGTATATTTAAAACAGATGTCATCGTTTGAAGAAACTCTTCCATTAATACAGTAGTTATAAAGTAGTTAAACATATTATTTAATCAATGTAATAGCGAACAAATTTAATTGTTTTAAACAACTGGTTTAACAACAATCATATGGGGACGTACAAATGTTGATATGTACGTATTTTTATTTTTTTTATTAATTTACAAGACACGAGTATCGGAATATATTTAAATCAACAACTAAATATAATTCATTGTGAAATTAATTTAAAATTTAATTCAACTCGCTTTATTTTATTATAGTTTTGGTTTTTATTTATTTTATTAGTTTTGTGTTTTAGTTTATATCTCTTAATTGTATAATAAATTTTAAATTTATTTATTTTATTTTTTGTCGATTTTTTTTTTTTTTACATAAAAATAATTAATTGATTGTAAATTTTGACTTATAAGCTCCATGTGTGTTTTTGGTTGCTTAACCAGTTGTTTGAAAAATGTACTTATGTACTTTGACAAAGAACACTAACTTAAATGCGTATACATTTGATTAAAATAAATGCTTTAATAGTCCTTCTGGTTAATAAAATTAATAGAGATATACCATTCGACCGTCATGTATAACCCTGTGGTAAATTGTGTATACACAATATTATAGTACAGTATAGTATATATATATATATATATATATATATATAAATATATATATATATATATATATATATATATATATATATATATATATATATATATATATATATATATATATACATATATATATATATATATATATATATATATATATATATATATATATATATATATATATATATATATATATCTATATATATATATATATATATATAATATATATATATATATATATATATATATATATATATATATATATATATATATATATATATATCAGTGACGGAGCGTGACAATTTGTATTGGGGAAGCACCTTCAAAACAAATAGACTAAAAATTAATATAATTAATGCGATTATTTGAATAGTCAGATCCATCGTTCCTTCTGAAAACGAGCCCTTTTATTCATACGAAGCAAACGGTGTCAATTAGTGTTCCAAGAATTTCCCTATTTTCTGAAAGTTCTAAAAGTTTTTAAATGGATGACATTTTGTCGCATCCTCGTTGGTTTATCTTAAAAAGTATTTGAAAATCGTCATGTTAATCCGAGGGTGGCGTTTGCTTTATTAATTTACTATTTCCAATTTTTAATCACAAGCTGCGCTTCAAAAGGGTCAACATTCAAAATAATTATAGTTTAAAATTCTACTTGTACTCATTTAATTAGCGTTTTGTTGGTTTCTCGTATAAATTTTTAAAAAGCAAGCTACTTAACAATTTACTAGTTGACGTTTTCTATTCAACAGAATGATAACGAAAAAAAAACTACAACACAAAAGAGATTTTAGTTAAAAATATTTTGGATATTGTTTTATATTATTAAGCACCCTTTAAAAGAAAGGAAATCAGTCTATTTCATTTTTGTTTTGTATGTTTTGCTCCGTATGTTAAATTTCACCCACTGAGATGTACTACATGAAAATTTTTCTCATATTAAACAGTCAAAACGAATGGTACAACTTTTTTTTTTTATAGTTGTACCGCTCAATTTATATATGTATTACACTCAGTAAAATAGAAAAAACATCTGCATACTAACCAATCAAAGCAACACATATAAACCATGTGACTAGCTTTACCAATCAAATCACACGAATGCGGACAAAAAACTCCGTATACGATTAAAAATTTTTTTTAAATATTTTTATCTCCGATTTTACTTTGTTTTTATTTTGCTACGCAACATTATATCCGCAAACGTATGATTTGATTGGTGAAGCTAGTCACATGGTCTATATGTGGTGATTTGATTTGTTAGTATGAGGATGTTTTTTACATTTTACATCCGCATACGTAGTCCGCGCCTTAAAAAGTAAATTCCGAAAAAGAGCCGTACTTGAACATATTCAACTTCGAAATAAATTCGATAAACACTTTTTTAATATTAAATTAGCATTAAATCATTAAACATATAAATATTTTAATAATTATTAATTAAGTGAAGCATCATTTGAATTATTCAAACTATAAGATACTTATTTTCAGAAAAAAAAAATATGTGTTACGAATTTTTCTTGAAATTTACGATACACACCTGGAAATATAAAAAGAAATCGAGTGAAATGTCAAATTTCCGTCATAAACAAACGTGATTTCAAAATAAAATGTCTAACTCCCAACGTAAACAATTTGGTGAACAAAATAAATTTATTTTATAAATTAAATTATTATTAAATTATTTATTTTATTTATTATATTTTTAGTTTAATAATTTAAAACTTATTTGAAATCTATGTCAACGAAATAAATTCGAAACTACATCAATGAAAATTAAAAAAGTGTCAACTCAACAATTGTTTTTTATTATTTATATATTTTATTACCGACAATTCGAAATTCAAGACAAGGAAAATAAATAATTTCTTTCTCTGTTACACAGACGCAAACTTTTTGGCTTCTTCTTCGTTTTTTTCTTGTACCACGACTTTTTATGCATGTCGTCTCCATAGTTCTATCTCAGTGATTTCACCAATATAATTAGTGCTTCTTTTTAAGGGGAAAATGTATGAAATATAACCAACGCAATAAAAAATTAGGGGAAAAAATTGAATGAAACATTAAGAAATATTTACAGAAAATAAACATATTCGATTTCTGATTTTCCAATTAGAATGCGTATACGATATTTTTCATGTTAGATTCACTTTTAAATGGTAATTTTAAAGGTAGAATGCAACTACAGATTTATTTAATTGAATGATATTAAAATTATAAGCTATTTATATAATATAGTATTATTTTATTATATATTATTTATATATAATAAATTATTAATAATGAAACCTTATAATAAAGAATCTTCTTGAACAAATTTATTTGTTAAGGGAAGCAGTGCTTCCCTTGCTTCCAGGGACGCTCCGTCCCTGTTAGATATATATATATATATATATATATATATATATATATATATATATATATATATATATATATATATATATATATATATATATATATAATTATAATTATCAGGGTCGCATTAAGAAGTTTTCGGGCCTAGGCACACCATCCATTTCGGACCCCTCCCAACATACGTAATATTAACAATAAATATAAACAATTATATTTGTGAAATTTTATTGTAGAATCATATACATATAATAAATATAATAAATTAGATAATATTTAACAAGCATTTTCGTTAATGAACCAAAAGTCGTCTGCAATGAACGGCTAAAAGCAATAATTTAAATTCGCACATTTTTTGAAAAAGTTCTGCAGCTTTTACTCTTTCTACATAGATTTTCGTAACTGATCTGTAGTAAACATATTACGTAATGCTTCTTTATATTGGAGAACATTGTTACTTAGTGCCTTACAGACCATTTAGTATTTGAAATTGGTTTGATTGACAAATATTTCTTTTGAAATAATTTTTCTTAACATTCCAGCGACTAGCAGTAGGTGCCAAAAAAAAAAAACATAAAGTTGTAGAATTACATTAAAATCTTCCGTTATTTCAAATGAACTTTCAGCAGCAGCAACACCGGTTAAATTTAATGAATAATTCAAACACGGAATAAATCCAGCTGAAGAACTTTATTGACATTTTAGAAGCATTTTCATATCCTTGTCTTGGCGACATTATAAACTGTCCACGACAGAGGAACACTTCTTATAATTTTTCTCCAAATGTCGGAATTTTGTTTTCAATTGATCGATAAATTCATCATAAAGACGTGCCTTATGATAATTTTCTGAGTGAATCAAAAGGTTGCCTAAAACTACGTTGGGCTCATTCCAAAAGTCACGGTTTTGAGCTTGTAGGCTTTAAAGTTATCAGATGAGCTACTTCTCCATAAAACCATCAGATATTTCTGGTCTTCTGGCGGTATAAGTATTCGCCGAAACATTTTTTCGATGTCCCGTTAAACACTATTTGATACTTGAGAAATTTGACTAGTATCTGATTGCTCGATAGGACCAACAAGCAGGATATTGTTCAAGGAATATCACTGCTGGTTTTATTGGCTGATAACTAACAGCTGCGATCTTTCCATCGCCAATTATTTGAAAAGACTGATCGGCTTCTATGAAAAGATCAACCAACACCAATGAGAACATTAAATTAAGGGTCTGCTAGTTGGAGTGTTTTAATGAGATGCCACTGCTCAAAGTCTAGCTTTGAATTTGGCAAGACAGATGTAGCTACAGGCGGTATATAAGCTTGTACTGAAATTCGTTCATCGGAGTAAGCTGATAATATTGCTACTGTGATTTACCTCTAGATCTACCTGTACCAACCTGCCCAAGTCCAGTGATAATTAAAAGCGCATTATCCCTGGTTAGTTTTTGTTTCTTGGCACATTATTTCAGTTACGATAGATGTTTTAGATTTGAAGTCTTTGGAACAGGAACTAAGGCAACTGTACTATTATTATCTTGTGTGTTTCTCATATGCAGTAGCATATAATGTTTTTTGTGATATATCGAGCTAATTTTACTCTTTCAGTAGTATAAGGAGTGTGCAGGAGAGTGGCTTGCCTTTTTCTTATGAGCTGGTGTGCCGTTGCATAAAATTAAAGAAGTCTTCGATGTTAGGAAAATCATTTTCCGCTGATTGCCTAGTCCATAACAATTTTGATTCATCAAATAGCTTGTCCTCTAGAATTAAAATTGACCAAGGAACTCTAGGTTCGACAACTGCACATAGCTCCTTCATACCTCTTATTACTTCATCGGCAGTGTCAACTACAAGTTATATATTTGTTTGATCAGCTTATTTAACTAGATTCAAGGAAATTAGGGATAAGTCCATTAAGGTGTTCAATTTAAGTCAAATTTGGCTTTGTGAAAAGCTCTTAATTTAACTTACAGAAACTATTATTTATATATATTTCGAAGGCGATATTTTCGAATTTTGAAAATAAACTGACGGTCTGCTCTCGATGGTTTGGTCTAATCTTTATAAAAAAATGATGGCACAGTTAAAGAACAATAATTTTTTTATAAGAGAATTAAAACTCACACCTAACAGCCTGTCTCTGGCATAGCATGCCTTTATGGCGTCTATCATAATAAAAGGTATTTCCAATTTTTAGATGGAGAAAACTTAATTTTGCAATTAATAGCGCAAAACTATTATATAAAACTTGACGATATTGAAAATGTTTGTAGAATCACAGATTTTTCAGCTCTAGATTTTGCGTTAATTTATCAGTCTAATATTAGCATTAAAGCTGTTAGTTAAAAACTTTTAAATTAGAGGACAATTTCAAGGTCATTTATATTCTATACAGAGTACTAAACAAGTTTTATGCTAAATTTTTACGACGAAATATCGAATTAAATCGCCAAACTGTTGTTCATTTATCTTAGTTCGACAATTAATCAGTTATGACCATAAAAGCTCATACAATTTGGCAAACTAAAGTGATTCAACAAAAACATTAGAAATTTGTAAAAAATGACAATAATTTAAACTTATCTATATACACAATGAATGACAAATTGTAAGCCACAGCTAAGTGATCGATCTTTGTTTGCTCTTAAATGCTTCTTTAAAATTACATATTTCGATACACAAATACCAAATCGAATTCACAGCAAGTATATTGTGAATAAAAAAACCAACACCAAGAATAAAAAATCAAAATTGATTAATTGTAACTAAATATATAGCGTTGCGTCATGGCTTTAAATACATTTAAGAAATAACAAAAAAAAAATTCCAATTATAATGCCACACGACACTTTTAAGAGCTTAAAATTGTGTTTCAGCTATTGAACCGAATAAAAACCAAAAAACTACAAAACCTGTAATTTACGAGATAATATTATAATTGTGTTCAATGCAATAAATCATAAAATTGACAGGTACTAAAATTGGAATCATGTCGCTCACACACAAACCAAAAAAATCAAATTCGTTCTTGTTTGACACATGAAATGAAATAAACAAATCAAAAGCGACTTTCAGTCGCGCTTTATACTGCCTAAAACCGAGTAAAAATTACATAATTAAACGTGACTTGAAGTGTTGATTGATCTATCAAAATTAAAAAACCAATCGATTTAAAATCAATTTGATCGTATCTAGATCGATGAGATCAGTCAAAAAATTATTAGAAAATATTAAAGTAATTCACCACAGAGATTAAAATATATAGTTTCGGTTGTGTCTTTGAAGGTGTGCCATTATTTAAAACTACATAAATGTAGTGTACCGTGTTAGTGGGTGTCATATTTGTAATTACATAAAACTTATGCATTAACATTGAAGTGAAACTGAAAACGACAATCGGTAATCTTCATAACAATTATTATAAGAACACATAAAATAATCTGAAAGTGTGTGGGTGAATAATTTTTATTTTGTTTAAACAATTGGAATAGTTAAATGTAGGAGTACATTGAAGGTGTCTTAGCACGTACAACAGCATATATTTACTGAAAATTTGTTATGAAATTTTTAAACATAATGATATCACATTAATTTACCCATTGAATCAAATTCGATAATTTGACATCCATTATCGCTTGTCGAATCACATCGGTATACAGCTCCACCCCGTCGTACTCCTGATTGTATGTTTGAAGTGTCTGCTTTTGGGGCTCCAATTATAGCCCTGAAATAAAAAATTTATAAATAATTAGTAATGTGAATAATACATAACCTAATAAATGTTTACATAGCTAAAAAAAACTGCTGAGTGATCGAATAAATATTTAGGGGGAAGGAAGATTTACAATATGTTATTCTATTTGCAAGAAGTGATGTATTTATTTCACACATAAAGGTCAGCAAATAATTTTTCAATATGTCAGTTAAGTGTACTATTTTGTGCTTCTTTAAAAAAAAAACAAAACTATATCATTTAAATGTTACTCGTATCTTTGATCCAATTTAAAACTACGGCTTAGTTAAAATTAAAACCTAAACCAAAGTTGTGAGACTCAATACAAATTAACAATAAAACTAACGACTTAAGCCGACTATTTCATCGTTCTAATTTAAACTGATTTTATTCATTTTGATAAATCTTTTTTACTATTTTAAATGGTCGGTGCAATTTTATTGATTATCGTCAGTGTTTGATCCACTTTTCATTCAAAGTTTCCATGCAAACAATTTTGTTTTTCAGTTTTCCATGCAACAATTTTATGCTGACCGGGGCCACATGCACCTTACTTTCTCCATTGCAATCTTCTCCATGGCCTCTTAAGCATCAGCTGCTCCCTAAGCATCAGTTGTTCGACCAATATTTGATAATTCCGCCAGTTAGAGTTACATCTCAAAGCAATTTTTATCCAAAAATGTTTACAATTCTACATCTTCAAATTTTGTTGACAAGAACTCTCTTTACCATTGTTAAAACCCCTTATAACCAACCTAAACTGTTGATGAATTCTTTGACTGTTTGTTTAACTGCCTTTGCAACATACGGTGGAATGTAGTTATTATAAAAATAAACTTTACTATGCCTTTTCATAAATGTGTTGGTTGACCACTCCTTTAGGCGTTTTACTAGGTTCCGGCAGTAATTTTCAATCATCTGGTAATAATTACAATGTTTCTTTTTCCAGTATGTAGTACAACTTTTTGAATTTTTCCCAATGCTTTCAAACATTCAGCATCACTTGCTCTATCAACATTTAATATTTCTGCAAGTTTGTGTTTCTTTTGAAATGCTTTCCTTCTACCAAATTATACCAGCTGGAACTTATTTTATATAAGAACACAAGCCGTTTTGAATTCAGGAAAAAAATGGTTTCGTAATAATCCCAGCTCAACATGCACAAACGTGTATGCAAGAATGCATAATATTGTAAACCCTTTATTGTTTACGACTTAAACGGAACTACCGTTCAACCTACACAATTGTGTCATCGAACAAATGTCAGTAATAAATATTAAGTGATGCTTAGTAATCGCTTTGGTTTGCTTGGAAACATCAAATCATTCAAATTTGTTGATGTTGGAACACAACACAAATGTGTAAATGATAATATTCCCATAAACTACTTAAAACCTTTACAACCGTGTTAGTTGAGTTGATTTACGATAGTTTATTTCTGAAGATAACAATTTTTAACAATATACACAAATGTGTAGGTAGAATTTAAATTGTAAATTGTGTATATTGTAAACATAGTAATGTGTATTGCAAGGAGATGCTCTGTTCCTGATACTCTTTAATCTCATGTTAGAATTTGTCTTTCTTAGCTTCCGTTAATCTAAAACCAATGAGTCTAAAACGAAATAAATAACCACATGGTATCGAGACAAAGAAGCAATGATAACTGCCAATGTTTAAATATCTTGCAAATACTAACAAGTTTAAGTTGGATATGTGAGAGTTGGACCCTGGCGGATGAGCATGAGAGATGAAATTCGAGAGGAGAGTCATTCGAATGATATTTTTCACAATTATAATTAGATCAACGCCATCTTTTAAAAAAATTTACACAACTTAATTCGCACTCCAAATTGATTGCAAATATCAAATGCATAAACACTTCGTCATATTATCATTCAAATCGTGTAAAAATGTATAAACTTATAAATCACTTCCTTATATGATCGGTTTATTTACGATTGATGTACATTTTTGAATTATTGCTACACATAAAGCAGAAACGTGCCTGTAATTCAAAATTTTAGTGTGTGCATATAAGCAAATCTCATCTCAAACATTTCAGTATCGATAAAAGACAAACTTAAAATGTATGCCAATAATACAATCACCCTAATTGAACGGTATGAAACCACTTAA
Organism: Tipula confusa; assembly: GCA_963556175.1. Classification (NCBI taxonomy): domain Eukaryota; kingdom Metazoa; phylum Arthropoda; class Insecta; order Diptera; family Tipulidae; genus Tipula; species Tipula confusa. Next base: position 157,017,093 of record OY744475.1, on the reverse strand, counting down.
ACAGCACTCAGAATATATTGTCTTTCGTTACATACTTTTTGCGGTATTTTGGTTTTTTAAATGTGTACCAGTATTAATATGGTTTCAGCTCATTCATTCATACGCGTATATATTCGCATGCATATAGTGGTGTAACGTATTCAATCGGTTTGCTAAAGTCTTAAATTTGATACACTTAATATAAACAGAATAACAAATACAAAGTTGATTTAAATAAGTAGCAATGTTTGTATATATGTATGTAGCGTAGATACATTTTTTTAAATGTCTTACGTAATCTCATAAAATTGTCTTATTATTTTTATTTTGACCTCATTTGCAATTTAACGTATGTATTCACTTATATCTCTTTATATTGATATATCAATTTTTATGCACGATCATCTGTTCGTCGATCATCTCTTTAATATTGTATTTATAAAGCTTAACCACACTAAAGAAGAAATTTGGCGCCATTTTATTTGTTTGTTAAAAATTAAAATAAACCCAGCTTCGTTTATCTTAAGGTATGTATATGTGTTTGTGGATTGTCAACGGAAGTCAATGGAATCAAGTTTTTGTGTTAGATGATTTTGTTTCAAAGAAAATCAAAGTAAATCTGCGAAACATATGGTTTTTCTTCAAACGTCTGTTTCGTTTTATATAACCATACAAAGTTTAAGAAAACCTGAATTTCGGACAAAAAAAAAATTGAGTTTGAAATTGTTAAGATCGGATTTCATTTAAATCTGTTTCAATTTATTTTGTTAAATTAAATTTTGTTTTTTTTGTTGATCGGCGATCGCGTATTTCAGTAGTTTCAATTTATAAGAAAGTGATAATCATATTATATTATATTATGTCTGTATATGCATATAAGTTTATGGCCTTCAACTAAAATAATTTTTTTAAATTATCTTTTCGCTTGGCACAGACGCAATGAAATGCAGAAATTTTTGGTAATGTTATTGAATTGTTTTTATTTAGGCCAAGGATGGCATGACACAGCATATAATTGCTTATTAGGTTTGTCTGCGACGATCGAGACTACTAATCGAAGAGTTTGCCTCAAAAGGAATGGAATTTATTTGTTTGTTGACCAAATAGCATATGTACACAGACAAGTCTATAAAGCAACAGATGATATAAGTGATGGTAGATTGCTAATTTATGATTGTCACATTTTAATGATGCTAATTTTTTAAGAACATATCACAAAGGATGTTTTTCAGTATTTTATCACAGTGATCTTGCCAAAGTGAGATATGTAAAGTAAAGATCATATGACGCTGATAGTAATGTTAGATATTTAAAAGTCCAAAGATTTGAATTAAATCAATCACAAAAAGCAGGCCTAGGTAGCTGGCCTTGGGGCATGCCTAACTATGTTAAGACGCCAGTTTGCCAGCCAAGCCGGTATATAATATATCAAGTTGAATATAGTTGAGATAGGAGAACCTGATGTTGTTCTTGAAAACTCGGGTGTGCTTTGTTTTTGATATCGGAGAAATCGGAGAGATAAATTTACTGTCAAATTTTCAGATATGCGGTTTGTTTTAATATCCGAGTAAAAAAATATCTCTCTGTGTCGTTTTTTTCCTTTTTTTATTATCGGATACGATATTTTAAATCTGAAAAAATGTACAGATTATTGTTTGACAGCAGTGTGTTGTGTTTTATTTTTTTTAATAAATTCTAAAATGGTAACTCCGATTAATGTTGAGCTATCAGGTTACAAATAAAACTTTAATTAAGGGAGTTTAATACTGAAATGCATAAAATAATTTATTATTTCTGATACTAAAAAAAAAACACAAAAAATATTTTTTTCGATCTGACAGATAAAAATCGGAGAAAAAAATTATCAGATAAATCCGATAAATAATCTCTCTGATCTCTCCGATTTCTCCGATATCAAAGAAAAAAAAAACATAGCCCTCAAAAACAGTTGAGAGGTCAGTTTAACAATTTATTATACCGCAGATACAATTTATTAGCAGATTGTCCGTTTATCAAAAAAAATAAAAAATTTTAAGTGATTTAAGTGATTCAGCGATTCACCTAATAAGATGCCAGAAACTTTGAACTTTAATAATTTAAAATTTAATAAATTTGACTAATTCGAATGTAAATTGACTGATAATAAAAGCTGTCAAATGAAATAGCCCAATGTAACGTTAAAGTGGTAAAACGTGACTGCAAGTGATACATTGTCAGAATGAACGATTATTTCACAATCGTATATGCTCTCAAAGTGACTAAAATTTCATTTCCTTACCGTCGTAATGCAGTCAATTTTATTCTTAGAAGGAAATTTTGTAGACATTATGAAAACTAAAACACTGATTAGATGTGCTGCTTTCTGCACTTGTGTTTCACGAAATTGTCAATGATTTCGTCATAATCCAGGTCCTGACGTGATGAACTTCCAATTGATAAAATTGCTAAACTGCATAAAAATGTTCTTGTGTCATGAATGATCATTAGTAATATTTATTCGTTTTAAAAGTGCTGGACGATCTTACAATACAATCATTATAGAGTATATGATAATGCCAGAAGTAGTATTAATATAGTTTTAACATTTGGAAACATTCTTGACGAGATTGATTGATGTCTGTAGTGGCAAAGTAATCAAAATGTTCGAATCCTTCATCAAAAATGTTTTTTCATTAATTGCAAAAAGGTTGCCAGATTTGATCAAAAAAGACTCCACGCTTTCTAATTAGACTCTATAGCAGAGTTGAAATCATTTACGAAACCAAAATTAAAAATAGTTAAACGTTAAGTTCTTGTGATTTTCTCACCGCAAGATGAGATGAACCGTGGCATTGTAATGGTCTACATAGGATTTGGAGCGACAAAAAAGGATGGCAAATTTCACCTGTTTTCGTACTTTTCAATCACCAGCAAGTATCCTGATACCATTCGTGTTTGAGATAGAATGTTTGGCAAATGTTAGAATGTTTCCGAGTTGAAAGATGGATTAACCTTTAGAAAAATAATAGCATAGCCGGAAGCTATGCTGTATCAAATAATTCGCAATTCAAATAATTGGATGGAATATCTCGGATAGTTGGTCTTTCAGACATAAAAACAATTGTTAAAAGCAATATCTCAAATTGTTTGAAGTGCATTTTAAAAATGTTATAAAGAAAAATAACATTCAGCATATTCTCTTCACCAGTGGCACCTTAACCAAATGGTCAAATTAAATTTTAACCGAACGTTGACTCCAATATGATTTTATCAAAGCTGGTTGATATTAAACGAGGAATCGATTTTTTTTTTTTATTTTTATTTTTATTTATTTTTTTTTACAAAAAAAGTATTAATGCCACTCAATGTCCCTTGAAGGCTAATTGCTTCAATACTTTTTTCATTTACACAAATTCATTCAACCCAATCACACAAGTCAAGTACCACCTGCGCATTGTAAAGCTCCAGGTCACAATACTGTACCCTACTGTACAATGACATGAAAGATGGATCGGATTTAAATGACGAGGATTTCACAGTTGAAGACTACGTTGAAGAGTTACGAGATCAAGCTTCGATAAATATTGTCAACATCAACTGGTAATCATAGAACATTGAATTGAAATGCCACGATTTGTTAATGTCACTTCTTTTCCAAAGAGGCATACAGCTATGATGGTTGAGAATATCCACCAGCAGCTGTTATTCTCGTAATAAATGTAGTGCAGCCGCAAACGAGCTCACCTGAAAAAATATATATTTACCATCCGAAGATACAATAACAACCAAACGTCGTCCATGATGCGTATGCAAAAACGGTATTCAATGAGTCTAGGATGTGGATTGACGGAATACTGTTCGTGTCAACATAGCGGACAAAGTTCTCATTGATGGCCGCGATTATGTGTCATTAGGTGTTACATGCTTAAAATCTGGTATACAATCTCACTATTGTGCACAGACGTTGAAAGTATTTCACTTCACGTTGATCGCTAACCATGGCATTAATACTTACGACGAACCTATCAAAGGTTTAACGCTCCAAAACTAAGTAAGCTTCAGGTATTTCACGAGTGGAGCACACGTCTATATATAAAATTGCTAAATAAATAGAATTCTGATGTGTTCAAAGCATGCCAAAGCAAGGTTCCAGTCGACAGATACGTGAAACGTTGAATTTTCAATACATCCACTTAAGGACCTATTAAAGGTAAAATTAAAGGATTTTAAACATAATTGCCGATACATTATCATAGCTCCATCTCAATTTAATTTGGGATATACTCTTCTCATAAACATAGAGTAATCCTATTGAATTTTATTTTCTATGTATATAGGTGATCTTCTAAGGATAGTTTTAATTATGGTGGTTCAAGTAAAAATCCTTCTTTATAATTTATGGGCTTCTGTTGTATGAAGTTATGCAAGATTTTGTAAGAAAATCCTGTTAGAAAACTTGAACCAATTTGCAAATGCTTTTCAAAAAAATTAAAATTCTCAGTTTTGATTAAATTTGGTGGTCCGCCTACTACATAGTTTAATCTACTAAAGATGACAAATTTGACAGCAAACAGTAGTATTCACAACAATATTAACATACCAAATTGAATACAGATCAACTAACTATCCTAAGTAAACAAACGAAATTTTCCTAAATAAACATTTCACCAAGCCTAACTCGTAAACTATATCTAGTATACCCTTGACGAAACAATGAATAAAAAAACGCAGACAATTTTTAGGGATCTATCTTTTTGATATCATGAACTGTGCTAGTTTAAATGGCCAGTTTTTACATCATTTTTGAATTTTTGACTTACTTTGAACGTTGGGCCGTAATACTTTCAGTAGAAGTTAAAATTGCTTTGATTAAAGTAAGAGCTTCCACGGGCGTTATCGTACCTTTGACCTATACCTTTGCGTAATCGTAAATCCGCCACTGACCCCAAACTTGTCAGACTTCCAGGCAAGTATATGAAGCTGTATCTTTATCTAGACTTAAAACAAAACTGTGTGAAAGACAGGCACGATCAAGGTATATAAAATAATGAATTTGTGTGACGGAATTAAAGAGAACTGTGAAACTACTAAAGAAGTTACTTTATACAATAATATATAATAGTTTTGGCATTTCGTTGGAATCAGAATCCAAGTGTTTATAACAAAATGCCCAATGTCGAATCTTAAAGAAAGCATCACCACGGAATTTGCTCCTGGTAAATTCTAGTTTGACTTTGAAGTAGTGCTAATATTGAAGAAGATTTTTATCTCGCACAATCACGCACTTGTGATGATATCAAAAACTGTTTTGCTGTTGGTAGTTCAATTTTGTTCCTTTTAAACGGGTGATTGATGAGAAAACCAATAGTGCATTGATCTCTTAAAGGTGAGCGATCTTATGTTCGTTTTTATCGTTGACGATCGTGTTCAAGTATTCAAAATACATTTTGCTTCTTACACTTATCGATATTCGGGATTATCCGAGAATGATTTTTCGGAACAATCATCAAAACAATGTACATATTACCAAAGTTCGGGAAATTTATTATGTCCAAAATAGTATGGTTTAATAAGAGGTATTATCAGATATGCATAGAGCATCCATAATGTATAAAAGGATATAATTGTAAAAGGATGCACTGTTATGATCCAACAGTGTATATTCGTCGACGTGACCCTAAATTTGGCACCTCAAATAACATCGATAAGACGCATTTTGAAACTTGATCTGTAAATGTTTCATACACAAAATCAAATTGGCCAAAGAGTTATTGCCGGGAGCTGCAGCCCACCGGCTACAATACGCCAAAAGATTCATTCAGCTTGCGATAGATAATAACAAATTCGAACAATTTCGTTTGCGATTGCACGTACTAAACATCTGTGTTGTCACGCGACTTATTTGATTTGGTGCCAATTCGGTAGCCAGTGCAATTCCTGAATTGCCTTAATCATTCTCGATTGCAACAACTGTGTTATTCCTGAACCAAATGCTTCAACAAGAGTTTTCTGCGTTAGTTTATTTTGGACTTATTCTAATCTGAATATAAATTCAGGCGATTTTTGCTGCACTAAATATAAATGTGAAACTTGACCTAAAGTATCAACCCCACTTTTGGTACAATAATTCTTGTAAAATACAATTGATGGTTTATTTTTGTGATTTTATTTATGATGGTTTATTTATGTGCCATAACAGAACTGCTTAACTTTTTTCCAGAACATATTTAACCAACGTCATATTTCTTCAAAATCCAAAAATGCTGGTAATTACTTCCCTTTGTTTATGTAAAAGAACCTCTTTTGGGAATATAGCGCTTGTTTTTTTAAAGAGTCCCAATACGCGTAATCCCCTTTGATAGTAAATATTGTGGGAGCTCATAACTGTAAAGAAATTATCAAATGTAATATTCCGATTTGATCTCTCAAAGAATGCTCTCTGCTTAATGGGAGGATTACCGAACGATTTTATGATCTAAATTCTTTCTTCTCTCAAGGCCTTCTTGTCCTAAATATGGAATACCATAAAGAAGATAACTATAACAACTTCATCCCATATTTTATGGGCTTTAATGGGATATACAGACGTTATATCCCATTAAATGTTGGTTTTTCAATACAAAATAAGTTTATTAAGGAACACATATGAGCCGGGTCTAGCAAATTCAAAACAAATATTTTGTGAGGATCGTACAATTATATTTGAAATGTGACTAAAAGACACTTGTCTTAGTGTTAAAAAAGTAAGTTTAAATTGGTCCTCCCTGTAGATTTAAATTTCCAAATTTGAGTAGTAGTATTATGATTTTAATGACTGTTGGATGATCGATCGATCGAAAGCTAGACCTTTACTGAAATATTGGCCAGGAAAACCACCTTCTTTTAGTTACTTCTTGGTCCCAGCACCATAGCCAACCGACGATCGAGATTATACTCGAAATTCATTTCGAAAACACTTGCAAACAATTCTCATATATTCTTCCGCCTTCAACACCTACGCAAATTAATTAATTAGTACGCGAAATCAACGAGTCGAATGTAAATTATATTAAACTACAATTTCAAAACTATTACTTATCACATCACATCATGCATGTGTATGTATATGTATTACAGTAACTTCGCTATAAAAAAAAACATAAAATTCTTTTCAAGGTAAGCATCTTGTATATATTATAATCGTGTACGATTATATAAGAAAGACAGAACGAAACCATATGTAGTTTAATAATATTTATATCGTGATAGTACACATAAATGTGATGATATGTTAAATATAGCAAGGTATACGATTAGAGAACCTCAACAAGACCGTGACACCAGAATTATAGTTTTTAAAAAATATATGTGGGTTTGATGTGTGATAAAATATCGCGATGTCAGTTACAAGTATGACCCAATTTTACAACACACAGCATGTAAATGTCAACAACATCAAACAGATGCACTATTTTGAAAAACCCATTATCATTTATTTCGTTCCAAAACAGGTGTTTCTGGACTAGTGTTTTTTTTATTTTTTTTGTTTGATCTCATACAAATATTGCCTACACCTTAGCAATAAAATAAAAAAGAAGTTGTTCGTTTTAGAATTGTAATTCAATTCATTCAACAGCAGGCACTATACCACACACACACGTACACCACATATGTACCACCCATGCAAAATATTTAATAAATACAACAACAACAAATGAGATATGCAAATAAAAAAAAATTTTAACGCCTTCGGAATTTGTTTAACTTCTTATTTAATCCATTTTGTATCAGTGTGGTGTTGTTGTTGGTATTATTGTAAATTGAATAGTTTCGCAATCAAACATTGAGTACATGACGAAAAAATAAATGAAAAATAGTTTTAAATTTTTGGCCAAATAAGGACTAAAATTGTGATTGCTATGATAGTGGTGCGCAATTATTTTTATGTTTAGCATTCATTTAAGTGAAATACTGTTTGTAGTCTTTGATTTGGTCATTTTGAAGTTAAAAAAAAAGTGTAAATTTTAAACCAGAAATGTCAATATGGACGAATATGGTGTGATACTGTTGTGAATTTTTCATGTTGTGAATTGTACTTGGGAAATCAATTGTGAAATATGTTCGAGCAATTCGATTTTTATAGGTCAGCACAATTTATTGTAAACAGTTTTAATAAAATTGAAAATGAATTTTTTTTGCAATAATTTGTATTTTTTTCGTGTCACGTTTGATGTTCGTGCAGGTTACAAATGTTCTAGATTTTCAAAGATTTTACATGGGTCGGAGAGGACTGTTTTTATGTCAAAAAAGTTTATTCGAATACATCGGGCAATGGATCGGACAAATTTGTGGAACTATTAAGACAAAAATTTCATGATCCTGCACGGAAGATAAAGAAGGAAGTTTTAAAAAGAGGTCGTTTTAATTGAAAATGTACGTTCCGGGTGGACATTAGTAAGCTCTTATTACAATATTATGTAGGTCAAATGCGAGACTAGCTCTTTCCAGATATCGGTTAATGACAGCATAGCGTTAGTTCCTTTTGTTAAACAATTAATTTAAAAACGTAGAAATATTTCCAAAATATTACGATATCGTAACTTGTAAGATGGTACAGCGACTGCTTAACTATCGAAATTTTTGTACAGACATCATGATAAATGCCTAATTATGTATGTTAATAATATATATGTGACTTTTGTGAGGATTTTATGGTGGTTTTGGAACCAGCAAAAAAAATAATTATATTAAAAACATAGACGATTTCCCATAGACTGTGGCTTAAATTTGTCTGGATATGGAAAAAATTAAAAACAATTAGCTGGTAAATAATTTGCAAACCGCATAGGGATCGAGAATTCCGATTTGTTTACAACAAACATCTAAATTCATTGAAACAGCAGAAGAGAATTTAAAGGTAGAAACAGCAGAAGAAATGACAACAATCACGGAGTTTGAAGTGTATAAAACGTTTTCATTATTTTTTTACAAAAACAAGACATCTTGAAGTTCGCGGAGTGCTATTCACTGTTTATCCGACTATTATATGCTGCTCAGGTTAGGTTATCTCTAAAATTTGTTTAAGGGTCACAAAGGGTCCTTTTAAGTAAAGTTGCATAAGATTAAATTTAAATATAAATAAATGGCTAAATATAAAATAATAAACTTCTAGAATTAATTTATATGTTAAGTTTGTTGAACCTTTGTTGAACCATTTATGTAAAGTCACCACTCATGGGGACCCACCAATTTTGGTCACTCTGCGAAGGTGGTTAGAAAAAATCGAATGCATATGTAATTTGAAAACTCAAACACCGGCTAAACAGACGTTTCTTAATTTCTTGATCGCAAACGACTAATTTTAAAGGTCAACACTTTTAATAACCCCATATTATTGTTATTTTTTCAAAAAATTAAGAGATAGTAGATCGATCTAATATAAACATTTATCTGGTACTTAATACATAATTATCTGGTTATTAATATTGTAGCATCGTTTTCCTTTGTTACAATTTTCACATTTTCATCTATAATCTCATGCTTGTTGTCTCAGTCGGATTCTTCAGGCGTGCTTGAACATTAGTGGATTTGCTCTTAATTTATTTTACTACTTCTTGATAAAAAATGTCTGTATGTCTTAATCTCTATATGTACTAAGTAGAATTATCATTTTGCAATTCTCCTGAGTATCACACATACATTATCTTCCGATTAGCGTTATATAAAACCAGCTTTTCTGTTCCACGCTGCATAAATAACATTTCGAGATTTCAAGACATTTATTTCAAAAGCTGACTGGGACATATGCTTTTAGTCACATTAGAAAAATTAATTTTGTATTATTGTTTTGAACAGTGGTTTCTTTTCAATCAATATAAAGTGTCAATATAAAGTTATAGTTTCAAAAACTCTTTGACAGATCCCTTTCAAAACAGTTTTGTAACTTTAAAACTGCATTTAACGGTAGAAAACAATTTGAATCCTGGATACTTGTAGTATTCTAGAAGCTAGAATATATTTCAAATTACGCTCACTTTAAACAATTGCACTGTTTCATAATATGACGACAACAATGGTTTGCTCTATAGCTTCTTAAAGATCGATTTTATATAAGAAACTATTAATCGGTTTAAACCACACGAGATATGGCATTAATGCGAGTGACTTAAACCATAAATTAAGACTGAGTTCGAAACCCTTGATAAATATTTGTGAATACAAAGTTTTGACATTTATTTGATAAAAACGAAGTCACCCAAATTATCACGGCCAGTTGCTATGATAATTTTTGACAAATACCAAATAGTTCCATTCAAAAACCATATAGGAAAAATTTGAAATTTTTCGTTGCTATGACAATTTCAATGAACAATGCATACAATTAAATGTAATTTTTCTTCATGGTTTTTATACCTCACAAAAAGTAAATTTAAAAACATATAAGGCAGGGAAATATTACAATCAATTTTTATGCTTTTCGGACAGCGTAATAAAAAATTGTGAACGTAGGGGAATATTTTTTAAATAAATGTCTGAAATTTTATTCTCAAATATATATAATGGGTTTCGGACACAGTCTAAGTAGAAAAAGATGATCCAATTAGAAAAATAAAACTATATGTGACGGGTACCTCTAATAAACTGAAGGGTACCACTAGTTTGAATAAAAATTTAAAAGCATTTTGTGGCTTACTGTATTTTTAAATATATGCTTAAATATATTTTTCTCCGATCGTAGGAAAAAATATATCTTTCCGTTGTTTTTTCGAAACGAAAAGCTCATGATTCCAGTATGTTGTATTTGTTGCTAAGCATAAGTAATAATAGTACGAGAATATTTTTTTTGGCCTAGGCCGGGAATATATTTCCGTATGGGTTTTTAATTGTTTAGAAGTAATAAAAGTACACTTATAAGGTCAAACGCATGACGCCAGAATGACGTTTTCCGAAAATGATTTGATGTGTTTAGTTTGACGATAATCCATAAAGCGTTTATAAGCATTTTCGTATTTTCCCTTCGATTTTTGCGGGAGTAAATTACATGTAGCTGAATCAGCTGCTTCCACTATATCCGGCGGGGTACAAGATAAGGATAATTCGCTTTCACTGTCCATATCACTTAAATTCCGTTCACACGTTTTTTTTATAAATCAAATAGGTACAAAAACTTGACAACTTTTGAAAAAAAAAAAAACAAAATGTATTTATGTCTTATGATGTCGTGGCTAACTAAGCAATAATTTTATGTTATTTTCGATTTTTTACTTTGTTCTGCATAGGAATTAAGCACGACTTTTAGTGATTAAAAAAAATCACTAACGAAAAATAATTATTAAAACTACTACAATAAGGTTACATGATACCAACTCAAAACACGGAGGATTTACATGATACCAAAAAAAAAATCACTACACAAAATTTATTTTATGAGTACATCCATACCAGTCGATAAAAAAAAATCATTATAGAATTGATAACAAATATGCAATATTTAAAATAAATAAAAAATATTATGAATTACAAATACATATCATACAATGTTTTATTTTATTTTCATTTATTTATTGTATATAATATATGAACTTTGCCGACTAAAAATGAATTTGATCAATAAATTTGTACATAACCACCGAACAATATTTAAACAACGGAAAACTAAATTTCTTTTTGTAATAGACTATGTGATAAACGTAAATCGTCTATCACATAGTCTGTTACAAAAAAAAATTATGGTTTTATACAACATAGAGAATAAAATACCAAAATTTAAATATTTAGATGTTATTATATTATATTTATTTTTGTATATTTTTAATATTTAAAGGCAAATAAATATATCAAATTTAAATTTTTAGCAAAGCAAAAAATAATTATTTTTATATTGACAACAACATATGTAAATGTCAAAAAGAAGCATACAAACAATAAACAAAAGTGTTTTTAGACATACGTTTTTCTAGCAAAGTACAAGAAATTATTTCGTAGTGTTTTTAGACATACGTGTTTCTAGCAAATTACAAGAAATTATATGGATTTTTTTTAATCACTAAAAGTCGTGCTTAATTCCTATGCTGATTTCTTAATATGATAATTAATGAATAATACAAAAAATTATTTTAGGTTTATGTTCGTTTTAAAGTACGATCGGAGACAAAATAGTATGTACAATTCGGAGGAAAAGTGCATTCTCGGACTCCCGTGGTTGCCAATTTCCACTATCGTCCGGGAATGCAGAACTTTTCCTCCTAATTATACAATATACTATTTTGAACTACAAAAAAAAGATTTCATTGCATAGAAGGGCTACTTGGTTTTATTTTTGATTCTTTTATTGTCGAATGCATATTTTACAAACCTTTATTATACAGTAACCAAGAAAAATGGTTTCTTCTTTATATTTTTACTTTCTCTATTATTTTTTCTATATATAAATATTTGTTGCTTGCCCCATAAAGATGGGAATATAAATGGGATATAACTTAATCTTAGCTTAAACTAAAAAATAACCAACATTACAGGCCAAAGTTGACTCTTTACTGCGATCTTTTACAGGACCTTACAGACCATATTTTAACAATTGGAGGTCGTTGAAGTTAATCCAAAATGGGATCTGTTTGGTGAATCTCATGTTTTGACTGAAATTCGGGTCAATATCAATTTAAGGCTGAGTCATACAAACTTTACAGCAAAATGTAATATGGCTGAAGATAAATTACCATCTTCATTACATGTAAGCCAAAGTCATTGCACATGCGTTTGGTGATCAAACATAGAGCCTGTTTTCGATAGCCGCTCCAGATAGCGATTAAAAACGCTCCTCAAGTTAGTGTCACATCTAAATTTTTAAATCATAAAAAATTTCCTTGAGTAAACTTTAACGACAAGCGGCACATTAGTAACCTCTCTTAAACTATTATTTAGACCCCCTTAAATAATCAAGTAAGGTTATAATATCTTGAGATGAATGATCTTCAGTATTTTTTAGAAAGCACATGTAACAAGCAGGAGAATCATAAGCCAAGGCATTAATTATTTTGTTAGTATGGAAACTATGCATTTTTGGCACATTCAACAAGCACGATTAAAGAAGTTTGGGGAAAATAAAAACTAGCGTTTGAAGATTCTTATCTTCGTTGTGTGGCACTTTTGCGTGAAATTGTTTTACCTATACACTGGTGAGTTTCGGTTCGATGTAATTTCTCGAAAACAAAACTTTTATGACCGCAGACTAGTTGAACAATAAGCCGGTATGGAAATAGATGAATTGGTTGGCACATTGTTGTTGGCCGGATTGAGAGCCGAATACAAGCTCATGATTATGGCGATAGAGAATTCTAGTGCAAACATCTCGGCTGTCTTAAAAAAAAACCAAGCTACTCGAAGAAGTTAATTTGGATTATAGAGATGAGGGCTCTGCCATGTACGTAAATCAAACCAAGTCAAACACGGAAAAAGAAGAAGAAGAAATACGGAAAGGCATTTTTTGCATTTTTTGAATAGGCTGAAGTTGGTTACTACAAAAACAAATGTCTTAAAGCGAAGATGGCTCGTCATTCGTCGGTTTTTTCGTGTTTGACGGCTTGCAATCTTAAATCGACTGTATGGTACGTAGATTTTGGTGCCTTAACACGTGCATGACTTGTGAGCAAGGTTGAATGGAAAATTTTAAACCAATATCAGATTCAGGAAAGGTCACGATTGCAAATTAATAAAAAATGAAAGAAAGCTGAATCGACAGTTGATGTTCGACTTCAACTTAACGTGTAATAATCGTACGGTGTACACAACGGTTCAAGACATTCTTTTCGTGCTGGATCCTTTCGACAAATATAATAAGTTACCGGTTAAGGAAAAATAAATACTACAATGTTCAAAGTGATACAGCCGAGTGATGATGGTTTTTACCCATTTGGCGGCTCGCAATATTTTTTTACATTTTTGGACTGTTTTAGCCCCAAATTTTTGTCTATTTCATCAAGAAGACATCGAATACCTTGAATATTTTTAAAGAGTTCTAAGCATTTGTGCAAAATCAAGCGGGTTAAAAACTTAAAACATTGCGTTCAGATAATGGGACGGAGTTCTGCAATAAGAAGCTTTCTAAGTTTTTGCGAAAATACAGCATCAACGTTGTCGAACGTTCGAGAGTTATTCTTTGCGCCACCAAACTCGACAACAAGTGTCTGGTTGAAAAACATTAAGTATATCAAGGTTCCAGCTATGCAAGGGGAATCGTTAATTGAAAATGGAACGTGGTCACTTACAAGTTTGCAGCTTAATCGTAAAACCACCCAGTGAAAATGGGGTTTCAAGACCAAGTGGAACGAAAAAAGGGAGATTTGATGTTTATAGCCAGTATATCCAAAAATTACTTGATCGTTTTTAAATGACAGATGGTAATAGTGTGCTTGTACCAGCGGATCCTATTCAGAAACTTGCTTCAAAAATGTCACCGACGAATCAATCAGATCGTGAATCAATGAAAGGTTAATACTTATCTGAAAAGATTATAATGCAGACTCCCGTATGCTTACCTGAAATTAAGAAGAAAAACGACAAATTAATAAAATTATTGAACCAACTTTCATAAATATTATAATAAACTACATATATAGTTTATAAATCTATGATTTATTGAAGTATTAAATTATGTCACATGTACAAATTATATGATAATCAAAAACATGTCAATATGGATTGACATTTATTATTGTTTACAATTAGTTGTTTATATAATTGTAAGCTTTATTGCAATCCGACTTATTAAAAACTATAAATAACGAACTATATAGTAGTTTTCAATTTAATAATCACGTGCATTCTCATGTAAGTGCTCAACTATAATAAATTATTCAGAATATATGCAAATAAAATTTATGACGGATATTTACAAAATATTGATATTGATTTGGTTGCACACATATCCACTGCAGTAGACATTCTGAGAAGTAAAATATTTACAATCACCGGAAAGTCACCGTCACCACACAAATCATATGCATATATCGTCTTAAACGACCATCATATTTATGCAAAGTACATAATTGTTTAGTGCTAATTTCTATATAATATAAAGGCCACCAAATGAATTTAAACTAAAATACTTTGTATTTATTTATTTCGCTTCTTTATCAAAATAATTAGGCTATAAAATTGTCGAGTAAATCTTAAATTTCATTCAATTTTATAATCTTCAAAATGTCTTAAAAATAATTTTATTTATAAAAATTTAGAGGTCACATTTATTTTATAACATTTGTATTCATGTGATGTCATTTCTTCGTTTAAATTTTATTTATTTATATTAATACGAACATATGTGTACATACATATATTATACATAAATACACACACAAATTAAGCCGAATACATATACAGACAGGTAACCCTCTTGCAGCACGGCATTTTTTTGAGTACGCTATTCTTACTGGCTTAGATGTCTAATATATAAAAATCGAGTTCATGCTAAAGATTTTTATTTTTTTAGTCTGACTGTGGCAGCAATGTATTCGACAATAATGTTGGTAATTTCGTTTGATCTCTCTTAGAAAACAGCTTATTGAACGGTTTGTTACCAAAGTTGGGCCAATGTGACCTTGATATATATTTGTCATTTTTTTAGTGGCTACACAATTCGAAATTTGTAAAAATTGTCAACATTGGTCGCACATTTGTATTCGTGTGGCTGCGGCTTTAACATCATAATTTATTGGGAATCCCCGTTTTGATTATATAAATTGCTACTTAATCATCAGATTTTATGATTTCACATTTATTTTTAACCTAAAGCATCATCAATCAATTTTTGCTTGCCTAGTGCAGGTTATAAAAGCTATAACACGAAAAAAATTTTGTAGAAAAGCCCAATTTCCGCTATTTTTCGGAAATACGAAAGAAAACTTAGATTTTTGGGAAGTACTTACAGTTATATAGTTATATAGTTTTACGAACTTTTATGATAGAAGTTGGACGCTTAAATTTAAATATTTATGTCAAATCATTTACACAGCGTGATATAATTAATTTAATTTTACCTTGATAGAGTCAGCTGACTAGACGTTTTAAGCATAAAACGGGACCAAAAAAAGAAATACCTGTTTATACTTGCTGTATCATAATTTGTTGACTCAAAAAAGAAATTTGATCCGCAAATAAGTTTAAGAACCTATTGTTTTCGCAGTTGCCCTAGACAATTCTATCTGGATTTAGGTAACTTATAGACCTGAACAGTAAAGAGGAACCAAGAATCACCTCAAAATGAAAGGAAAACGTCATAGAAATCATTCTATCAGCAGAATCAAAACCATATATTATATTGCTATTGTTAGATTCGGTTTACAGGCTGTAAAGTCACGTGAACGTCATTACTAAGGGCCAAAAAATATTAAAAAGGTTGACTTGGATCAAAGAAATCAATGTTCACTGATGGAATAAATTGTACCAACTGTGAACCCTTGAGTGGTTCGGTGTTGTCCTAATGTTTTGAAAAAAGTGTTTGAGTGATTTAATTACGTTAATTCAAAAAAAAAAATTATTTCAAGAAGGCAATGAAGTCTCTAACTAAACACTCTTCTAAGCTAGCCAGAGAGTTTTCAGAGGAGAAAAAGAAGAGATTTCCTTTATAAATAGTTTGGCAATCCCATCTCCGGACCTGAACCCAATTGAATTGTGGGACGAACTCGATTGCAGGGTACGACTAAAATGTCACAAAACATCACAAAAGTGATGTCATAAACATCACAAAAGTATGAAATAAAGGAAACCTTCGTTATACAAAGGATTTTGAATGACACAGTTTTGAATTCATGCAATTAATGATTAAAACAAAATTTCATGAGAAAAGACATTGGGCCACTCGATGAAACCGTTCGACTTTTGACTGTTGAAAATGATAAAGAAGTAAGTGTTGTTAGTTATATGGATAAATCGATTACGAGGTTTGGTGCTTCCAAAATTATGTCCGATTGATTTATTGTCTCTAACAATCGGTTGGCCAACTCAGCTAGTTTTAAAGTATCTAACGAATTCGCAGTTGATATGTGTCATTAACGTTATTGCCTCTGATTATAGATAAGAGTAAGGTTGACGTATGGGGTGCATGTTATCAACCTGTTATAACCCTTATGTTTATAACCGGCTACCCGGGTAGCCAATATAAAACATACTTGATGTTAATATAATGATATTAAAACACAGTGTCTATAATTTTATTGGTTCATATTGTACTAAATGCACTAAATAGGCATTTACACAGTGTTTCTCGTACAGAGTTTTGCATAGCCTTTTATTTTGGATTTGACTCCAATTAAACCAAGCATTTTCCAGTTTGAGTGATTCTCCCAGTGCTATCACGAATCTATTTAGCTGACCATGATAATACGAGCTAGTATTAAGTACAGTTTCTTTTTACCGATTACGTTTCCTGTGTATTGCTGCCTTGACAACAATATCACGTTTTTATTATTTTTGGGACGTATAAGAGCAAATTGTGATATTGCCTTCTTTAAACCCAAATACGGAAAACTAGAACTAATGAGATCTTGACGGCAGCAGCTCGTTCGGAACTGAATCCTTTTTTTTAAAGCACCAACAGTTGATAAGTTATTCAACTCATTATTAGGCGCAACAGGAAATGACGTAAAATATAAAATATAAAAAAGTACTTATATTTAGTGAAATCCTTTCAATATATACCTCGGAACAAAAAGTTCACTGGTTGCCACAGCTTTATCTGTTTCACGACATTGTCTCGTGTTTTTGTTATCAAATCTCAAAAAACTGCTTAATTCCCAGAAATGAATAAACCCTATACTGATGCGATACAAAGGATTCGAAATCGTTTCCCATTAAACATTCATTTGTTCATTGTTTGAATGATGAAGTTCTGCGATTTCCAAAATTTGATAGATGAAATTGCTAGGTAGACATTAAATTCCTCCTCGGATAACATCTTCATAGTAGCGCTGCTTTATTTGGATTATTTATGTTACATTCTTTTCTTTATAAGTAGCCTTTGCTTTTTGGTTTGTTTAGTGTATGAGAATGTAAGACATCACGTCAGAAAATAAACATCTAAAGTGTCTGCTACAGACTACATATTGGTTAATCATTGAGGACCTCTTTCTTGACTTCTCAATTTATTGTGTTTGTCTCTGCATAGGATTTGGCTCCAATTATGTCATCCTTGCCTTTTAAAATATCTTGGGACCTTATCTCACATAGTTTAAATCATTCGCTTCGGATTGGTTATTAACACTACAATTTTCCTGGTACACCTTAATTCTTATTGAATTCTCTTTACGTTATCTTTTATGATAGAATTTTCCACATTTCTGTCCAGTGATGTAGGAAGCATTTATCTTCAGTGCGATTGTAAACTTTCAAAACTTCACCAACATCTTTATAATGTATTAAAGACACTATAGGCAACACAAAGTTAAAGAAAACGTGCAATACCGTAATTATTTTTCAAGCGTTTTGACTATAAACAAGAAAAAAATTCTATGGCTACCCGAGTAGCCGGTTATATAGCAACGTAGAATTTTTTGGTCATAGACACAAGGGGTAACCAATCAATATTGACACTTGGTTTGTTCCAGTAAAAGTATCATCTGATAAATCAGATATCTGACAGTACAAGATGTTGTCCTGCGGTTTCGTTTTTATGACAGATAAATTTTAGCATGATTATGAAATTAGACCAATGACTGATTGATTCGCATGAAATTCTTCTTGGTATAATCACTAACAATTACCTCCTTCAGAGAACTGATTCTTTCTAATATTATGTAAGACAGTAATTTGTTGTTTAAATAAGGGGTAGGACGTGAAAGTTTTCATATTTTGAACAATCTCCAGCAGCCCGGTGACTCCTTAAAATAAATTACGTGAACTGCGCTCATTGCTTGTTTGCGGTTATTGTGCTCTTAAGGCTTAAGCCTTCCATCATTCACGCTTTCTCTGTATACAACTTCGCTTAGCGGTTCTCCTATATATAGCATATTCTTCTTTATACAGATACGTATTGGCTTATCCAAAGGCTATATTCTCTAAAAATAATTCTTATATAGAATCGAATTCAATAGCCAGAAACTTAAATCTGTGCTTAAACTTACTGATTCTCTTGAAAGAGAGAGGACGGCAGAATACCTAAAGACGTGAATTGGAGATAAATTGGTAGAAATAATGTCTTTCTGAAATTTTTTTGGACTTAAAGATTTAAAATTAAATATTTCAATCGTGTTAAGCGTAGGTTACCTGTACGTAATATATATTAAAACGAACTGTTTATGAAGATGATTTGTTTATAAATTTGACAAGTTGATCGCGAACGTATGCGAAATTATTAAAATTTGTTGGTACGATTATTTCGTATTTAAGCAATTTTACCATGCCCGAAAGCTACGAATATACAAAAAAATTAAAAAATTATTTTCTTTTGAAAAACTTAAGCTTCAAAAACACTTTTCGTGTAAAATTGATGACTTTGTGGCATATCGAGCGGCGTTTTAATGGCCAAAAATAAATCAACGAAATTTTTATAACAGATTATTGGATGCTTGAGTTCATTTAGTCTAATGAGATTTTATTTCATTTCTTTGTTTTTTTTTTTTTATTTGGTTTAAAAATTTTGAAGAAAGATTTTTAAAATATTTGTGCCCATATATATACAAGGTAAATATAAATCAAGTTCTTACGTCATATTAACGTTGTGATAATAATATTCGCATATATAATTTTAATCAGCTGCGAAATGTAAATGAATGACTGTAATTAAATAAGTAAAATGTAATATAGTTCTGTGAAAAAAAAAATATAACTCGTCGAACTACATATACCATGACATTACACACTTGGAAACGTTTCAATAAAATAAAAAAATCAGGTTTTGTGTTTTTCATCTCGGGTCTAATAAAAAAATCAAAAAAATCTAAATACTCAAACCTAAACACATCATACACAGTTCATAAATGATTCATGCGAGAGATTCGGTTAAATTGTAAATGGCAACTGGCCAAATATGCTTTTGATGAGTAATATTTTTTCACTTTGCTATTTTTACTTGATGTCACCTCGGTATATATATATTCATTCAAATCTATTATTTTGAGTTTTGATTGATCAGATCGAAGTTTGTTTTGGTTGTTATGAGCAACTCGGGGCAAACGTAAATATCGAAATTAATCTAAGGGTGGAAAACCCCTACCATAGAATAATATATAATCACAATGATAACGGTAGTTTATTTGGGAACACTACCAGAGTTTCCTATATGTTACCTAACAAATAACCAAATGGCTGCATTCCTGGAATCACGACTCGCATCGATGATCAAATCCAAACAACAACATAAGGCTCAAAACTTGGGCAATTGAAACTAACCATCATTAGATGGTTCTGACGGACCTATCTTGACTACATAAAAGAAGTTATCAGATAATTTCAAAATAGGGTCTATGGGCTCCCAAGATGTAAAGTTTAATAGACTGTCTAACAAATTCGGACGTCATGATAATGACAATGTCATTATATGATTATGACAATGTCATATGTACAAGGTATTAAGCTCTCCGGAATATCACCCCAGGACACTATAGCTTTTTGTAAATCTAGTGCACAAATGATTCGTTTGATGTGGAGTATAATGTTCTGTAATTGATTTGACATCCTTACAAGATACGTAGATTTTCCATGTATGAATAATATGTATTGTATCAAATATTAACTGAATATTGGTGTGAGATTATTACTGACCGTCATTGCTTCCAGTTCAAGTATGTATCCCACCAGGCATACTGTAACGTGTTCTGGAATATCTTGTCTCATCTTTATAGATTGAAACCGTTGCAATCCGTTATAAATATTGTATGTCACCGTGGATGCTTCATGACCGCTTATCGTAATAAATTTACGGCCTTAATCCATGTCGATTAGCAGGAATATCGCAGGTTTTTGTGGATTTTTTTTTGTGAAATTTAGAATAACAAACCAACCAGCCACACAGATTCAAATTCCTTGATAACGTCGATTAACACGACGGTTAATTTTTTGGAATTCGAACAATGTGAAATTGTAGCCAAATCTGCGGAACTAGTTAAATATTGCTGTGTCTGGTAGGCAAATTGGCGATGATTTTTTTTTAATTGGTGAAATGAATGGTAAGAATAGTTATTTTGTTAAAAGTTGAGCGGGCATTCGAATTATGTAAAGTTTCTATAACCTGAAACTAAGGACCTGTCAAGCAATTTATACTAATGACGAAATCAAAATATCTGACAACCAAAACTAAAAATTTATTGGAACTGACGAAAGTTATTGAATACATCAAAAATCGGATCTACTGTGTGTGGTTGTTGTTTTTAACATCAAAATACTAGTAAACTGTTCGCCATCACTAATTATGTTATACTATAGAGCACTGTGAAAAACACTCCGCATCCATTTCCAAACAATTTTTGAAGCGATTATTATGGAATCTATTAAGTTGGATTTCGACCCGACCCTTCAAAAACTGATCAAATCTTTACGGTTAGTTGATCTTGGAGAAATGTTGGGAGTACAGCATCAGTATACATCAGCTCTACATCGATTTCCAACATGCATATGATAGCATCAACTGCGGAAACCTATGGTCCTCGCTCATATAGCTTGACGTCTTAGAGAAACTCGCCTATTTATGCAAATGAACTACATCTGGATCAAATTGTAGAATAGTAATCGAAGAAACAGTTACTGATCCCTTTGAGATAACATTAGATGTTCATCAGTGGAATCTACTCGCGTCCATCTTGTTCAATCTGGTGTTTGACCACTGGATCGAAATTCCAGATGACTCGGATTAAAAATCAACACAAAACTAAGTTCAAGACGACATCCATAGGAGCATCTCTAGGATAAATTTAGGAATTGATGACTATATAACCACAGCTGCTTGGAAAGCTTCAAAGACATCGTATCAAGTATGACGTCGTAGAATGATTTACAAGCAAATATAAAAGCCAGCATTGCTACTGGTTACAAATTTTAGCTGAAGCTGCAGTATACATTCGAGAGGAACACCTTACGACCGATCTATAGCACATAAAAGTCGCTGTATGAACCATTATCAGATTAGGAAGAAATTCGAAATAAGGTAACTTTTCGAAAATTGCGACATTATCGGATTCATCAATTCCAACCACATTAGAAGGCTTGGTCACGTCAAAAAAGCTTCGGTTTTTCACAAACCGAAAGTTTGGTCTTCAATCTGAGACTTTATTCATAGTAAGAAAAAGTTTGCGTTCTTTAAAATGAGAACATATCATATTAAGAGAGCATATTACAGTAATTTAAAGAACGATCACAAGTAAATTTCGAACGGGAAAATATGCAGATTCACGCATTATAGTTTCTGCAGTTTGTCGTTTTATAAAATGAATTTATTTTTTATAGATAAAAAACTTCATAACAATCAAATATTTAAACTATACAGACGAGTTTTTTTTTTTTTTTTTTTTTTTTTTTGTTTTGATATTCTGTGATATATATGCAAAATAGTAATATTTAATCAAATTTTCTATAAAAAAATAATTTTTTTGTATATAGATTTTGGTTATTTCAATTAATAAGCAAATATTTTCAAAGTGATTCTGTGAAGTTTAATTAATCAAATTATTAAATTATTTAAATTATTTAAGCATCAATATAACTAGTTTAATTTTTAATAACGGTAAAAAAAATTAAAAAATCGTAGAAAATTTCATTTTTGTAAAATATAGTGTTGTGTAGCGGGAGAATAACCTAATTGTTGCCGATTACTGAATTTTGTGGTAAATCTAGTCATAATGTCTGTTATTCATTATAATAACTGCAACATTGAATGGAACGGTAAAGATAGAATGGTACCATGTAGTGGTGTTTGCTATGGCTCATATCATTTAAAATGTGCTAAATGTCTATGACCGTATACAATAACATATTAAAATCTCCTCAGTTGGAATTTTATTGCATTGCATGCTCTGATTTAAACATAGTGTCAGTTGTAAAATGTATCGCTGACCTTACTCAAATGTTTACAAAATTTTGCGATTCGTTTGTGACGTTTTCAGGATTGACGAAGTTGTCAATTATAAATAACAGTTTACCAGTGAATTCAGCAAACAGCGATGTAAAAGAAGTAGACCATCATCCGGTCAATAATGCTGTTTATGGATAAGAAAGGTCTAACATCTCGTTAAAATCAGTACATCCGAGAACAAATCAAAGGAAAATAATGGAACATGTATTAGTTAAAGCAAATATTGATGCAACAACAAACATTACCTGCAATGCTTTAATTCCTAAAACCCGAAATATTGAAGGTTTGACGTTTATTTAGTTTAAAATATGAGTTAATGCGGAAGATTATAATAAAATGTCGGAGCCGGTTATTTGACCGGTTAATCCACTTATTCATGTAAACATCGTCCACGAAGAATTATTTCATCTAATGCTGCTATATTGCCTACAAAAAACGACTAGCTGTACGAGCTGTTGCCGGTCATACATCATGTATTTTAACAACATCATCAAAATATAAGAAGTTTTAACCGAGCAATTGGCGCAGTGGTTAAAGCTGCTGTGTTTGGGACGGGAGGTACCGGGTTCGAATCACAACTGGGGAGCATTGCAAAAGGGAGTTTTCATCAACTGATTACGATCGGTGATGACGATTAACACAACTATGACCCCCTATTGTAGTGCAGAATCCATGAGCCAAACATCGTTGATGTCAGTACAGGCTGGCATGGAGCAATGCGCGCAGATGGATATTCAAAATCGCGAACCTGTATTCGTGCGTCCTCGATTTGTCTCTCGTTAGCGTAAAATAGGACGTTAAAATAACCGCTAAAGAGTTGGATGAGCTTCGGCCTCAGTAAGGATTGTAGGGAATAAAAAAAAATGTAATATCTTGAAACCATGGATTTCTCAAGATCTATGTGCTAAAATTAGGACTAAATATGCTCTAACCAAATTTTCGGCTGAAAAGCTATTAAACATTGATCTAAGAAATCGGGATGTTGCCTAAAGTAAATTAATTAAAAAAGAAACTAATCTGGCTAAATCAAAATATTATGGTGTAATGTTTAAAAATATCAAAGGTAATATTAAAAAAACTGGCAATTGCTTGAGGAACTCATTGGATTTCGGCGTCAGAGAAATGTAATTAAGGAAATTGTGATTGATGAGCAACAAGCTACGATTACTAATGAAATTGAAATTTTTATAACTAATTCTATGTTGAGGTTGTTCAAAATCTAAAAACAAATGCTAATTCAAGTAATAATATTTATGAAGATCTAATTTAAAGCTCATGTGAACAAAAGTCATTTGTTTTATATGAAACGTTTACATTGGAAGTTATTCAACTTATAACTTCACTAAAGACTTCGAATTCTTCTGGTAATGATAATATAAGCAGTTTTAAGGTTAAAAAAATTTCCACATATATTGTTGAAGTGTTCAAGCAGTTGTTTTTAAAAATGGCGATAAGAGACACCACCAAAATTACCACCCTATTTCATTGATTTCTGTGTTTGCTAAAATAATTGAGAAACTAATTATTGCATTCTAGAATTACAAATTTCTTAGAAGTAACTGACATTTTAAATAAAGGTTTGGGTTAAAACGGTAATGTGGCTTCTGTTTTTGTTGCCTTAAAGAAAGTGTTCGATATGGTTAACCATGAAGTGTTATCAGCAATTATTTGTTGCTGGATTCAGAGGAGTTTCTCTTCATTGGATTAGATCATATTTATTAAACAGATCTCAGTCAGTATAAATTAAAAATATTACCAGTACGAGTCAAATTATTAATGATGGTGATCCTTAAGCATGTGAAGTTATCCCAGAGAAAATAATAAACTGATAAACATTTTTATTTTTTCTGGTATCTTCATACCAGAAAAAATAAAAATGTTTATCAGGCAATACTATCTCATCCCATCCCAGTTTTTTCTATATAAACATACAAAATTAAAGAAATTAAATTAACTTTTTTTTATCTCTGACCAAGTCTAAACCAAGTCTATCTAAAAGAGCCATTCTCCGAGGAATATGGTTTGCTGAAAATGAACTTTAATGTTTTGTATTATGACTATCTGATACAATCTGATGATGTACTATCTGTGACCAAGTCGTCAGTACTAACCGTATGGTGGGATTCGTGCACTCGGCCAAGTTCGACAACTTGGTCAGAGATGCTAGTTCATACTATTCTTTATACAAAACATTAAAGTTCATTTCCGGCAAACCATATTCCTAGGAGAACGGCTCTTTGAGATAGACTTGGTTTAGACTTGGTCAGAGATAAAAAAACGTTAATTTAATTTCTTTAATTTTGTATGTTTATATAGAAAAACCTGGGATAGGGTGAGATAGTATTGCCTGATAAACATTTTTATTTTTTCTGGGATGAAATTCTGGGATAACTTCACATGCTTGTGATCCTCAGGGATCCGTTTTAGGGTCTTTATTATTTTTAATTTATGTAAACTCAATTTTTAATGTTGATTTCAGAGCACACGTAGTTGGTTTTACTGATGACTTAGTTTTCATGTATAATTTTGAACATGTAAAGTATTATTATAAGTAATAATAATACTTTACATATTCAAAATGACCTTGATATACTAAATAATTGGTGCGCTTCTAACTTTATGATTCTGACCCCTAATGAAACAAAATCAACTGCAACAATGCCATTATAATAAAATTGAGTGCGTTAAAACCTTTGAATACCTAGGAATTACAATTAATAGCTACTTAAATTGGAAGGCCCATATTGAAAACCTACGCATCTACTTTATCAGTTATACATAAACTATTTATTCTAAAATTAGTTTGTCCTATATCTATTTAAAAAAATGTCTATTATGCTTTAGCGGATTCTAAATTGTCCTGTGTTATAGTATGTTGGGGGCACTTATAACGCTAAAATTCGACGCTTAATTATTGTTTAGAAACACATTATAAGGATTATGAGCAATGAACGAAAAATGACGGGTTCGTGGCCATTATTTGCCGCTAAGGCATTTATTTGTATTTAAAACATTGAGGGCATTTTGGTCACGAAAATTGAATATTACTAATGCTAGCACAATCAGTTATGGGCTTAGAAATAAACATCATTTACATCTCCAGAAATTCAAGACCATTAATTTTCAATACTCCTTTTTAATTTTGGGATCAAAAATGTTTAATAATCTATACCCAATGAGTTGAAATCATGCACAACTAGCAAAATATTCAGTTCTAAATTAAGAGATTTTCTTATTGTAAATGATTTGCAGCACTTCCAAGTTTAGTTGTACTTTATTTTTATTATTATTTTGGTTAACTAATATTTTATTTTTAACTAATTTTAGATTAAAGCTTATAATTATTATTAATTTTTTATATTGATTTTTCTTATGTTGTATAATTTTTTCAATTTATTATAATGTTTGGAAATATTTTTGTGTCAGAATATTTATACCAATATCATATGTAATCGACACTGGGTTTCTAATCCACAGGTTGCAAGTTTTAATAAAATAAAATAAAATAATAACTCGCAGCTCTAACTAAACTCTCACTGTTGATCAAGTTTCGCAATATAAAAAAAAAAGATTCGTCCGTTATCATCACGACCAATTAACCAAAAAATCAGTTCAATTACGAAAGACAACACAAATTGAGTATACATATTGAGTCATATACATACGATACAAATAATTACCCATATCAATCAGTTCCATTCATTGATTTTATTTAATAACATTGTTTGATCGCTATCAAATTGACGCAATCAATCAAGCAACAAATATATTAGTATACGATTTTTTGTTGTGCTTCCAATAATTTACCTTATAACAAACAGTGACTTTATATGAATGAGTGAGCTAACATGTAATTTGTTGGAGCAAAAAAAATTATGTTTGTAAATAGAAATTGGAACAGCTGTTATATGTTTATATAGATTCAGTAATGTAATTCTATCCTATTTATAAGTCGAATACACCTTAAACGACCATAGCAAAAAAAGTGTATGATGATGATTCGATCAAATCTATGTATTTCACGTTTTTGATCGACATCAGTCATGTGGTGTAATATGTGTGAAATTTGTATCAATACATTTTAAAATTATACACCTGCTGACACCGAACTAAACCACGTATTTCAGTTTCGTTTACATTATTTATAAAATTTTTTGCTTAATTCCAAAAATAATTTTAAATCTATGTTGAAATTCTCGTAATTCGAAAGACATGGGCATACACATTATAACCGAATAATACTGTATGTGTACACGTTAAATTGTAATTCCAAGTAAAATGAATTTCCATTTTTAAATTTAAATTTTTCATTTTTTTTTTCATCGTTTGATATTTTTAACGATCGTTACAATATGATCTCATTTGTATACTGTGTGTAGTTGCATATATGTAATTCGAAACCGTAATGAATTTGTTTGGTGTAATTAAATGTTGTATTCAATTTCATTTGATTGTGATCATTTACTACATTGGTCATTAATGGACTGAACGATATTTACAACGTATGAAGGTTGTATGATATATTAGTACCTGGTGTACCTAGGCATCCGATTCAAAATCTCAATTTTTTTAAATAAAATCTTCGTTTGAATCTAATTCCGGGTCGTTAAACTTGGAGTACTATACCAGAAAATAATCCAAATTCACGATATAAAATTTGGTACGTAAGATTTGTGATACTGTGGACGGCCAACACGACCATGGTCAAAGTGCCGTGTTTTCCCAAAGGCCCTATAAGCCCGAGCCTAGGGCAGCAAATTTTGAGTCAAATTAGGACGAACCTAGGTTTAAACAAATTTTGTTTGAACTTTTGATTGTTCGTCATGGAAGGGGCTAGGCTTGTGGGTTCTAAGGTGTACCGTATCAAGGTGCTTCAAACGCCACGCATTTTGGTACATTCAAGGCTCTGCAATGATGAGGAGCAAATAACCGAAGACTGCTAAGATGACGTATATGACCACAAATCGTATCCCAAAAGCGCGGCAGAAGCCAACTGTACTATTTGTAAGTGACGGGTTGTTGAGAAAATTAATTAATTGGTAAGTAAAAGAAGACTGAACCTTAAGCGATTGCTATTCCTAGCTTTTAAATCTGAAAACTCACATAATCGCAATGAACCTCCCGATAAAGCTTCAAGATATGTAAAGACTAAAGAAAAGTTCAAATTGGGATATATTCGAAAGCTTATTGTAAACAACAAAGCTCGCTTATAGAGGTGTCGTGACAAAAGCATACCATGAAAACGAACTTACTTAGGTTGGTGTTCAACTAACTTGTACACCACGAACTTGCAATGCAGCGGGATTCAGCAATGATGAAACCATGAAATCTAAAAAAGCAGCAACTCTTAATAATATTGAGTTCGAAGTGATACAAAGAGCAAGTGCTTTAATAGAGTCTAGCATCATGCGTTGCCTAAACGACTGTCTAAATAGAAGAGTTTTTCCAAAAGCACGGAAAAAACGGTAAAGTATAATTATTTCAGTAGTGGGTAAGTTACTCGAGAAATTGATAACTGGCAAATTATTCTTTATAAAAAAAAACATTGTCCAGAAGTCACAGGATCTTTACACTGAGAATCTTCTAAATTGATATAACAAATAGCCGGCGTTAATCATATACGATAATCCAAGTAACGTGGCTATCGACTTTCAAGCACGAAACGTCACGAACCTGAAATTTCTTGATTTTATATAGGTAAAAATTGTACCGCCAACGGTTGAAATTACAATTAACTTTCGTAAAATTTGCAAAGTCCGAAATGAACTAAATTCGATCGTGACATCACTCGTTCGTTTATTCTTGAACTGTTTGAGTGAAATCAATTTATCTTAACAATTGTCACTTTGATCTTGCAAATTTTTCTAGCAACATATTACAACTGACAATGAATTCTGGTATTTTTTCCTCGTTTTAGAGAACAGTAAATAATAAATCGTTTTACAAAAGAAGTGATTAAACTTTCCCTTCCTGCTGCATTGCAGTTACTTTAATTCAAAATAATCCAAATTTCCAAAGATGGCAAGTGACTTAATATAACCAGCAATACATATATATACCGAAAACTAATTAAACTGAACAAACAATTAACAAAAATTAGCACTTCAAGTGTTAATGCCACTTCTACCTTCGTACGAAAAAATGTAGGTGATATCGAATGTACTTTTCAATAATTTTTTATAAATACAAACGGAAATAAAAAAATTGCGCCTACGTTGTGCAAGTTACGACATTTGACAATCTATATACACACACGCGTTTTAATTAAATGTAAAGTTCCGTGTGTGAGTGTATATATGTGTGTGCGTGTGTTAGAGTTTATAAATTTTTGTGAATGGTTAATTAGTTCATCGTATAATATTATGTGAAATGTGATGGCGACGAAAGATGTTTATGCGAGTATTGGAATGATATTTTCAATGTCGTATTTCATTTGAAATTTGTCTCGTCGAAAATATTTCGTAAGTATATTTAAATTAAACCAAGTATCCCACTCGGATTGTTATGATACAAATTAAAATTAAAATAACAGAAATAAGAAAAACTCAATATAGTTGGAAGATTTTTAAATGTTCGAATATCTCAATATAAATTAGCTTGCCTCAAAAGATTTTCGAAGGGCATTTCCAATACTTTGAGTTTATAGGAATAAGATGTAGGATTACATAGGTCAAAGCAAAGATAAATGTCGAAGGTATTAGGAAAATGTTTTCGTTACATATTGGTTACCTATCGAATAATAATACCGTAAATAATTGAATAATTATGCTTTGTTTCATAATTAAAAAATGACACTGTTTAACCCAAATTGTACATGACAATTTGGGCCTCTTTAAAAACGCGGATATCGCTCCAAAATCGAAAACTATCATTGACCTAAAAAAAATAAACCTCTTTTTACACAGCTTATACAAGGAATTATACAAAAGCTGTTCAAGCTAGATACTCAACGACCTTTATCAGAATTTAGGGCTAAGGTTTAAATTAATTTAACCTCATCAGAAACTGAGAAAAAAAAGTGCGAATTGATTTTGCAATAAAGCATCATAAACGGATGCGATTAGAGTCGGGAAACAAATCCGAATAAAGCATACACTCATACATATAAGTTATATAATAGTTCCTGAATTCGTGATTATTTTTATTTAAACTAAAACCTATTTTTTTGAATTTAAGAGACGGAAATTATAAATACTTTGTTTTTATCTTTTTTACACTATTTTAATTTACACAACCAAGTTTGGAACGCAAATACTGTGTAAAAAGAGGTTTAGGTGTATATAATTCAATAACAATTTTTTATAATTTTTTTGTTGCAGACTCCCGTCACCAGGGAATTTTACTCATTTTATTACAAAAAAATTAAAATTTCAGAATTTACATAACCTAACTTTTTTATTATCTTAAACGTTTACCTTTTTTACTAATTAAAAGATAGAGCGACTTATGTTTGTTTTTTTATTCAACGTGGAGTTTTTTTTTAAAACCACATCTTTTTTCTACACTGCACAACACTTGATGAAATGAAATTTTAAATTTTTTTCGGTAAATAAAATTTTTGACATTAATTTGAAAAACATTCCCCTACATTCCCAATTTTTTATTACGCTGTCCGAAAAGTATAAATTGGTTGAAATATTTCTCCGCCTTATTTGTTTTTAAATTCATTTTTTGTGAAGCTGCTTTCATAGAAAAATTCTGCAGAATTCTTCAGTAATATTTCTTCGGCAAAACATGACGGAAATTAAATATTGTTTATCTTTTTTAGTAAATTCCGAAAGTGTATACCAACTTAAAATTGAATTTTATTATTTATTACTAAAAAACATAAACGATATTTAATACCGTCATGTTTTGTCGAAGAAATATTACTGAAGAATTCTGAAGAATTTTTCTATGAAAGTGGCTTCAGGTATACAAACTATGAAGAAAAATTACATTTAATTGTGTACATTGTTTATTGAAATTGTCATAGCAACGAAAAAGTCCAAATTTTTCATATATGGTTTTTGAATAGTACTATTACAAAACTAAGTAGTGAATTTAAATGTTTTATTATATATCCGAGTATGCTACGCGATGAGTTTGACTTTTATTATACAAAAATATGTATTTGTCAAAAATTATCATAGCAACTGACCGTGATAACTTGGGTTGCTTCGCTTTTATAAATAAAATGGTTCAACGGAGTTCTAAAAATTATTTAAATATGATAAGTCTAAATAATAATCGGGAACTATCATATAATACATTCTAGTAGAAAAAACAATACTCGACTCAACTTCAATACGACTCAATTTCAAGTCACATATAAATATACTTTATTTTTTTTTATTACTAATTTTGTCTCTTTTTAATTTTTAATAAGCATTCGCATATATTCAAGTTCTAAATGCATAACCTATAAATTATTTAATATTGTTATTTATATTCTTTTTGACTTTATGTCGATTCCATTTATGATTTAATTAAGTCTTTTATGGCATATATGTTGCGCAACAGATTTTGATGCCAATTTTATGCTAATTTTTTATCCGTATTACTACACTCACTGAGTCACAACAAATATTAGATTCCAAGACAATCCCTAATTCTTTGGTACCAGGCATAGGATGATACCCATTGTTTAAATAATACCTCGTGACCCACACATGTTTTCTAGCAAAACCGTAGCCAGATTATTTCACAAAACAAATGATGATAATATTTAAGGCTATAGTCTATATACCACCATTGTCGTATCCATTGAAGCTACAGATTGAACTTGTAGGTCATACGATGCCAGAGTAACGTATTTTACTTTCGCAGGATCGGGCTATAAGGAAAATAAAAACACCTATGGTTGGGAAGCCGAATCGATTGGGGGCGTTTAACAGTTTCATAGATAAGTTATGTCAAGCAAACTTTTGGTACATTTCTCTATTCCCGCACATTTGGCGATAATGGTCAATGCTTCAGATGTGGCAAAAGGAGCTGTAATGCCAAACATGATAATGAGCTAAACAGACGAAATCTTTACTAGGAACCTATCCATTGGTATTGCACCGCTTCACTGAAATCCTTTTAGATAAAGAATTTTATCTTTGAAACCTAGTTGTTCGCATTCAACTGTCTTCAATGGTTGACTAAGCTCATTTTTTAGGTTATTTAGCCTAACGCTTTTCATCGTTTTTGAACAACTTAGAAATGAAACTGGAGAATCAATTTTTTATGATTTTACCAGAAATGTTAAGCGAAATCATTACATGTTACATGAAATTTTTCTGTTATACAAATTAGATATAATTCTGTTATAACTTTGTATTACCAACTTTAAGAAAATAATATGGGATCTGATTATATATAAGGGCTGTGTTTTTTTTATATCGGAGAAATCGGAGAGGTCAGAGAGATTATTTATCGGATATATCTGATAATTTTTTTCTCCGATTTTTATCTGTCAGATCGATAAAAATATTTTTTGTATTTTTTTTTAGTATCAGAAATAATAAATTATTTTATGAATTTCAGTATTAAACTCCCTAAATTAAAATTTTATTTGTCACCTGATAGCTCAACATAAATCGGAGTCACCATTTTAGAATTTACTAAAAAATATAAAATACAACACACTGCTGACAAACAATAATCTGTACATTTTTTCAGAGTAAACAGATCGTATCCGATAATCATCGGAGCGTAAAAAAAAAAACGACACAGAGAGATAATTTTTTTTCTCGGGTATTAAAAAAAAACGCATATCTGAAAACTTGACAGTAATTTTATCTCTCCGATTTCTCCGATATCAAAAAAAAAAACACAAAATTATCAACCCAAGCGAGCAATGCGCTGCCAAAAATGTACTTGAACCGTATACGAATGTTAATGAAAAGGTTGCATGTAAAAGTGGGACAACCGTCTGTCTCGGAGAAAATGAAAATAATAGGTTTTTAAATTTGTCCATGGTTAAAGCTTATATAAACTAGTTAAATTTTTTATTAAAATGCTTTAACCCTCCATTAAAATATGCCTTTATAATCAAAACTACATATAACAAATAATCTTAAACTTTAAATCAGCAATTCGAATAGTAACATAAATCTCTAGGTAGTATCTGCGATATTCTAAATCAGTGGTTCTTAAACTAGGAGTCGTGATCCCCAATGAAAATATCACGAGATATCTTTCAATTTCTATTCAGCGAATTGCTGACAAAACAGATTGACAGAACCTAACCTAAAAAAAAAGTTGTGTCTTGATTTATAGCCAATTAGCATGGGGTCGCCAAAATGTTTCATCTCGAAAAGTGGATCGCAAGAAAAAAGTTTAAGAACGCCTGCTAAATGGTAATAGTTTTACTCAGAAATGAACATAGGTGCATATAATTGCAGAGTAAAATGCACATAACCTAAAAATATAATTGACATAACGTCAAAAAAATATTTTTTTTTTACTCTTTAATGTCCAATAAAATCGCTACTCCACTGCCATTATAGTTGCTTTTTAATGGACCATCGCAAGTATTTATAAGCATTTAGGTGTTTGTCTTTGCTAAATTTTTACTACTCGTAACTTCTCTTACTATTTTGCATGAACATTACTTACGAGTTATATTTTATTTTATTAAATTAATTTTAAAAATTGTATAATAAAAAGTGTTGTGATGTACAGTTGCAATACCATGGGCACTGAATCAATTTAATTTTCTTTTAATAATTTAGGGCGTGGAAATGCTAAAGGATGTAAAGTGTTACTGGCTATATATAGCAATTAAGGTAAGTGATAATCTTATTTTAAAATTAATAAACTAGAGGAAATTAAATTAAATTAAGTAAATTAATTATTAAGTATTATTATTTAGGTTATGTTTACCAATAAAATAAAATTAAAAGCATGCAAGGAAAAGTCGAAAATTTAAAAGAAGAAATTATTGCACCCGGTGTGCAGTGTTGTATTTTGTTTTTGGACAGGTTGAAAATAAATTTGAGTATCGGAATTAGACATATAATTGTGAAGGTTTATACTTTCGCGCCTCGTTTGTGTGTTTAGCTTGTGTCTCTAGTTTAGTTTAAGTTTGTGTGTAAGCTTGTGTCTCTAGTTTAGTTATAGTTCGATATTTGATGGAAATTAATATTACTATTGGTTTTTTATGTAACAGTATGGGAATATACAATTTAAAAATATATTTCTAGAATTGCTTTTAAAAAAATTGCTGATATATTATTCCATAATTCTGGTGTATAACATGATTTTCTATATTAAAATTAAGATTATTGGCTATACTTTGGGGTCAGGACTCAGTTGACTTCCACCATACTAATCAAACCTTTGTTAGTCCTCTTTATGTAAAGCGTGTTCGGTAAGGCTCAGCCTTTTTGGGGGTTTCGTTTAATGCTTAATTGGGTCAAGTAAGCAGTCAATCAATCAATTAGACTAAGTATGACCTAGGATCAATGCCAAGCCATTTATTTGTAATTATTCACTTCAAATTACGGCAGAAATTAATAGTTAAGTAGTTGACATTCGCAACATAAACAAACAATTTAATAAAAATAAACAAATATCGAAAAAATCAAAAATCTAAGACACACACCCAAATACTTGCAAGCACTTGCAGTGGTCGATTGGAAACTATTATACCTATTTTATATGGAAAATAAAATAAGTATAATATATGCTTTCCAATCGACCACTGCATGTGCTTGCAAGTACTTGGGTGTGTGTCTTTGCTAAATTTGAACTACTCGTAACTGCTCTACCTATTTTTCATGAGCAGTTAGAAACAGTTACGCATCATTTTATCGCTAGATGAGTCTATGTTGAACCGCTTGACAATCAAACATTTCGAAAACATCAGCTTTAAATTATTATATTAGCAAAGACTAAAATCTGAAAAAGCAATTATTATCTTGAAACAAATAAAATACTGAAAATAATCAAAGCCATCTATTGTAATTGTACAAAGCCATCTATTGTTTTGTAAATTTTGTACTTAAGTACTTTTGTTTTCTACAACATCGTATTATAGCATGAGTAGTTACGAGTAGATACAAGTACTTGTGAGTAGTTTACTTTCGCCAATAGATCACACTTAATATTGGTTAGTTTCAGCATAAAAACACAAAATTTAAAATTTTATGGTAATACTAATTAAATCAACCTTATAGTTCCGTATTTGTTTTGCCTAAGAAAATCGTAAAATAGTCCTTACAATAGAGCCGAAGCACTACCAACTTTTTTACGGTTAATTTTTAACGTTTTACTTTATGCTGCCGGCTATCAAATGGACAATAGGATTTATGACAATAGGTTATTTTTCATTGTAAATCTAAGACCGTGCACAACTCCACTTATTCGTTACTGGAGTGGACGATAGTATGAACTGTTGCCAAATATAATTATTCAAATATAACGTTATATTTCGTTATTTCGTTTTGATAATGGAAAAAGTTACACGATGATTAGTAAACTATAAGATTTCTTCAGTAAGATAACTGAAATTTAAAACCAATCGCCTGTAATGTGTGTAGATTACGATTTAAAAAACTCTGACCAATCGATATATACGATACACGTTGTACAAATAAACACCTACCTCAACTATTGGCAATATTTACTCAATATTTAAAATTAGATTATCTCGATCCACACCTTAAATCATCATTACTCATGTTCGATGTGTCTCGTAAATTTTTTTTTCTACAAATTTCATTGACAGTGAAACTGTTAATTAAACCAAAATTTTTACCCACTCGCATTTTCTAAAAATAAATTATTTTTCATCGTCGATTTTTATTTAAAACACAAAAAATTTAATTTTTTGTAAAAAACATCGAAAACAACTTTACACAACTTTTGATCGATCTTTCAAATTGATGATCTAATTAAAATTATGATGAAGTTGAAATACATAACAGAAAAAAATTCGTTAATCGTGCAACAGTGAAAAAATTTATTTGATTCGAAAACGAAGAGGGAGAAATGTTTTAATTTATTCTAATTAAATTTTAATAATAATTAATGTTTTACAACCATATGGTTTGTGACATTGAAATACAAATACAACATACAACTTATAATAAAATAATAATAAAAAATCGAGTCATAGTATTACTCTATGACTCGATTTTTTATTATTATTTTATTATAAAAATTTTCTTAGATTGTTGTCTTATGTCGATCGTTTGTATATATAAAGGTATGTGTGTTGGTGGGCTGGAATTAACTAAATCAACTTCACTTACCAAAAAAAATTAACAACGAGTTTACCGTAGAAGTTATATTACAGGCTTTAGTTACAAACTATAATCGTACACATATATTTGTGATCGGAGTTTAAATCTACGTTTGAAAGTCGAGTTCACAACCGTTTAATTTACTGAAATCAACAAAATGAATATACCCGAAACCTCGCATTCTTATAGCCGATAGAAAAACGTTACTCACACATTTTTGTGCAGACAAGCTAGAAATAAACAAATCATTAAGTAGGTCAAATTTTTGGCCAATATACTTATTTCAGAATATTTTAATGTTCGATCTGGCCAAAAATTTGATCTATTTAAGTAGCAACATAGGTCTGAACTT
The DNA here is from genome assembly GCA_963556175.1 of Tipula confusa. Classification (NCBI taxonomy): domain Eukaryota; kingdom Metazoa; phylum Arthropoda; class Insecta; order Diptera; family Tipulidae; genus Tipula; species Tipula confusa. The sequence continues at coordinate 156,980,534 of OY744475.1, read as the reverse complement.
GCATCATGATTTGGCAACTAATGCTAATGGGATAAATTGATGTATTAGGTGATCGCACACGTTCTCGTAAATTCTAGCGAAATCTTTCAACCAAATCATTTTGCAACTTGGCTTCTATCACATTAAACGTCCCGAAGTGAAATTGACCATGGAATAATTTAAAAAAAAGCAGGCTCTACTAATTGTTGTAACGGGCAGTATCATATTACTGTTGTTCAGTTGTTCAACCGTATAAACCATAAACTATTAAACAAAGGCCATGGATATTAGGAAAGCTTTGAATAGGTGTTCCAAATAGTTGCCGCAATCTAAACGAAGACTGCAAGTATCAGTACCAGTAAACAATTAATTTATATCAAGTCCTGAAAAAAGAGTAGCTTATTTAAAGTAACACAATAATTTATTGACAGTAGAATAACTTTTAGTGGTGGATTTAAAAAGGCCAATTACATTTTCCCATGGCTTACCTCCAGAAATTGGTGTGAACTGTTTTATAACGTCAATCAATAGTGTCAAAAATGAGATCTCTAAATTAATCTATCACGCCCTAAACTGAAAATTAAAACCACTACTGAAAATTATAAAGATGATAGATTGTTTAATTGTATTTATCATCACATCGGTGCTGTTCTGCAGAGGGCTCTGTATAATATTATAAAAATCATCGATTTGGATTATTCCAAGTGTATTGGTATCTTGGTATCAGTTCCCACTTATCTCTTACTCTTGCTGAATTCTGTGAAGAGAGCATCAAATTACTTTAAATGCTTTACTTTCAAATTGAAAATAGAAAGCTAAATTATTAAGTTGATTATGAGTCTCTCAAGAAGATTAAACCCATTAAAAATCGATTAAAAACTTTTGACTTATATTCATTTGAAGTAAATGCGATCGATTATTTTAAACTTTTTGAAATATTGCAGCCAGTTTTGTTAGATCAATCAAAAAATTACAATCAGTTTACCGAACAATAATAACATTTTTGCCTGCTTCTAAAAACATATTTTGTAGTTTTAAATAAATCGAAGTCTTCTGTTATACATTTATTATTAGTATCCTGCAAGAAATAAAACGAACCTGTGATTCTTGATTTGGTAATAATTTGTTATGAAGAATTGTCTTGGTTACAAAATTGAAGTAGACGAAGCATTATTATAAATTAGGACTGTTAGCCTATTTCGTAACTTCCAATAGCGATTCCAAATTTTTTTAGTCTTAACATGTACAAAATCAATTTCTGATGGTTCTTGATCAACAGAATTTCAAACCCATATAAAGCAAATACTGGCCTTACAAAACCTACACGGTAAAAATCGAGACTAATTTTAAAACATTTGTTTAAATCATTATAGTTTTATAAAATAATAAAACAATTCAACCCTAATTCTTAAACTTAAAAATGTTTAAAACTTATTTAAAACTACAAAGCATTAAGTTTGAACATTAAAACTTCTGATCTAAAATAAAACCAAAAAAACACTTAAAATAAATCCTTTTTGTTTTGGCAACTAATAAAGAACAGTTTGATTTTAAGTACAAAAAAATTATATATTTGGTATACTAAATTTAAACGTAAAAGGTTTAAAAAATCAAAAATTTTCTCTTAAATATTAAAATTTAAAACATAAAAATTGTCCATAATGATTCTCAACTAAAAAAACATAAGAGTTAACTTTTCCTAATTAAAAAATACGCGTCGAAAGTGTAATAAACGAACTTTGCATTGTTTCTTATAACTCACTAGAATAACGTGACCACTGACCATACGAAGTATAAAATAGTATGAACCGTGACAATGTTGCCATCTGATGATAAAGATGATAAAGATGACAAAGTTTAGGCTAAGAATCTTAACTAAGAAAATTTATGTAAATATTAACCAATTAAATATTTTTAGGTATAAAAAATAATGACAACTTTGTAGTTTGGTCGCTGCAGCCAGATGAAAGGGCGAATTTTGTAATTTGTATATCAAATTTAATTCAGATATCCCAAAACCAACACAAATGTTTTATACAAGCCGTGCTGTACCAAAACCCTCTTTACTACAAGCCGTCTTGTAACTTTCGTTGACATACATCATCATGTATTTTTAAAATGTATTAGTGAAAATATATACTTTAGATGTATTAGTAACTATCAAAACTCCATATAAAATTAATAAAAAAAATTGTAAACGCATGCGCATTATTTAATTTTATTGTTTATTTCTTTTACACAATATTCGCTATCATATCCCTACACGATTTTCTACTTACAATACAATCAAAGTATATATTTTTGTATAGCATGAGTATGCAAACAATACGGCTTGTAGTAAAGATGGTTTTGGCTGTACCAATACATATTATATACAAAAAGTACACTAGGAGTAGGTGTATTAGTGTCAAAAGAAATAAAAAAGTACAGTAATGTTTTTCTTTTTAATACGACCTGAGAGAGTGTGAGTAAATTTTAAAAAATCCCAAACAACAAAATAAAATAACAACTTTGTTGTTGCTTTGCATGAGTTTTTATTTGGTTTATAATTACAAAACACAATTATAATTACAATACTCAATACAACAGTTCATTTAGTTTTGTTATATTTGAGTGTGAGTGCATTTTATATATGTTTTTTTCACTTATACAAATTTTGAAATGTACCGTTTGTTTTAGTGTATCTGCGTATGAAACTTACAGCACGGCTTAGATAACATTTGTGTTGGTTTTGGATATTCTCATGAGGTCGATCGAAACAGAACTCATGAAGCGAGGGAAATTTCGTCAAAACTGTGTTAATGCTCCCTTAGACAATGACCTAAGACGCCAAATTTTGGGGGCCATAATCCCACTCATTTATTTAATGATCTGGATGCCAACTTTTATCTTGAAATATGAGAATTCGTAAGCGTTGGTAGTTTTGTTAGTTTTTATTGCTAAAATGAAGCAGAAATTAGGGCTTGCCTAAAAAGTATACTACCGTACTATACATTTTTAGTAACAGTTTAGAAATTTCGACGAAATTTGATATTAAAAATACTTTTTTTCTAGAGTAAGCCATTAGACACCACACACAATGGTCGGCCAAAATTGAAAACAGGTAAAATTGAAGTCCCAAAATCATTCAGTGATGAAATATGTATTAATGAATTTCCCATACCTATAATTTTTTACCAAAATTTACAGCAGAATGACATCAAAATTACAGCAGAAATGTACAGCAGAATGACATCAAAATTACCCAGATTTTTTTTTCAACAAAAAAATCGGTTGCTGTAAAATGGTCACAAATAGAAGAAGCCTGCGCCAAAACAGCTACTACAGTACTCGGATGCCAAGAAAACACGAGCAAATCGTAGATGAGAGATGATATACCTTGAAGAAAATTCAGGAACGCCGTCAACTTAACTCAAATACAAGGAATACTAAAATACAGCTCGACAGTTAAAGAAAATTGGGCATGGCGTGATCACAGGAAATACACTGAAGATATTCCCAAAACAGCTAAAGAAGTAGCAGCAAACAGAAACATGCGCACGCTACATCAATGCGTCGGAACGGTCACCGGAAAGTTTACCATCATACCACAAATTAAGGATGTAGCAGGTCTCTTACCTCAGAAAATCAACAGCTAAACAGGTAAAAATAATTCATTAACGATAACCGAATAGACTCTGAGAGAATGACACAATCCCAGATACAAACTATAACGAAACACCCATCTACCAACTATACCATAACAAAGTTAAAGAACGACAAAGTTTCTGGTATGGACAACATCCCAGGTTATCTACGAATCGGTGATATATCTAAAGAAACAGCGGTTTTAACACCACTATCAGCAAAAGTTTGGAGTACAGGTAGATTACCAGAGAGATGGAAAAAAGGAATAACTATAACAATCCCGAAGAAAGGCAACTTTAAAGAATCTAGGAGTTGGAGAGGAATTACCCTCCTCAACAACATAATACAAGTATTGGTCATGATCATCCTGGATCGTGTTTGATCTGTAACCGACAATCATATACGAAATGGAACTTGCCGCTGTACCTTTACTCGTCATGGACTTTAAGCGAGCGTTCAACTCGATTAATAGGACCGCAGTTTGAAAGGCACTTAGTGAATTTGACAATACGAGAAAAATAGTAGACATCATCAAATAAATGTACTAGGGTGCTGGAAATAGAGTTCAATATAAATGCAAGCTGAGTAAAAAATGCAACACACGAGGAGTTAGACAGGGATTTGTTCTTTCACCACTGTTGTTCTCAATAGGGTTAGGCAAAGTAATGCGCCGATTAGTATGGCAAATGGATTACAGTGGGATATTATCAGCCAGCTAAATGATCTATGCAGGAGAAAGCTGAGATGTTAACAGTATTGATACAAGAAGTTGGTCTCAAGATCAAAATCAGAAAGACCAAGACTGAGTAAAAGACTGAGCAGAAGCATTGCTACCCCAATTCTCATTAATCAAGAAAACATTGAAGAGGTCGGGAAATCGTTGGTTACACATTGGCAAAAAACAGGTGGCACTGAAGAGGATATAAGTCAAAGGATTAACAAAATCAGAAGTACCTTCATCATGCTTCACAAGATCTAGAACGCATCAGCACTGTCAAGAAATCTAAAGCTACGAATGTGCAATGCCTGTGTAAAATCAGTACCACAGTTGGGCGTGTAAATTACACAATGTAATTTACTGGGTTTTTTACATGTAAAATGTATGTAAAATGTAAACGATTATTTTATACATACTGTAAAATATTAATCAACTTTTTTATTACAATTATCGCCATCTGTTACCAAATCTCTTAATTAAAGAAAAATTGACTATATACTACAGTGTAGTGTATTTGTGTTTATTTATTGTGATATTTGTACATATGTATAAATGTAAAATAAAGTGCAACTTTCCTATGATAAGAAATATTTTGACAATGAAATCTTGACACCTGCTATCAATAAATGTAATTTGATGGACGCTTCGTTTTTCATGAGAGGAGTTAGCATATGGAATTCCTTGAATGGTAACTGCTGGGTTTCAAAAAGAATATTTTTCCCAAATTTAATTATTAATGTATTAATCAATTTATCTAGTATTAATTCTATGGTAAGGTTAGTATTATGGTATTGCTGCAAACTTAGGTTATGTAAAATTATAAATTGTAATTAGAGTAAGAAAAATTAAATTGAATTAATAAAATTCACTACAGTTCCACGCTTAAATTCGATAATCATATTCGCTACCTCTTTACTACACTGGACATCAAAGGCATAATGCATAGGCATTTTATCGAATGGATGGAATAGGGCTAGTAATTTCAGGCATACATTTATTTGATGAGGGTGAGACGGGTAGTGATAATTTGGTTGATTTTGTCCTGTTTGAAATTAATAAAGATTTAAATTTAAAAGCCAGTCAAACGAGTATAGATTCACTTCATTCATTTCACTGCAGAGAATTATTTTATTTATGATTAAACGTCAAATTGTAATTAGTTTTCCGCTACATATCGAAAGAAATATGCACTCTTAAAAATATTTTATTTTAGTTTATTCAAATGTAGCTAGATGGCACTATGTCACTAGTTGTTTATTTTGTCGAATATAAGAACTAGTTTAAGACGTAAACAGATGGCATTGTAGAAGGATAGGTGATTTTTATAGTCTCAATGTAGATAACTAAAAGTTGAAAATAATTATGATAAACCATTTAAATAAAATGTTTAATTGGATTTTCTAATGCAAGTTATTCTTATAAACAAATATTTGTATCATTTATTCAATATTTTAAATTATTTCTGGACGGATTCTCGTTTTTTAAATATAATTTACATATTTTTGTAAAATACACATTTTTTTTGTATTTTACGTTATTTACATGTAAAATGGAGAAAACGTTTTTTACATGTAAAACGCCAAACCCTGCTTATCAACCAAACCGTTTTATCGAACACCACAAACAACATGCAATTTATAATGTCTCTGTTATCAACCAAAGTCGCTTGAAAAAATGTTAAAAGACAATTTACCCTTTAATCGAATCAAAATATAAAAGAACGTCCGACCAATGTCAAGAGCACAGGAAACTATAATCAAGCCACTAATATATGGGGAGCTGATTTTTGGTCACAATCATATACTAATTTCAGATTTTATGTTTATCTCAATTTCACCAAAAACAAAAACCAAAACAATTTAAATTGTGTGCTCGATCATTAAATGCAACATGTTAGTCATCGGGTGTAAGCCGCATGCCTAATACAGATAATATATTTATAAGCATAATCGCATGAATCATAATTATGATAATCTTATCGACATTATACTAAACAGATGAAAGTAGTGATAGCAGATTTCTTGCGATAACAAAAGAAAGATAATTATGTGGCTTATTTTTAGGTGAGCATATAATTTTGTTTATTTATGGTAAATACAGTAAAACAGTTGACAGCTGATTTTTATGAGCTTATAAAAAATGTGTAGACGAGGTCAGTTATTTATGTGTACCCAGTCACTATATCGTATAAGTATGTACCACCAGTGCACAGTGAAAGTTAAAATTTTAACCATAGTTGGTTGTTGTTTATTTCATTTAATCATCCCACTATTATCACACTTTGCATGAATACATATACATATACGATATACATTTATGTTGTGTGGACTTGTGGTCCATAATTGGGTTGAGGTAATTTTATATTACGTCATTTTATATGTCTCGATCCAATATTTTCATTCATAATATTAACGCGTATTTTTTTGATTGTATCGTGAATAATACACAAAAATTTTTTTTTTGTATTGGTTTTGTGCGGGAGTAAAATTTAAAAGACGTCAAACATATACGACCTTTACCTAAATTACTAGAGTACTATGAATTTAATGTAATCATCGCGAGTGGTAATATGAAATTGTGGTCAAGTTTTTAAAATTTTTGTAATCGGTGCGAATAACACTTTATGAATTGTGAACATGCCATTTTTGCGATTATTTTGATTTGGTTTAAATTTGTTGATGATGTAATCATAATATTAAAATATTTAGGCACGATGTAACTAAATTTTTTTTATTGCCTTAATTATTATATATGTTAAATTTAAATCATATTTAAGAACGTTTATGAACATGTATATGGGTATAGAACGTGGTAAATTGTAAGCTGATTTAGGTTGGACAGATAATTCAAAACGTTTGTTTTGGGAAGATCGTTTCGTTGATAATGTTGAGTGCTTAGAAGAACTTGTATTGAAACTGTTTTAGTAGACATGCCCGAAATTCACAAACAAAACATTTAAAATAATTTTTTTAAAATACAGAGGACCACGCTATGTAATATGTGGGAAAAAATCAAAGATTAACTTTAATTGGTTAGAAACTAACAGTTGCAAAGTCGTTTGTTTCTTTTAAACATGGTTTACGTTAGATTAACTTTAAATTCTAGTAACGATTCTGGAATTTAAATCACTATATAGTTAAGTTAATGGGGATGTCAATTTATCGTTGGGTAAATCAAATTTAAATCTAAACGTATAACAGATAAGCGTCAAAAAGCAGATATGCATTTGTTTTCTTGCGCTTATGCTTATATCATCGTTTATTTAAATGTGTGCAAAGTTTTCAATTTCCCAAAAACAAATTTTACAAGATATCGTAGTAGAGGAAATAGTGAAATAAATGAACTGCAACGCGTGCAGCGTTCACAACACCAAGTGCGGGCATTAATAGATTTACATCTCACCTTGAACTTTACAAATTTTGCATGGAGATTTTGCATGGACTACCAATATGCGAAGTGTCAAAATAAATACAACAGTTGATTGTTAAATGTTAGGGTATAAACGTGGCCGTATAGTTTTGAAGTGCCACTAAAGTCACTTGAAATTTCTTCTCAAATGATGATGAAGGATTTGAAAGATTCTAATGATGAAGGATTTGAACGATCAAATACCTTCAGAAATCCCACCTCACATCTTGCTTCCCAATCGTATCTCAAAAAATGGACGATGTAACCGAAGTTTGATGAACAGATTGTTGCAAAACAACTTTAGCACAGCCGAAATTGTACCGGAAAGCAATCATGGCGAAGTTTTCTTTATTTCAAAAATCAACTTGGCTCTATCGTGATGTCAATCTGTCCTTTGTGTATGCTAAGATGATCATCAAGTCCCAAGGCAAAATACTTTCTTGGTATTTGCCTGTGAATAAATGATACGCACAAAATATTGTATATCGAGAAATCTTTCAAAGTCCGTGATAGATTAAGAGTATTTAATTTCTGAAGAATTCAACGCAGGAAAGGCACGTAGAAAGTCACTTCGCTATCCACCACCTAGCTCTTCGATAGGCTTAGATTAAAACTTCGGAGAACGTAGAAGCCGGGATCGGCCAACTTGTTGCACTATGTGCCGCACATATGGGCGGCTTATTTAAATTAAATAATTCATTACGGATCGCCGTGCTCCGAAAATATAAGTGGAAAAATTCCCAATAATAATAAAACTCCCAATAATAATTACTTAATTGTTTCCAATACCATAAACAATTGCAGTGGTGCCGTCTATAATAATCAAAATAAATCAGTATATTGAAGAACAGCAATATTTCGATACGATTAATGAATTTGACAATAAATATGAGGTAGAATATACGTCAGCGACTAAAACTAGGTAATCACGGCGATAACGAAACTTTAGACAAAGATGAATATCAGTATTACGAAAATGACCGTTGTAAGTTCAATCACCGACCACTAAGAAAACCATCGACTAAAATATCGCTGAGCAATCAGTAAATCATTTTAAATCATTTGTTTAAAATCACATTTAATCGAATTTTAATCAAATCATATATAAATATTGGTATTGTTGATTTAAATCGCATTATTTTCTTCTATTCGAAATAATAAATTAGATAACACGCTTATTAAATTGAATTTACCGCAGTAGTGCGTTCCTGAACTACACAGTTGTAGAACATTGTAACAACTGTCATTGTATAATTGTAACACAATGGTTTACAATGACATGTTTCAAACGTCAAGTCAAAATAAATAAAACTATGAAGAAAAATTAGATGTATAGTAGTGTGCGATTTTTATTATTGTTTAATATAATTGTCATAGCAACGAAAAAATTCAAATTTTTATTATATCGTGAATTCCTTCTAAACTATAATTGTATTGGGATTCCAATACTGCATTTTAGTTAGAGTGTCAAATAACAGGTGCGCTACATCCCATGTGTTTAGTACTTTTACTACGAAAATTTAAATATTGAACCTGTGTAAGTCAATATTTTACATTTGTTTGATTAAAAATTAACTTCTAAAAAAAAAAATCCAAACCAATTTTATTTCAAATCCAACTTCAATTCCACAATCAAATAAAATACGGCTATTATTTTTACGAGTTTTATTTCATTTTAAATTTGAATACCACAGAAAAAACGCTCTTGACAGCTACAAGTTTGCTATCAATTAGAGTTGAAAATGACATTTGAAAGAACATGAAAAGTAGTTTATGAACGCCAAAACGCACAGGGCTGCTGTAACAATGTGAGTTTAAGAACTATTGAAAACTGTCATTGTTAGCAATATAGAGTTTAGAAACGCACTCCAGCGCTTTCCGTAACAAGCACTGAAAACTTAGAAATATACATATGGCAGTTCTATTTTAGCATCATTAAATAAAATGTTGCTAACATCATTGTGTTTGTGTGACGTTTGTAAATTATTTATAATAGTAGATCGAATGGTTGAATGAACAGTACAGCTTAGTTTTGTTAAATCTGGAAATATATACTGCAGTTGAGTTTTGTTTTAATTAAAGGTTATGTCCAAAAAAAGCCAAAGGAAATTCAAGATAATTTGCCTTAAGATGGATATATTTATGTAAAATATTTATTTATATATTTTATACAATATAATTATTTATATTTTTGATAAATTTAGAATTTAATTTTACACAATGCAAAGGATTTTAAGTGCGTATCACCAATTCACAAAAAGACATACAAAATTTGAATTTGACAGTTTTATTTATAGATGCAATTGTTTCACACAATTTAAAAATTATTTATTTAAAAAAATATTTCTACATATTACAAAAAACTATCATTTTGACAGCTATTCAAAAGTTGCTCAGATTTTTGCCCTTTATTTTTGTCCATTTATGCATAATCGATAAAAAATTATTTTATTTTTGTTGGCTGTCTTTTCGCTTTTTGTGCATAATCTCACTCGCTCGTGACAACAAATTTTGTATTATGAAAAGATGGCGAGATTTTTCTATTCCTGTAATCTTGCATTGCATAGGAGCATGTCAAATTTGTAAAGTTTGTAACTTATTACATCCTGGATACTAACTAAGGATACCTAATAGCTAACTAAATAGAGAAGCTGAATCTAAATATGGCTGTAAAACAGGAAGCATATTAACTGGCAACACCGCTAATATGGCAAAAATATGGGGTGAAATAGAAAAGCAAGTACTTTCGAAATCATCATTTACCAAAAAGCTGGTACTCTGTGACTGGAAGTAGTTATTAAGTATGGCCTAGCGAAGTTCGATGAAATACAGTTTGTAATACTTTAAAAACTAATTTGAAAAACTTGGCCAAATGCAAATTTGTAATAAACACCAAGATGAAATATAGTTTGTTTGGTTCAAAATTTAAGAGTGCAACGGAAATGTGAGGTGTTTTACTCCATCGTTAATTCATTAGATGTAATTCAGGGTGACTGCTGCAAAATTGCTGAATGCGTGGTTATATGGAAACAATTAGAAAAGCATACTTTATCAAGCTTAAAGTTGAGCCAAAGAAATAAATTGTACAGTCGATATAAAATGACACAGAAACCATACCATTTTGCAGTATTTTTACTATCACCTTTTGTTCGCACAAGTCGAAGAACCAAAACAACTTATCTTCGATGAAAAAGATAAAGCCTTCAGAATTACCAACGACATTGAAATCAAAACTTTATTACATCACATTTTACGAGCTGATAAAATTCGTTCAAAATGTGTTGTAAGTAGTCGGGGTTTGATGCAAACAGTTTAAAATTAAAATGTGATACTGGTGAGCTGCACCAAAATTACAAGTTAATTTATATACCCCTACAAATACAAGGTGATTTTGGAATTTATTAATTGATTTTCACTTCGTACTATTTTGACATTAGCAATACTTAAAAAATTGACAGAACAAATTCCAGTTGAATACAGTTAAAATAGTGTGCCAACAAATTTTAAACAGGTAAATAAAAAGACCAAAATAAACATTCGATTTCTAATAGAATAACTGAGTTAGACGGTTAATTGCTCAAAAAGCGCTTATTTACCAATCAATCTAAACGATTAGTTCTTGTGATTAATATCAAACCTTAATTAATTAGTTTGTTCTATATCACTGGCAAGATTCTAGATTTTTATTATAGACCTGACAAAATAAGGAATAAAATAATAAACTGATACTCAAAACGATTTTTTTTTGTTTACTTAATTTGATCACTAAAACAGTACTTTTGCATGACTTAATCGTACAAAAGGGGTAGGTGATATTGTTTTAAACAGGTTTCAACGAAACTAATTAGACTAAATGTCAAATAACGCTTAGTTTGATTAAAATTTGAATGAAATGTAACAAATATTATTTAAGCTTATATTGGAATGGAATTTGAAACAACACTTAATTTTTAATTTAATTAGAGTTCAAATTATTTTATACTTCAGTTTGATAGTACAATTGTTTTAGTATCAATATAAAGTTGGAAAGACAACCCTAACGGTAATATAAATTTATTTTAAAGTTGCAAATATTGGTACAATTATGAATATTTTTAGTACACGCATTTACTAAATAAAGTCTGAAATAACTTGGATAAAAATATAATATAATTTGATTAAGTTTGAAAGAAGTTTGAAAGATCTGGACATTATTATTACATTATTAAAAATTATTATTTTCTAGTTCATAAGTTATAACTGTATTTAAAACCATTAATATAAAGTTTGATTAGTTGAAAAAGTTCTATTTGACTGCAAATTAAATATTAAATCAATTTACCTCTATAGAACCAATAGTTAATTTATAAAAAGTGAACTGATGAGTGTAAATTTGAAAACAACATTTTGATTGTTTGTTCGAAATTTGAACAAATGCAAATTTAATAATATATCGATTTAAATATAAATATGAAGTTTTATTATAGTTTGCCCAAAACTTGAACGAAATATTATTTTTCGAAATCTAACATTTTCAAATTTGAACAAAATTTGAAAGAGATGGAACTGTTACGTAACAGTGTTCGATTTGATTTAATATTCTATTAAACTTTAATTTGATTGTGAATCATTACCTAGTTTGAAAATTGGTAAATTATAAATGAGTATAATGATAGTTTGATTGAGGTTTGAAAGATGTTAGAAAAATATGGGATTGTTAAATATTATTTTCTTTGTACATGTAACAGTATTTGAATTAAATTTGAAATCCAGATTAAATAGAAGTTGATTTAATTGAATTTCAATTTGATTGTGATTCAAAAATAATATAAAGTTTGAACAGAGTCAAAATATCGTTTTAGAGATAATATACATTTAAAAAAGTTAAATAATGACAGATAACGATATCCGTGGGATAAATCTATCTTAATAAGTTTTGGTAGTAGATTACAATGTACAATTTGATAGTAGAATGTACTTATTATTGTTTGATCAAAATTTGAAGCAAATATTATGGTTTGCAGCTAGAATATAATGAGCAAGTAATCTGAATACCTTTAACGGGTAATGAAACAACTCAGTGCAAATAATTTACAATAGTAAAAATAATAATATCGAAAGCAAATGGGTTAATCCAATAAAAATGGGTTAATAAAGCAAATGGGTTAATCCACTATTTCTGAGCTAGAAATATACCTAAACAAACAAAACATTAACCAAATAATACACATAGTACTTCCATGGTATGTTAGCCCATTGACGTGCTAGATGTCGCAACTGGTATCGTTTTAAAATAATCAAAATATTTGTATATGTATAATCGCCTAAATGTCGTATATTTAAACTAAATGTTTCGATATTCTATCGAGCCGACATCTGGAACATCAATGGGTAAACTGTTTTTTCTTATGAGGGTAGTACTATATGTATTTATACTATGCATTGACATAGTTAAGATTTATATTTGAAAACCATTTCAATAGATCTTAGAATGCCAAAATATTTGGCAAAATAGATCTGTCATCTTCATTAAAGAGACTATAAAACTCAATGGAGGATCAAAAATTGAAACTGATTAAATTCATATAATCATTGGATCAAAATTCGAACTAAAAAGAAAGAATAAAGTATTTCAGCTGTATACAGGCCAACACGTTATAACTTGAAAAGAGTTGCAATACGAACAATTTTTCGTGAAAACCACATCAAAGGTAAAAATTATCTACTCGAAGTGATAGAACTAGTATTTTAAAAAATGAACCCATAACCTTCTTGTAATGGTTCAATTTCCTGTAAAAAATCAATGGACCAATTTGAGTTCAAATAAAAACAATCGATCACCGAAAAATTGGTGCAGTGGTTAAAGCTGCGGTGTTTGGGGCGGGAGGTACCGAGTTCGAATCCCAACGGGGGAGGGTTGCAAAAGGGATTTTTCATCATCTGATTACGATCGGTGATGACAACTATGACCCCCTATTGAAGTGCAGAATCCATGGGCCGAACCATCGTCCATGTCAGTACAGGCTGACTGGAGCAATGCAATGTGCAGATGGATTTAAAATCGAACCTGTATTCGTGCGTCCTCGATTTGGCTGGTGACGGCGTAAGGTAGGACGTTAAAAATTAACCGCGAAAGAGTTGGGAGAGCTTCGACCCCAGAAAAGACTGCAGGGTTCAAAATTAAAAAATGAAAAAAAAACAATCGATCCTAGAGGAAGTTCACAGATATTATACTTAGAACATACGCTAGAAACGAAAAACTTATGTACAAGCATCTGCTTGCCAATCGTAATCATCTCTAGACAAGGTCCTTATGAAAATATAGCAAAATATTTTCGAAGTGGTCCTAGAAGTACCCGCCCGAATTATAGATGGCGGTGTTATTTTTGGAAAGTATGATTATTGTAGAATTTGGCGACGCTACGTTGCTTAGTATTTGTTTGGCAGCCATCAATATTGAACGCTCTCAGTTAATTTGTTATCATAGTAAAAATTGGTCATCGTTAAGTGATAAAACACTTTCATTTGAAAGGTGTTAGTCATACCAATATCAAAGTGGAGTCTGATTTTATTCTGCTTTTAAATCTTCCCACCAATTTGGTTTCAGAGGAAAACATACAACTATAGAACAAGTTCACAAAATCACTGATATAATTGAAGATAGTATCCTGGGGCCAATTCTGTATATCCTATTCATAAGATATTTGCCAAATAGAAGTGAAACGCACGTTTGTTAGCACTGTGGAAGAATCCACCAGCAAAGTAAAGCACCTTGTATATAATTCCAATTATCTTGTACTGTCGTAGTAAATAAATTTCCCAAAATAACTGCATTTTACAAATTTGATTCTGTATGTCTGACCTATACACCCGGCTAAAAAGCTAACTTTAGTTATCAGTTAAACCATTTTATTTTGAGACCGATGACGTAACTTGAACAAAATGGTAAACAATATTTGAAACTGAACTAATTTTGTAGAATTTAGGCGATATTTAGAACGAATCACTTATTCATGATATAGAAATTAAAATGTTTAAAATTTAGGTTTACAATTCTAATATATGTCTGAATTATTCAGCGACCTTGAATATTTTATTTTAAGAACCTGAATCAAATTAATTAAAGTTAAAAAAAATTCGTTTTAGTTCACTTAGCGCGCCGATAAGAATTCGCATTTAAATTTATATAAACCAAAATACGATTTTAACTTACCAACTTCTCGATTTCTCCTGATGTAGGACCACACTAAATCCAAACATCGATTCTCGTTCATGCGTGTATAAGACATAGTTTATAGTATCCAAATTATATCCGTTGACAAATATAAATCCAAACAGTAGTAGTATTGCACAAAATATGATCTTGGCCATATTTTTTGTTTTTTTTTTGCTATTACTAATTTTCTAATTTAAAAAATTACTAATTTTTTTTTTTAAATGATAGTGTAAATTTTTAACTTATTTATTATTTTTTTTTTTTTTAATTTTTAAGCCACATTAAGTATTATAGCACACATCACTGATACGGTAAAGAAATTACCATATTCCGCGTGTATTTATATGTGAAATGATTATGTTACAACAAGTAAATACAATTGAACAAAATAACTGTAACAGCGCGATTTAATTTCAAATAAATAAACTACTACACTAAACTATATTATAAAACTTTACACAAAATAAAAAAATCAGATAAATTTTAAAATAGACGATCGTCTGACGATGATTTTATATATATAAAACTTTTCTTAAAAAAGATAAAAATATCTTCGCGGATTTTTTTTTTTTTTTTTTTTTATATATTTCTTACAGAATCAACAACAAGACGAGAGAATAACACACAAATACACAGTATTCTTTCCAAAAATAACAAAAAATAAAAAATTTCGGTTTTATATTTTTTTTTTTGTTGTTAACTTTAAAATTATAAATTAATATGATCACATAACAAATTTTTTTAAAACAACTCGTTTCATTCGATATAGCGAAATAAGACAAAAACTATGTAAGGTGGAATTAAATTTTTTCACTAATCACTTAAAAAAATAAAAACGATGAACTTTTTTTTTGGAAATTAAAATCTAAACGGACAATTCAAATCAATCAAATTAATTAATTAAAATTTAAATTTAATTTTACCACTTTTTAATTTTACTTATACACCCGTCGAAGTCGTCGAATCAACTAAAATTTTTTATTATTTTCTCAAATTCAAAATCTTAATTTTTTCTGTTTTATTTGTTGTTAGTTTAGTTAAAAGTGTATATGAAATGAAGAATACAAGAAAAGCTAAGTTTAATACCATAATTTTATATTCTTCTATGCTATGCTGGTGACATCTTACCTACGTAATATAAACCATACATAAATGTGCGACATCTGATTATGGAAAATAAAACATTGTTATTTAGGATTGTGTATTTGATAATGTTGTAAGTGACATCTGCTAAAACTTGAAATAAGATGAGGTACTGCTAGTCAAACACAGAGTGCTACCAATTCATTTATCAAGGTGAGTTACTAATTAAAATATATTAAGCTATTTTGGTAACTAGCCTTAATAACATTTATTTAAATTCTAACGTTTTAAAGCGCATCTGTTGTAAAATAGCGATACTAGTCATAAAATGAAATATTTGCAAAATATTCCGTAACGTCGTTTAACAACTTATGTCGGAAATGGCAATGATTAATGTTCATTATTTTCAAGTAATGATAATAATAATCGGTTTTTACAGGCCATTGCTGGCCGATATTGAATCAACAATTTAGTTGATTGAATTTTTGTTTCCGATCACGTGGTACCTATGTATTGGGATTGGATCGCCTGTTGTTGAGTTCATTTGTTTGATCAGATTTGTTTTGATTGTATGGACTACAAAATAAAAATTCACAAATTTTATCTAATACTTTTCTTGGCCCCTATGGTTGGGCGGTAGTCCCATACCTCGTTAAAGACTTAACGAACATGTTATCCTTAGAATGCCTCTTGCCTTTTTGCCTTGTCGTGAAGGCGACTAAGCAA
This sequence comes from Tipula confusa, assembly GCA_963556175.1. Classification (NCBI taxonomy): domain Eukaryota; kingdom Metazoa; phylum Arthropoda; class Insecta; order Diptera; family Tipulidae; genus Tipula; species Tipula confusa. The sequence goes on along the minus strand of OY744475.1, from coordinate 156,963,798 downwards.
AGGTTGGATCGCTAGGCTGACTACCCGCATCCTCAAAAACTGATTAAAAAATTAACAGAAAAAAATATGGATTTCGCCAAAAATTTAAGCCAAACTCCGCTTATGCTAACGGACACGAAAGTTAGGATCAGTACATGGAACGAGCAGTCGCTAAGAAAACCAGGTGCATTTGATGGCGCTATATCAGCCATGAAAGAGCATCGCTTGGAATTCGTTGCTCTCTAAGAAACTCGATGGCCAAAAAGTGGAGATCATGTGACCCAACGCTTTACATTGCTTGACAGTGGAGTTAACTTCGACAATCTTGGTGTTGTTTTTCTTCTCGGGCCCCGCAAGAGTAAAATTGCTGTTTTTGATTTCAAAGCAGTTGATATTCATAAGTGTAAGCTATGTTTACGCATGCGACTAACCAACCTGTCCATCATTTGTGTTCATGTGTACATTGATGTAAGCCAACCTAAACATAAACCTCATTTTACAACCATTTGGATGATCTGATGGGATCCATACCGGAGCATGACGTCAGAATAGTGATTGGTGACTTTAATGTTAGAGCTGCCAATCCACTTGGGAACATGGAAAAACCCAGGTAAGACGTTCCATGTCAAATTGACCATGTATTAATTTCTAAGGGAGCATCTCGGGTCATCCAAGATGTAAGATCTTATCGGTTGGCTGCCAAATTTTTATAGGCAGTGATTATCAATTGGTGAACAACAGGTTCTGGCACATGCAGATGATATCTGTGTAATTGGTATGAATGGCAACGGTGTCAAAGAAGCTTCCGTTAGTCCTAAAATCAATGAGTCTAAAACCAAATATTTGATCACTGGTTTTAGAGACCAATGGATTTTAGTAGTGGTGACCACACATTTAAAGGAGTGATCATTTTTCGATACCGCGGGTCCCTTGTCACTCATATGATAACTGAGTGGGAGGGATATTAAAGCGCATGTATTCGCAGTTTACCATGCTTTTTGTGCCGTCGAAAAGCTGAAGTTGTCATGTATGGGTTTGAGAGTTGGACTCTGACGAATGAGTATGAGAGTCGGTTAATGACATTCGAGGGAAGAATCATGCGCATGGTATATGGCTCCAAAGGCGACTCAGCCGATACTTACCGAGTTTTATTCAACCACGAGAGCTACCTCTGAGAGGAGAACCTCCATTTGGCGAGCGCACAGGTCACTGTTGGTGACGATGGCTCTTCGGGGTTAATAGTCTATTTGGGGTAGAGAAAATGACTTCTCATTTTCGGGTAGTCTAGCACAATTCAAAAAACAAGCTCGGTATCGAATCCGATGACTGTTACCTCCGTACGAGCCATCCTGTAAAAACATGTTCTGTAAAAACTGTTTTATTTATAATTTTATGTGGTTAAACTGTTTCCCCAAACGCGTCAGAAAAATTGTGTCAACAGTGAAGTGTAATTTAGAAAAATGAGCAGTATGGCAGCTGATCGAATCATTAAATATGGTTGGACTAGTAATTTATCTGTGTTATCTCACAGATCAATTCCGACCTTAAAACAAGAATCGTATAGTTGGAAACAACAATAAAATGGTGATAACAAATATTATCATATTATTTTCACGTGGTCGCCTTCGTAGTCGTTCCAACTAACATAGTGTTGGTATACCAAGCACTGTTAGATGAAAACGCAACCACATCCATTAAGCTTTGCACATTGCTGCAATAGGGGCTATGGGGGTTGCATAAATAAATCTATACGTATCAGACCAAACAACATCGAATTTGTTGTGACAAGTTTCAGATTCCAGAATTATCACAATTTTTAAGGAATGGAGCAAGTTATTCTTTGAAATTTACAAAAATATTTTTTAGAAATGCAAAACTGGGCGAACATTTTTATGCCACCGGCAAAGAGAAGGCATTTGGCAAACTAATATCAATTTATAACATCGTTAATAAATTATATGCTCCAATACCCGGGGCATGCCAGAAGGCACTTGAAAGAATTGCCAGCAATCGAAGAGGTAGGCACACCACCAGTCAATGTAAATAGAAAAAGAGAATGAAAACTCTCCAACTTGCTAATAATAATATATATAGAATTAGGGTCAATCATATATATATATATATATATATATATATATATATATATATATATATATATATATATATATATATATATATATATATATATATATATATATATATATATATATATATATATATATATATATATATATATATATATATATATATATATATATATATATATATATATATATATATATATATATATATATCAAAAGCCTTAGCGAAGTATGTGTAAACAATGTCAAGCTGCTACCAAGAGCTTAGATTGTATATTAACTCTTCACAAAACAAGACCAGTTTAGTTACTGTTGACCTACCGGGTTAAAATAACAGGAGAAATAAGGTTCTTAGTATATGGAAGTACAACATTGTATGCCCCATAGACTCAAACAGTTTGGGTAAGACCGAGAGGATGGAGATCCTACGATAATTATTTTGCAAAATAACAAAACAAAAGCAAAAATACAAACTAAAGATGGCAGAAACTCGCTAGTCGACGGAACACTTTTTTTATTATATTTTTATTATTACAACTGCCTTATATAATATAATCCATCTAGCAATTTTTCTATCTATCTTAATTCACATTTGTTAAGATATAGGTCAATGGCTAGTCCCAGAGATAAATATTATTTATTTTTGTTTCTTTGGAGGCTTTTAACTGTAATCGGACTATCCAGAATATAGGTATTCTCATGTTGTCGATAGAGTGAATTATTTTTGGCAGCATATAAAGTACAATCACTTCATTGATGTGCTCTCGCTGCAGGTTTTCATTTCGAATGTTCCTCCGGATATTTACAATGTTCGGGCGTACTTTATTTTAGGACGTCTGAATTATCTTAATGTACGCCTTCTAAAAACAGTCCCAAATCTGAAATTATTAAGTCCACACAGGTGTTAGAAATTGCATAAAATTTCCACAGGTTTCCGACGTATGAAAATCTTCTACGATAAACGAATTATGAATGTTAAGCGACAATCTTGATGCATTTCACGTCACCCACCCTTCTTTAAATTACCCATAAAGCGATGTTTTGATCGTGTAAATAAAACCATCATAATACGATTTATGATATTAACACTATAACCACAAGGGGTGATATCAGGGGCAACAAGACTACATAATACATAGTCAACATATTGTTTGCGTTATTTGATTTTCCAAAACCAATATGCGTGTGTTGATTGATAATGTTGAATAAAAAGTAAAATACAACAAAAACATGACCAAACATATTTATGCTCGACTCGTTATAGGGATGTGCGGAGAGGATTAAATGACCACGAATTAAATATTTTAAAGTGTTTACAGATATATCATTTTTAATGAGTGGAGTGGATTCTTTTTATATACATAAATGTTTATTATTCACTAAATAAATTTTTAATAGAAAATTATGAAATTTGATATTTCCCATTTGAACGATAAAATTTTTTTTTTATCTGATGAATGAGACGACTACCACTTAAATGTTTATTATACGATTATGATGATATACTTAGATTATATATACATAATAATAATCGGTTTTGACAGGCCATTGCTGGCTTGTAATTGCTGGACGTCTCAAGGCATTTTACCGGCTCAAAATAGAAATTATTGAAAATGTTGAACGTCCTTTAACAGTGTCTATAAGGTATGATTAATTTTTACATACGTTTCTTCCCAAAAGCTGTTGCAGATCAAATCTTACTTAATGATTTATTTAAAGGTTATAAGAAAAACAGTAAGACTCCTATACTATTGAATGGTCCACATCCATTGAAGCTTTCGTTAATTATAAGAAGAAACTTTCACTTCTTGCAGATCCATCTTTACTGCGCGATTGGTGATTATGGTGGACGTTTTGGTCATGGTAATTGAGGCAGTGGTTTAGTATGTCTCGACACATTGCAGTCACTTTGTATTTTCTCCGTTTGCTTCAATGAAACATTCTCGAGGGATGCTACTTTATTTTGCTCACTCATCACAAACCACTCGTTTATGCATTTTATCAGAAACTGGAAAAAGCACCTCTGTTTTACGTCAGTTTCGTCATTAGGATTTTATCTGACAATTCGCTACCGTTATCCATTATATCTCAGTCATAAATGAAGTTGTAGCAGATACATTTCCATGCAGTAATCTAATTTTAATCCCTTAAAAACATGGATTCTGTTCAAATCACAGATACATCCCACAAATTCAAGCAGTTCTCATAAATTTTAATTCCAATAAAGCGATTTATTGTGACACTTTAACCAATTGAACCAACTGAATTAAAAAAAAAAGTAAATAAATAATTTCAAGGCACGCAATATCTTCCTTCTTATGTAAGTTAGCTTCAAAACGCTTTACAGAAATGATGTAAGCCTTAATCGACTAAACTAACTAAAATAAATTATAACGAGTTAGTTCATGCTATTTCTATATAGATGGAACTACACAAAAGTAAACAAAAGTCACTAACTGTGTCTAAACTTCTAACTAAACTAAACCAAAAAGTATTATAGTTTATTTATAGTTTAAAATTATTATAGTTATTTTATACTTTTTGTGAAAAGTTACGTTGAAAAAATAAACTTTTCAGCTACCATCTATGAGGCAATAGCGGAAGCTTGAATATTTTGAAAAGTTTAGTTTAAAAAGTCGATTAAGGCTCACAGCATTAATCGACATTTTAAACTAAACTTTCAAATTGCCCAAGCTTCCGCTATTGCCTCATAGGTGAAAAGTACATTTTCGATGTAACTTTTCGGTTACTTTTCACAAAAAGTATAAAATAACTATAATAATTTTAAACTATAAATAAACTATAATACTTTTCGGTTTAGTTTAGTTTCAAGTTGAGGCACAATAAGTGTTTTTTGTGATAGTTCCAGATGCTATCCAGATATAGCATGAACTAACTCGTTACAATTTAGTTTAGTTAGTTTAGTCGATTAAGGCACACTAGTCCAATGCCAAATAGTATAAGACATTACTAGTTCAATACCGATTTCTGATAATCAGCGATACTGTGTGAAATTTATTGGCCGATATACGAGATGGACTAAGGCAATTCCTGTTCCTAATATATCTGCGGTCAAAGCAGATATATTAATGCATTCTTGCATTATCTTTACTATCCAAAAGCTAACGACATGATAAAAAAATGACATAGCACACTTAAAGCCGCCATCATGAGTCATGATGCCCAAAAAGACTGGACGTCAGGTTTACCAATAATACGGTGGATAGGAAGAAATTCAAAGCACAGCCCAATTCATGCATTTTGGTCATTGTTTTCTAAGACTTGTGACACGTTGCATTGTCTTGGTAAAATATCACTTTGTATTCTTCATTTGTAGCCGTTTTTCAGTGATCCGTCCTTTAAACGTACCAATAGTGCCATGTAATATTTACTTTAGATCATTTTTCCAATTTTAATGTATAGTCAATAAATATTATGCAGCTGCATCCTGTGTCAAATTCTAATACTTTACGTCAACAGTTTGAGTCCGGGAAAACGCAAAAAACCGGTCTTGTCCGGTAATGTACTGCTATAGAAACCGCATAAAATTAATCAACACGCCAAACAAATTAAACAATCGCCAAATTGCAGTTGTTAATTATGTTTCGAAAATGTTACTAAATTTGGAGCATTAGGTAAATTATTTTGAAATTAATATTACTGTTTCTTTAAAACGGAATTTAACACAGAATAAAATAAAATACATAACGACATTCGTCCGTGAATTCTTTTAACAAAACTCGTTTTGAGTTTCAAACGTCTCACTCGTACTGTTAAATATGAATTCCCGGATTTGTAACGTTAATTACTATTATTTCATACTACATCGTATTTCAATGATTACGTGACTAATTTTAGTCCGGAAAGTTAAATATTACAGTCAGGGTTGCCAGATTGTCAGATTTAACTGAAAATCTCAGTTTTTTAATAGGACAAAAGATGTTTAGTTATTCTAAGAAACTTCAGTTTTGGTCAGTTTTTGTTTAATAATTATTTTCATTTTATTTTTTTAAAATTCCGAAATAATGTGTTTAGCAATTCCGAAAACCATGCTGTTTATCAAAATTCTGCTGACTATACAAAATATTTACTATTTCTGTTATTTGTTTGCTGGGCTTATATGCAATTTTATTTGTGATTACGGATTTTAGGGTTTGTTTGTCAAATTATTTATGGTTATGTTTGCAATTGAGCAAACTGAAATTAACGTGATGTCAGGGATGCCAGTGAGTAATATTAACTTTGTTGGTGTGTAAAATGGTGTCAGTTTTTGCGATGAAACTAAAGACTTTTTAAATATTTTGCCAAAAAAAAAATTCAGCGAATGGTTGCATTTTCAACATTGGCCAGAAAAATATCCTTCAAGAAGACTAGGAAAAGCGAGTTTTGTGCGTTTGCACCATTTGCAATAATGTTAGCATTAATATGTCCAATTCAGGAGAATCAAACATAACTCGGCTCACGAAAATAAAAAAAAACGTCGAAAACGTGGACGAATTCTAATTTGAAATTTAATTTAGTTACCATTCAGCTCTGCATTCACACAGTTATATTTCTGATGGTTGTGCCAATCCATTATTCAAAACAATGTTTTACGATTTCAGCATTTCGGCAAAATACTCGTGTGGAAAGACTAGAATAGGTGCTACATTATTACAAAGTTATTGAACCTCATTCAAAAGATTCGGTTTTTAAAAAAAAATATCGAAATGTTTCATTCTCAACAAGTATACAAATGCATCCGACAAAGGAAATATTCAAACATTTCCCCTTATAGTGTTTTTTTTTTTTTTTTTTTTTTTGATATTAATAAAGGAATGTAATGCTTTAGTTTCATTTTTTACTTATTTCCTTACCTAAAGGATTTTCTTTTTTAGAAAATTTCCGTCTTCTAATTTCTTAAAAATAATCCAATACATTTTTTCCATCCCTCTTTCAAGCCGAATGCGAGCGGATCTTCAGTTTGAAGAAGGTCGGTTTGCGCAAGGACAGAAATAGGCTTCTTTTAAAAAATCAGGAGGCCGAGCTAATGATCAAGCAAAACTTTGGCATGAGTTGTCTGCAATTTGAAAACTATCCAAAAAAGGAAGAGCGCAAAATGTTTTTTTTGTCCCCTTTTGCCATTTTCGAAATCAGGCATCTGCGTGAAATCTGCGTGATGTAAAAGAAAAGTGATATTAATATTTAAGAATAAATTATTAATTATTTGATTACTAATTATTAATTATAAGATTTGCAATAATAAATAATACAATTATGTAGTAAAATTATTTTTTGTTTTATTTTTTTGTCAGATTATTTTTTTTCGTGCTCAGTGTATTCAGTTTTTTTTTACATTAAAATCAGTTTTTTTTTCTGTTTTTAATAAAACTGGTAAAGTCGGTAAATAAGGCCGGTAAAGTCTTTTATTATTGTACTGTAATCAGCGTTGCCATGCTGATTACAGTACAATAATAAAAGACTTTACCGACCTGATTGTGTTTGGGGATTTGACACGCGCAACTACACCTTTATCAAAAGATAATGTTTGTCGGAAGCTTCTTTCAGAAATTTGTTCACTTCATCTTAGGTGAATGTATTTGATTGAGTTAAAGGCCTATAGATTGTTTCTTTAAAAATGCTTTTAATTTGGAATATCGTGAAATATCCAAAGTTTCGTGAACCAACAACATTGATTTGACAATTGAATACTTCGACCACAGAGAGGAACTTTTCAATTTCTTAGAATGTAAAAAATATTTAAAACAAATAAATATATGTATCTTTAAAAGCTTTGAATTACCAAAATATAGACTCAAACCAATAGGTATATAGAATAATATGGTATGGACTTCCCATGTTTTATTTTAGTTTGCATTGCGTATATACGTCACGTGTATGGTAAAATTTCTCTTTGACTATTGGTTTTAAGGATGTAGAATTAAAATATATTATTTAGGTAAATCAACTTTTAATTGATAGTTTTATTTAATTTGCATTTTTTTGAATTCATATTCTCTAATAATTAAGCATTTAAGATTCTAATTTTAAAAAACATTTTGCATCTAAAAAATAATTGTTTTATTTCTAATTCTAATTCAATTTGTTCGGAAATTGATAATAATCCTCTTATGTAATTCCTTCCAGGCTTCAATGATTTAGAGTTAAAAACATTAAATATGTCCTCTAATTTTTTGAGCTTTGGATAAATTGGGCATTCGGTTTTTTTAGCCCTCTTTCACTCACTTGATCCGTCCACTCGGCCCAACTTCAGTATGTTTTTCTTTTCTGGCAATTTTATTTGAAGACGCTTTATGATGTACCCAGATATATTTTCTAAGCCATCATACTCCAAATCAGAGATGCTCCTTTTAGTTATGTTATTATTACAGGATGTAGAAGCGTTATAGCCAAACCCGTTGGTCGTTGGATTTCAGAAAATCTGAAGTGTTTTTACAAAACCATCATAATAAATATCAAGTCATGCTTTGGTTTCATGAAGTTCCTTTGGGCTTGATATCAGTTACGGAATGGTTTTATGGCAATTTTTGGAGCTTAATTCTACCAGAAAGCTCAATTAAGTCTCCTTGTAATTTTTACGCCGACTCGACAGATTCACCACCTGACAAGACGTCATCAACATACATCGCATGCTGAACACTTTTAGATGCTAGTAGACATGTTTCTTTTTCGCCGGATGCTAACTGCATTAATGTTCTTATGGGCAAGTAAGGAGCACTCGCCGTACGATAGGTTACCGTATTTAACCGAAAATTACAGACTAGTTTATCAGGATTTAATAAACGAGGATTTTGAGGTCCGTATCTTTATTGTTCGTCCGAATCTGCCTGTACATATGTTTGATGTCTGACGTAAATGCAGTATTCTACAAATGTCAATTCATGAATATAGAAATCAGGTTGGGTTGTATGTCTCACCATTCAAGGCTGATTCAGGAGATTCCATTTGATGACTATCGAGAGGCATCAAAGACTCCACGTAAATTAGTGGTAGTCCTGCTCTGCTTAAAGACGGCATGGTGTGATATGTACGATTAATATTAGTAAATGGTTCTATGATGCTTTCCATGAGTCGCTGATCACTCAAGTAGTGTTGCAATTGCTTCATTTCGTGAAGTGCCGAAAGTACCTGATCTGCTCTAGAATGAATAAGCGGAAGATTAACAATATAATTACCATCTGCTGTGCGTATCTGAATGAACTTTTCACACTTTAATTCATCTTGTGAATAAACCTTGGTTGTTCGCCTGTTTTCCAAAATGATTTCAACTGATTGGAAATGTCATGAGTCTCCCAGACAAAATCTAACCCAGTGTTGTATTTTTAGCTGTGGGTGATTCGTTTTTACTTTTAATAAGACCATCTAGTAATATATCAGATTTGTTATGTGAGGCCATGTTGAGGTAGACACTTTTTTAGAAGGAAGTTGAGCAGTAATAGTTGTAAAAACCAGTGCGCTAGCTGATAATTTGGTGTCTGTTATGTATTGGATTTCCAGCTTTACTGAAGAATTTGCTTTTGCCAGTATTCACTGAATCAACTCCTACAATCGGCACATTAATTAAAGTTTTTTGCAATGACAATGTTTTAATTGCTACCTTAAATTTATGGAAGTTATCTCGTAATGTCACCTACGCCTCAAATGCAGGCTGAACTTTAACTAGTGCTGTTGATAACGTGTTTATGCATGTGTTGTGCATGCGTTTATCGGTAGATGCAACATGAGTAGTGACTAGTTCGGGTCTAGTGGCAGTAGCGTGATGGGGTATGGTTTCAGCCTGATTGTAGGTTCTTAGTGATTTCGTAAACCAATGAATGATGCCGTTGATTGCATTCTGGATAGCTATAATACTTAAATAATTGAAACATAGTTAATTGGTTCTCACGAAGTTTCGTCGGTCATCTACGTTCATCATTTGGAAGTAAATTTTCAGACCCATCTAGTCATTTTCCATGTCATTTAATATCTCTTCGTGTTCTGGCATGGCCAAACCATACGCGGCCATTTTTGGGCGGGCGTCAATTTTGGGAACCCTGAAGTTAAATGTATCAAACCAATCGTTAACCTAATATATATAAAGCCATCATTAATAAAAATAAAAAAAATAAAGTATTTAAAAAATTTAATTTACCCGTTTAAGTAAATTTGCCAGTTCATGTCAGTGTTTGGATTTTATTATACCTAAACTACCCATTCTAATTAGAGCACAAGAATTGGTGTGCGAAATAACTGGGTTGCAAATTTTACCTTTTGTCTGTGCCCACCTTACACAGTCAGATGAGTTGAAGTTAATCGGCTTGCGATTTTTAAATTGTTTTAGGATTGATTTTCGAGTAGTTCATGTAGTGATTCTTTTGTCAATAAATTATAAAGGTTGCTACTTTGTAAAAAATCATAAAGATTTTTTACAAAGTAGCAACCTTTAAAACCATCATCTTTGGACAATTTTCGGGGTTTATTGAACGATTGAGTACATATGTATATCGTCTAACTGGTCTGGGGCAACTTCTATGCTAGAAAAAGACTAAACAAAGGTTAGATCTCTGGGCTAGGAAACTTATGCTGCCCTTTTGATAAATACTTGTTAAAAATGTATCAAAACTTAAATAGATACCACCAAAATTTAAGTAGCCCCCGTTCACGTGAATGGGCAAGCGATTTAAGATTACCACGTGACTCATGCTTAAGCTGGCAAAAATCAAACTGACTTATATGAAAATATAGGTCGTGACTTCCAAGCCTCAATACGAACTAGCTACCGATATTGTGCCTATATCAAATTGAATATATGTCTTAATTTCTAAGGGAAGATTTCGGGTCATCTAAGATATGAGATCATTTTGGTTGGCTGCTAAATTAGTAAGCAGTGTTCAGTAATTGGTCACTGCAATGTTAGTATAGCAATTTCCGTACAAGTCCGAGTTCACAGGAAAATGACCCTTACGTTTTAATTATAAAAGGTTTCTATATGGTATTATGCCATTCTGGAATGAACATCTTTGTATTAGCATGATGCTCGGCACATGGAGGAAGCATTTTATGACTTATTCAATGTTCAACATGCCGTTTTAAATTCAGTAGGTGAATTTTGTCAAATATTGAATGTAGAGATGCTTTTACAGGGCCCATCCTAAATTTATTCTGGACTTGTGCCAAAAACTAAAAAGAAACAGTTCTGCTAGCGTTGGTTACATTAAATCCAAGCTCTTATTATTTCGATGTATTAGTTTCGATGTGAAACTACCTTTGCGACCTTATTCGATTAAGATTCCCTGTTCTTAAGTAAAGGGATCACTCCAAACCCTAAAACTATTTCGTAAAAATAAAACACCTCAGGATAACAATTTATACCACCAGTCCAACAAGACCTTAGCATATGCACATTTTATCTGTATGGCTGGACTGAATGACAAAGATAACAAACAACTGTTGAATTCACTTGTATACAATTCTCAGCTTCCGTTGATCTCAAAATCAATGAGTCTAAATAAAATATATGAGGTTTCCTATATGAAACAGCAGCCGTGCTTTATATGCGCTTACAGCTTAAGTCAAAATACCTTGCCAATGCCGGCAAGCTTAAGATGTACAAGGTGTTGATCACATCCGTTGTGGATGTATGGGTGTAAGTGTAGGACCATATCAAATAAGTCCAAGAGTTGACTGGCGTATTCTGGAGTATTCTGGCTAGGTCACGTTCTGCAAACAGATTCTAAACGGATAGTGCAGCGATCTCTGATAAGAGAGTGGCCATTTGAAAATATTTACTAATACAAATCGAAAGCACATCAATACGTTCTTGCCACTAATCAAATAATTATAAGACGCAGAGGTCTCTTTTGGCGACGATGGCTCCTTGGGTTATAGAGAACGTCTATATTATCTGCTTCTGGTATTCTAGAAAAACAAGAAGAACAAGCGCGGGATCGAAACCGATGAAGCGGGATTCTAGATGTGATATGGGCCAGCAATGGCCTTTGAATACCATTTATTATTATGTTTATACTATATATACGTCGTCTTCTTGTTAGGGTTATTGAATTAAAATGAATGATGCCAGACTAATATTTATATAGATACGGTAGAGTATTGCTATTCTTTAAAATGAGTATATATGTTGTGCTTCACCCCACCCCTTTATTCGAAATTACTTTAATTTTTATCAAGTGGAAATTGATCGAGTCGATTATTTATTTACAGATAGTCAAAATTACGACATTGATTTTTGAGGAATCACATAAAATATGCCTTAAGCCATAAGTTATGTGCCATCGGCTAATACAAAAAAAATTACACGAAATAAAATTTAACCGTCGTCACTTTACACATTGGAACAGGAAATAATGAATAAGGGGCAATTATGTAACGTGTTAGTGATGTTATCCCATTAACACAGTATTGTGTTAAACATATAATCATTATGTTAATGTTTCGATGCAAGTATGCTAAAATTTTACACTTGAATAAACAGAAGTGTCATATTATTCGTAATAAAAGAAAACAAAATTTTGAGGGAGATTTGATCTTCTTAATTTAGACAAATAAATCGAAGGGATTACCTCATTCATATTTTTTTTTATTTTCTAATGAACTGTTAGATACTTAGATACTTTATGATGCACAGATACTAAATTTAATTATTTTAACCACAAATATGACGAATATTCGCATATGGTTCTGAACAACTTTATATATATATATATATATATATATATATATGATTGACATCATTCGTCTCTATAAAATCGAAAAATAAACAAACATTAAAATTGTGTTGATCATATTACAGGCCCGGCAACAAATCGAACTGGAAAAGGATGCTGAATCATGGACATATTGATTTTAACGTGATGATAACATTTTATAACGCTGCTGGTTCGAAAATAGTACCAGATTGGCACTGTAAGTTTGCCAACCGTTTAGAATACAGGATGGCACTCTTAATCAATCAAAATATTTTGGCTTGAATGTTCACGATAATTTGGGTTACCTGCGGGTGGCATTGACAATCGAAGGTTTCACTAACTCGAAAATAGCGCTCAAATCATTAGGAATTTAATTGGTATCTACAATGTTACCATGCTAAAGATGTTTGTAGTAGTTTCATATCCGCTTATCACTCTTATTTTACATATACATAACTGTATTTTTCATTCCCGTGAGAGTAAACTTGAAACTTCATTAGCGGATAGATGAATACTCGCCAGCTGACTATATGCAATATAGTCTATAAATTCTGCACCAAAACTGGTGCAATCGAAAACTAATCAACCACCACCAATCGATTACTGACAGAGAGTATAAGATAACAGCGTTAAGCAATGACGTCTGGAAAAATAATATTGAATGCTGAAAAGTAATAATGGTTTTCTTATGAGGACAGACAGGCTTTTAAAAGCTATGGCAAGTATCCTACATCACACTTGTTCCATGAAATAAAAAATAGAGAACTTATAAAATTTAGATCTTGAAATACTATATTCTATGAATATTGTTAAAAAAGTAAAAACAGGAAAAGAGGAAGGACCTCAAAATTTAAGTAAAAGACCGAATATACCGAAATCAAATGCAAAATGGAAACGAAAACATTAAAACATCAAAGCAGATGATTCAAAATCCTAAACCAAGCAACGCAGGTTAAATAAGAACGTTCGCTCTGGTAAGAGCAAAAAGTTTTGCGGTAAAAGCAAGAAGTGGATGAGCTTTACTAATAAAGGAAAAAAAAAAACAAAAAAATAAAAACAAAAATCAAAGGAGAAATAATGCAAATTGCCACTGATTTAACAAAGGCATCACACTGTTTCTGCAATATATTGTCTCCATGGCATAATTTGAAAAAGGAGGGCTACATTGAATTATATAAATCGCTAAGACGTGATTTTAAAATTGGAAGTGACTATAATGCGAAAACCACCCATTGGAGATCTAGATCCACGACTACAAAGGATAAAAAATTGTTGACAGCAGAGCAGACAATAAAATGTGCATGATATTTTGGTGGCTCATTTAGATACTGGCTCAAGGACGAAGCTAAGATACCAGACCTAATTGACTCCTATGTAATAATCGATATATCTCAGAACTACATTTACATGGGAAACAGCAAATCTCTAGCTTCGGATCACTTACCCATTATCATGACAGTGAGTGAAAAGATTATCGAAAGGGTAAGTTTATCAAGATAACCAAACTCTTACCAATAAATGACTCAAACTACCTAAAAAAAGCAAAGTAGCCTTATTGAACTTTTGAACGATCAACAACATCAAGAAAATCATTTTCTTCTACACCACCATTAATCGTTCAGAACCAGTGTTGAGTCATAATCAATTGTAAGATCGATTTCTCGTGAATTTCTCTCGTGAAACGTCAGTGCTAAGACTCTGCCTTGTATACCGTACTTCTCGTAATCAAAAATTGATTCTATAATTTCTCTTATTGCCTTCAGCCATTGTAACTTTTTTTTAGATATAATTACGTAACGAGGTATTGTTATAGAATTATCAAGTGGGTCTATTATAAAGAACCACAACCGATACTTAATCAGTGCATTCGAATGAAATTAATTTATTGCATTATGGTAAAGCGACACGCGACCTATTTTATATATAAATGGGAAGAAATACGATATATTATATTACAGAGAGATTCTGTTATATAGTATTCCATTCCGACTTATTGATATGTCTTCAACAGTAGATTTCGTGTATAAGTACTGTAGCAAGATTCATTTAAGCCTAAAATTTATAATTTCCAAATCCAAAAAACTCATATAGTCACATTCTTTTGAAGTGTACCTTAATTAATGATTACAGTTGCAAATCTATCAAAGAAATAGTTATTTAAGATGGAGTAAAGGTTTGCTGGACAGATTATCTTATTTAACTTATTCCTAATACTAAGCCAACAAGCAGACTATTAACAAAGCCAAACTTGTCAAATAATACTTCAAGAATATATTTTTACTCCGATTTTTTTTTGACTTGGTTAATCATTGTACCATAGTGTCCTCTGTAGACCTATTTTCTCAAATCTGAACTGATTGTCACTTTATCTCCCACTACATCAATCTGCTCGCACATCAATCTGCTAGTTCTCATAGTATTTTGAATAACTTACCAAAAACTAGTAGTCGCGCGATTGGGCTAAAAGGTCAGTGGATTTAGTTCACCTCCGTTCCTATTGAAAATAATTTTACCGTTCGTCCATGCTTTCGCAAAAAATTCCTCTATTTAGATAGTTGTTCAGAAAGCACATGACATCAGGCCCTATAGGCTATGCCCTTTGTATTACTTTGTTATTATCAAGCTCGGATCTTTTCCAGATTTCATTAGATCACATTACTGCATTCGTGCTGAATTTCTACACGAAACCCCTAAAGGGTGTTTTTTTACAGGTTCACAACTTTGAGTTGGCAACACTGCTTTATTTAACAACCCATTGAATACCTGATAGTTGCTTTTTGCTTAGTTTGGTTTGAGGTTTCATTATGAATAAACTTACATCAGAGCAACGCTTGCAAATTGTTGAAATTGTTTATCAAAATCATGGTTCTGTTCGTCAAACTTATCGGGCACTTCATCCATTTTATGGCGTACATAATCATCCTTCAGAGCGGCTAATTCAAATAACAATAGATCGATTTCGGACCACGTTTACTATTAATGATAATGTGCATCCCGTGAGACGCCGAACAGTAAACACTGAAGAAGCTATAGCCGCTGAACAGGAAAGCATTGAAGATGATCCAAATCAATCAATTCGTCACCGTTCTCAGCAACTAGGGTTGTGTCTTTCCACTTTATATGGAAGATATTACGGAAGGATCTTGGCTTAAAAGCTTTCAAGATTCAACTTGTGCAGGAATCCATTCCTTCCATTTTTGAATTTCCATTCTAAATTTTGTTTTTGTTTCCGATTAAGCCCATTTTTGGTGGAATGGGTACGTAAATAAGCAGAATTGTTGGATTTGGAGTGAGGATAATCCACAAGTTGTTGTCGAAGCACACATCCACAACCACATCCAAACATTACATCCACAAAAAACTACTGTTTGGTGCGCTCTATGGGCTGGCGGTTCATTGGTCCACATGTCTTCAAAAACGATGACGGTCAGTATGTTACATTTTTTCGTACGTACCTCGTTTAGCTGGCATTAATCTTGCTGACATGTGGTTCCAACAGGATGGAGCCACATGCACACAGCGCGCGCTACAATTGATTTACTCAAAGAAACTTTTGATGAAAGAATAATTTCGCGTAATGGTCCAATTAATTGGCCACCAAGATCGTGTGATTTAACCCCATTGGATTATTTTCTTTGGGGTTATGTAAAGTCACTTGTCTACGTCGATAAACCAGAGACAATTAACCACCTGGAAATCAACATTCGAAGAGTTATTGGCGAAATACGGCCGTAAATGCTGCGAAAAGTTTGCGAAAATTGGTGTTCCAGATTGCACCTTGTATGCGCCAGCCGTGGCGGCTACATGGCCGAATATATGCTGTGTATACTCCGCTTCTCGAGGAGAGGTCGAAGCTTTTTTATAGCTTATGCATCTAGTTCATTATATACTTTCTTGGGACACGGTTTGTGGCCGTGTCCGTCTTCTGACCATTTCCGCAAATTCTTTCCTCATTATTGCAGAACTTAGTAATGGGTCAAATACATGGCATTTGAAGCCCCTTGAAACTCTTACATAGTCAGTAATGTGGCAAGAAGACCAGACCATGTTTACCCTGCGTTTTAGCAATAGGCTTTTGTGTGCTTTTAGTGACATCTCAATGACCCATTGAGTGGATTTGCTGTTTCTGAGCCCAGTTTTGAAACCAAGCCTAATGTTCTCTTCTTTGATTTCATTATTTTTGGGTCATTGTTGCGATTTAGATGTTCTTTAGCTTTTTTAATCTGTCCACATCATAAAAATACATATATGTATACATTTGTATACTACATAATCCTCGACATATACTACAACATACTCGACGGATAAGGCAATGATTTGTACTCTCGCCAATGCTGTTCCTAATTTTTTGGATAATCTCACGAAAACTATATAACACATCTCTAAACGGCATTCA
The DNA here is from genome assembly GCA_963556175.1 of Tipula confusa. Taxonomy (NCBI): domain Eukaryota; kingdom Metazoa; phylum Arthropoda; class Insecta; order Diptera; family Tipulidae; genus Tipula; species Tipula confusa. The sequence goes on along the minus strand of OY744475.1, from coordinate 156,946,657 downwards.
ATGAGGATTAACACAAACAGTAGATAAACTCAACGGCCTAGACTGCTCAGATGAAACGTGCCAGCTCACCTAGCCTAATATAGCTATAATAAAGTTTGTTTCAAGAGTATAAAAAATCACATTACCAAGACGATAAGACTTAACAAACCCATATGTGCCTGCAAATATTATATAAAATCTGGAATAGCTCAGTCCAGTCGCGCAAGACCAAGCTTGCGAACGTTCAACTCGTTTGCAAAATCTGTTATATACACTGTATAGGTGAAACAAGGGATCATATGATAAACACATACAGAATCAGCAGATAGTCGTAAATAAGTATATACGTGTCATGACTCATGATTATTGAAGTATTTTTGGCCGAACATCGTAACAAACATATATCAGTAAAGAAACATGAAGCAGTTAGGAATTCAGATTGAAATCAAGAAATAAAAACGAAAATATATTTCCCATGTATAGAAATGAAACAAGCATGTTATACAACAAGGATGCCATAGGTGACCGGCGAATCAGGAATGGTATATAAACCTCGAATATTATTTATTCTACTTTTAAGTTGACCCCATGACATTCATTTATAATCTTAAATATAATGAAATAGGACCTCATCATTATTGCTAGCACTTAATTTAAACCTACATAAATAATGACACATATATCATACTGCAACCTGGGTAACGCCAATAGTATAACCAATGATCGGTAGGCACTGATTGGTTAATTTCAAACAGAATAACCCAGGCGTCGTAACTGGAAATGATCAGCGCATGACTGAATGCATGAGGAAATTTATTTTTGTCATCATTATAAGGGTGGAAAACCCACAACAAAATAATCCATCATGGAGAAAATAGATAAGGAAGAAATGTACTGTGCAGGGGTCGGAGACCCAGTGCCAGCGACTGGATAGAGTGTGCAATCGGGCTCTCAGTCATCGTTATCCAATAACCGCAAAGTTTGCAGCTGAAACCAATAATACAACACGCACTGCTACTGGCAAACTTGACTGCCGTAACAGTAAATTTTACAAGGTAAAATGAGAACCCATTTTTGAGAGGTAACAAAATCTAGGTTACAATCCAATACCATACAGATGAGATACTCGAACGAGAAATTCATCCGAATAAGAAATCTGAAAGTTATTTTCAGTGGACACTCATGACAAAAAAACCTGAAAAAAAGGAACAGTAAATATGGAAGTTACTGACGAAAACGAACCACCAAGAGAAACTGCTTGGGCATTGAAAAAAGCAAGCCCACAAATAAAAGATAAGCAGAATCATCGCCAGAACATATTGAGCAACCAGCACCCAACACGAGCAATTATAAGCATAAAGAAAACTAAAAGCAACCAGAAACTATTGAGCAATTAACCCACACATCTGTATCAGATAATGCAACTACTCAGAGCAATAAAGATCCTAAACCAGAGAAATTATTCAGCCACCACCTATTAATATAGTTGGTGTCAAGGACTACTCTACTATCAATGCCTTGATGTAATATATCACGATAAAGATTACAAGCTAGTAGCATTAAACAACGATGTCTGGAAGGTAAATGTACCAGACCCAGAAACATGTTGTACACTTACCATACAATTTAACGCTGACAAGTTTCAGTGGTATAATTATGAAGATAAGCAAGCTAGGCCAATTAAAGTTATGGTTAGAAGGCTTCACCTTACCAGTGAAAGCAATGACATAATAGCTGAGTTACAGCATAAAAGTTTAGATATTCAGGATGCTTTCAATTTGATCAAAAAAGGCAGAACTGAAAGCAATATAGATGTGGCCTACCGCTCTTTATGCTTGGCAATAAAGAAAACATGCAAAATATATATAATATTCGGGCAATTCAAGACATGAGAGTTAGAATAGAGCCAATGAGGAGAAAAGAAATTCTGAGCAAAATTATAGAAACCCTTATAAGACAAACCAACCAAATAATAAGGGACTATACAATCTACGAGGTAACGCATCATATATGCAGAAGTTGCTTAAAGTCAAGAATCAACAACAAAAAAATAATACTGGCCAAGTTCAAATAAATTTCTTAAGAACCGTAGAAGCTTTAAATAAAAAACTTGACGAGCAAGCTGAAATAAATAAACTTATATTTGACCAATTTAATACTCTATTATCGCAGTATTCCAACGTGAATAAAAATAAAAATTAATTTACAATCGCTGAGAATAGTAATATGGAATGCAAATGGGCTAATTCATCATATTCCTGAGCTAGAAATATTCATAAACACGCAAAAATTGACGCATATGTTTAACTTCTGAAAACCATTTTAATAGATGATCATATTGCAAAATGCGGGAGTACAGTTTCTACCATTCTACTCATCCAGCAGAAAGGGCAATGATCTGCCATTTTCATTAAAGATAATATTAAACACCATGAAGAACTGAAGGTTGAAACTGAGTCCATGCAAGTGACAGCAATCACAATTCAAACTAAGAACCAAGATCTAAGTATCTCATCAGCTATATACTGTTCACCACGCTATAACGAAGAATACGAAGAACCTTTTCACTCTTTGGGACGATGGTTCATTAATGGTGATGACTTCAACGCAAAAACCACTTTTTAGAGCTTCAAAATTACTACACCAAAAGGACATTAAGCGGAACTATTATTCAAAAAACAACAGGAATACCAATTGGAACTTTTTTCGTGAACTAATCAATGAAAATATCAAACTTAAAGTAAGAAGATCTATGCATGTTGAAGATGGAATTGGCAGACTAATTGAGAATATACGGCAAGCGGCGTGGCAGAGCACTCCACTCGAACCTGCAAACAACATCAGAGGTAATAATTATCCTCTTGAAGTAAGAGAACTGGTGGCTAAGAAACGTAAAGCACGTAAGTTCTAGCAAATAAATCGAACTGCAGCTAATAAAACCGAGCTTAATAACTTATGTAAAAAACTGAAATCTATTATCAGGAAAGTTAAAAATTAAACAATAGAATCATATTTATCTTCACTTACTGGTCAAAAAGACACTGATACTCCCTTTGGAAAGCAACAAAATCGATCAAGAGTCCATAAAATTCAAAAGCACCTATTAGAAAGGATAACGATATGTGGGGGATAACTATATGTTAAGAACTTACCAGACAAAGCAATACATAAACTTCTGAAAAGACTAAAGCTTATGATAGAGAACGATCATCTTATATCTGCTTATCAGTTTGGATTTAAAGGAAAACATAAACCTATAGAGCAAATTCACAGTATCACAGATATTATAGAACGTACTCTAGAAACGAAAAAGATATGTTTAAGCCTCTTTTTGGATGTAGCGCAAGCATTTGGTCGTCTATGGCACAAAGATTAGAGAACGAGTTGCATCGAGATCTTCCCAAATAGTATTACGAAATCCTAAAATCTTACAGAACCGACAGGCACTTCCGTGTAAAATATAAAGAGGAATAATCGGATCTAAAGAAAATTTCAGCAGGAGTGCCGCAAGGAAGCATTTTGGGCCCCATCTTATACCTCCTGTACACACGAGACATACCTCTAATAAAAGAAACAACCGAACCTGCATGTGCTGATGACACAGCAATTTTCGCAGTTGGAAGCAATGTATAACGCAAGCTACAGAAAAATTACAAACATCAGTTAGTAACTGAACTCTAATCAACTCTAAACAAGTCCCTTATGCAAATACAGTAAAATATCTAGGGATGACGTTAGATGCCAAACTTAAATGGAAAGAACATTTCAAAAAGAAAAAGAACGAATTAAACATCAAATACAGGAAAATGTATTGGCTCATAGGTAGAGACTCTGAAAAATCTATATAAATTGCTCCTATATCGGCAAACTCCGAAACCTATGTGGACTTACGGAATACAACTTTGGCGCTGTACTAATAAAAATAAAGTACTTCGAAACATTGTAAATGCCCATGGTACATTCGAAATGAAGACCTGCACTGTGACTTAAATATGGAAGACTTCAATGAAGTAATTGTAGGTTTAAACATGATTCACGCCTTCAACAACATGAGAATATCGAAATACATCTTATGCTGGACTGTCCCATAGCAATACGACGCTTCCAAAGAACCAAGCGAATGGATCTAGTGATTGCAAACTACTGCATTGGGCTTTATCCCAACAAATGTGAATTAAATTAAGATAGTAAAATTGCTAGATAACTTATATAATAAGTCAGTTGTAATAATAAAAAATAAAAAAAATAAAACATATATCACACGCAAATCACATTAAATGTATATACATTCAAAATATAATTGCAATTTTAAGTCAATTTAAAAAAAAAACTATATAAACTACATTTTACCACCATCGAAGATAATTTAACCAGATCAAATCTATACGCGTTTATATCACATAAATCATTTTCCCGCCATCGCTCTCTTTCCTAACATAAATCTATATAAATTATAAATAAAAATTGATTACCAGATAGTATATCCTATTATCTGTATACACAACACCTTCGACCATATAAATATTTACAATCGATCTCCTATATATACATACATCGTATAATTACATAAATACAATACATAATATATGTTATTGATTCGTTTATAGTTATAAACATAAATCAAGTAACGTACATTCAAAAAAAATTATTTCATAATTAAATTATATCCAACCGAAAAAAAAAAAAAACCAAAAGAATTTTCACATATAAATCTGGGGAACAATCATCTTTTAAGATTTTCATCTTAAAAACCAAACACACACACACATTAAAACCACATCGATTTTATCTAAATTTCCATCTGTATTTATAAAAAAAAATATATGCGCGGTGATTGATAACAATAAATCGTTAAATCGGTTTACTGTATACTAAAATAAAATTTTCCAATGTTGATTGGAAAATGATGAAAAATGATGGTTAATTTTACCTCACATATAAATTGTTATAAAAATGAAAAATCTATATCTATGCCCGCATAAAATATATTTATATAAAGTAGCTCTTAACCAATCACGATTGAGTATGAGTATAATATTTTCTTAGCCAATAGGAACGTTTTGACGCTTTAACAAAGATAAAATGATAGAAATGAAGAACAAAAACACTGTACTATACAACGGCATATCACATGTGTGAAGATTTCCCCTTCATATTTACAAAAAATAAAAAATAAAAAAAAAATATTTAGTATAGTTAGTTAGTCGGTTCCGATACGTTAGTTACTTAATAGACGTCTTTAGTTATAAATCGTGCGTTAAAAATTGTTCGTAAGTGACAAGTGTAAATATAAAAAGAAAATTGTGTCCAGTGTATACTTTAACGTTATTTCGATCACGATGAACGATATGGATACATCAATGATAAATAAAAATTTATCGACCACACCATTTTCGATCAATGACATTTTAACAAAATCAACCGGACTGCGGCGCAAATCACTGGATAATTCGTGTTATGATAAGAAAAATTATCGGTCGAATTCGGTGTCACCCAACAATACAATAGGCGCGGAGACAAAATCGGAAAACGACGATGATCATTGTGATGAAAATTTTAATTATACAAGAAAATTACGTGATAGTTCATTAATATATTATAGTGGTGTTAGTGGTAACAATAATCATAATAACAATAATAATAATAATCATAGTAATTCACGACGTGGATCGTTGGACTGTTTTTTAGTGGAAAGTGAAAATGAACATCATCATAATACAGCGAATCGATTGATTTTAAATTCAAAAAATTATTTTCTCGATCGTAATCCCTATCATCACTATCATCATTCGTCACACCATTCGCATTATAGCAATAATAACCATAAAAATACTAATAACAATAACAGTGGTGGTAACAATATGAATAATAATTTGTTGGAGTCCCCATTGGATATGAGACGATGTATTAATACCGATTCAGGTATGTAATTTCACACAACTCACCTTTAACATTTTGTTTAGAAATAGTTCTCACCTTAAGGAAATTTGTTGTACAAAACATACATATAAAAAAAACTGACACGTGTCAAAATACATTAGCTAATAGTTTTTTAAGTTGAATTCTGACTTTCCATGAAAAATTATATAATTTCACTTCAGCCTTTTGTGTTAATATTGCTATTATCGTTAAAAGCTTTTTCCGATGATACCATTTCATGCTATTTTGTCGATGGTACCATCGAAACGTATGGTACATAATTATAAAATTTTGTTGTTATTGTTGCTGAAAATATATAACTTTTCTATCGATATAGACTTATATATCCAAAAGTATTAATAAAGTGACTTATTTAGATTGTGATTCACCGCCACCATCGTCAAATACTACCATACCACCACATCAACAATCAACCGCCTCATCATCATCGTCTTTGTCTTATAATTTAAATCAAAGCACATCATTAGACGATAATTTATCATCGCATCGTAAAAAACGTTCACGTGCCGCATTTAGTCATGCCCAAGTATTTGAATTGGAACGACGTTTCGCCCAGCAACGTTATTTATCGGGCCCTGAACGATCCGAATTGGCAAAAACATTACGACTGACGGAAACACAAGTAAAGATATGGTTTCAAAATCGGCGCTACAAAACAAAACGAAAACAAATTCAGCAACATGAAGCGGCCCTACTGAATGCAACCAAACGTGTACCCGTACAAGTATTAGTTCGTGACGATGGAAATTATACGGGACAAAGTTCACATTATACGGCCGGATTAGATCCGGCCCTCGTCAATATGTATCGACATCAGGTAAATTTTTTTTTTAAATTTTAGACACGATTTGCAATTTTGTTAATACAATTATTTTATTCTATCTAAATGGACAGATGCAAATGGCATACGGAATACCAATCCCACCACTATCATTTCCATATTTCTACTCGTCTAAGTTACCGGCGACAGCAACACCGAATTTATCGAACGGTGGCCCATTATCACAGTCAAAAATTTTACCAAACGGTACGATACAACAGCAACCACCTTTAAATTTTTCGAAGCGCGAAGTAGAAATACATCAAATTACATCGTCATCGAATTTAGAAACAAATAAAAATAATAGTAATAGTAGTAGTAATAGTGTACAGAGCAATATTAGTAATAAGCATCAGCAGCAGCAACAGCACGAGCACGACGATTGTGAAATGATTGAGGAAAATGAAAATGTTGAAATCGATTAAATTGTAAAAAAAAAAATTGTAATGGCGATACCTTATCAATACGTAATTGTAAATAAAAAAAGTAAATAAGAAAATTTTTATTTTTTATTTTCTTACATATACAGAGACCACAAAAGACGATTAACTTTTTAACTTTGACTTCTGCTGTGTTTTTGTTTTGTTTTGTTTAAAATTCAAAAAGGGTCATAAACCAATATAATAATTGTTATGGTAGGAGGTCTCAAGTGTTATTTGTCGAGACACAAATTTAGAAACAAGTGTTTTACGAACTGTATATTATATTTACATTCAAGTGAGGCAACATTGTTGTGTTTTATTACTTATAGTGGATTGGATTACTTGTGGTATTTACGTTTTATGTATGTCCATGTCCGATATGGACATATTTCGTTTTTTATGAATGAAAATACGATTGTAGTGTCTGATCTTGTTAAAATTTGTGGATTACCATATCAGGTATGTAAATATTGAAATTGTTTATACGACTATAAGTGTTTTAATTTTATAATTGCTAGCTGTCTAAATAATTAGTCCTGCTGAGGGTATGCGTCTGTGTTGTTCGAGTGGTTTGGACTCCTATAGATGTAAATCGTATGTTTATATTAAATTACTTTAGACCTTGGCACCATGGTTAACTTCTCGTTCAAAGAGTTTTTCTAATTTTCAAAACCCCAATTTCTAGTTAGTAAACATTTATAAGACTCGATCTAATTTAATATTGCTGAAAAATTTATGAAACGTATTAAAGGCTTTATGCTGTTTTCGGTCGGGTGCATAAGCTAATTATTGATCGTCTGATCATCAATAATTAGCTCATGCACCCTACCGAAAACAGCATAAACCCTTTAATATGTTTCATAAGTTTTTCAGCAACATTCAATTAGAACGAGTCTTATAATCGACCAAATATTTATTCTAAGGAAGATTCGTATATTTTAAATAAGGAAAAGTCCGGTTGGTTGCCTTCTATTTCATTAACCGAGAAATAGTTCGGATTCAAACTGCAGAAATGACGCGATTCTGGCAATCGCGTGAAACGATCGACGCTGGTTAAGAAATAAGTGTATCTATTAGATATGGTGGTAGTAGTCCCACGAAATCTATAGTGTGTCTTAACACCATGGCAAGAAAACAGAATTTTGCCTAAAACCTTTAGCGTCCTAATTCATGTTGAGCGAGAAATAGTTGAACTAGTTGATATTAGTTTCCGGATAGGAATGGAGGATAGCCCGTTCAGTTTTTTGCAATAAATCGCTAAGCCAGGTAATGTAAAGCTAGTTAAAGCTGGCTTTTATAGTTTTAATGTGGAATTTGATTTCTTTAAAGATAACCTAAATGTATGTGGTGAAGTTTCGTGTCATAGTTTTGTGTGATTTACCGATTTGTTTCATGTCGAAGTGAGTCTTGACTGCTGAAGTTTTGTAGGAGGGTATATTGGAAACAATATCCTTGCTTAGGATATGTTGTAGGTCAGTCGTGAACTGGGACACATAATCTATATAGGGAGTTTGTTGCGGGTTGCTAGAGCTAGACATTCCAAATAGAAATAATTCGTCCTTTGGACGGCAGAACACCATTTGAGGTTATTCTGTAACTGAAGAAGTCTAAAGAGCTATTGTTAAAAACGCATTTTAAACCTTTTGTCCTTAACCATTTTTTCGACAAAATTTGAACATTCCCCATTCTTTTGTTTCTCATTTTTTTACTAGTATGGACTCCCAAGCTGCTGAGTGAATACATTCATTGAAGTGTTCCGCTGCTTGATCTATATCACTCTCCTTCTTTAAATTGATTTTTGTATTTAGATTTTCTGTTACCTCATATCTGAAGTGGTTCCAGTCAGTTATAATGTTGCTTTACATCGGCTGTTTCTGTAAATTCATTATCTTTGTAAGTTTGTATCCAGATTGATTATGACAGGTGATCGGACGTGGTCCAATGATAAGCCGAAACATAGCGTCGCTTAAATATTATCACTTGCGATTCCGTTGGCGACGCAGAAATCCATGGCATCTGTGATCTTTCTCAATCACTAGACCATTAGGTAGGTTCACAGGTTATGAACCATGAAAAAGATTATTTTTTTGAATTGATTTCAATAATGCTCGGCCTCTCGTTGCAACCAATCTTGATCTCAACTCTTGGTGTTTTGCATTAAAATCACCCCCTGCTATAAAGCAATGACTCAAAGAATTATAAAAATACTCAAATTGTTCCATTTGTCAAAGATCCTAGTCAATCTTCTATTACTACAGTATAGTTGCTTGTAGATGCTCATTCTTTTCTATTTCATGTATTTAATTATGTTTTTGATTATAACTATTCTGTCTACCATATGCTGTTTAATTAGGATGATTTGTATCATAGATGATGATCTTGATCTTGGAATTTTTAGGAAACTTTCTCTATCTTATGTATTTCGGCTATTAGCAAGGCATCAATTTCTTGATCGATCAAAAAACTTTTAACTTCCGGTCAAAAATTTTGAAGACCCTAATATTTTTTTGTTTTGGTTGTGGTGTATCTTTGTTTTCCTCGGGCAAACAGATAAAACGTATCGCTTAAATTAAAGGCACTGTAGGTTACGCTAACCAATAGTCATTTATCTTCATTTGCTTGCGTCTATATTGTAAAGAGATAGAGGACTCGAACCTCCACCCCTTTTGCTAGCCGTGGTCCATCCTTCTTTAGCTCCAAACATAGATATGCAAGGCGTGGGAACGTATGAAATGCTAGACTTTTAATAATGTTTCGATTGTGGCGCTAGCTAAGGTGTTGAACGGATTCTTTGCTTGAGTCATAACGGAGAATTATTTATTAATTGAGATGACATTCCTCTTGATTTTTAATTAAAATGTGTCACTTGACCTGGCGGAGTTCGTGGTGTTTTTGATGTTTTTACAAATTTAGTTATTACAATGTGCAATGCCCTAAAAAGTAGGTCAGCAATTTATAATGTTCGATCACACTGGGGATTGTTTTTCCTAATTTTACAGCAACCAATGTTAACTGCAATATGCTAATATAAAAATAATTTGCTTAGAAGTTCATCATTAATATGAAACTTAAGGTTTCACAAAACGTTACCTCCAAATTCGAGATAACCCTAGAGCTAACGCTAGGTAGTATCACTTACAATTCGATACACCACAACATTTTTAAACTATCGGTTTTATCTTCGTTTATAAAGGTACCACTTACTTCAGCAACTTTTTTGCCGTCACCCTTTTGTATCCTATTTCGAAATCAAAAGCTCCACCTGGTGAGTTGTACAGATCACTCCCGTTGCAACATTAGTTCCAAATATTTTAAAACTTTGAACGGCGGCAAATCATTTGAGCTGCGTTACTGAATTATTGCCTAAGGATTTATTAAGTGTTTGTCAAAAACAGACAATCAGTCATTCTGTTCCATCCTCATCCAATTTAAATAAAACTTGCGTTACACTGAATGATGGAAAATATTCCTCAGCTTCCTGATGAAATTTGTAATTGCAGTGGCGCGATTGTAGCAAAATTTTGAAAAAATCTTGCTACAATCGCGCCACTTCAATTACAAACCAATGAAATTGGTTTCAATTAGAACCAATTCATTTCAAAAACTATACCTCCATATTTATTTCCAAAACGATAGCGACCAGAATTTTTAAATATGAAAACATAAATTTACCTCATTTAAAAAAAACAACATTTATTTAACCATTTATTAGAATTTATTCTATTATCCAAAGTGGGATCCAATTCAACTGGTCTTTAATAAGCGCACCTCTTTCGCCTTATGAGCTTCTGTTTTGTTAGTACTAGATTAAAACACTTGGTTTAGTCTACCTCACACTTGATTTGACTGACTGAGTATATTCTTAAATAAATTGAGCTTATATTAGACTCAATATTTGAGCATTCAATTCAACTTTACTGAAAAAAGAAATAACGACATTATAACACATTTAATCTAAGCTTTCAATTGCTCAAATGCAATCTAAACCTGCAAAGCACAGACATTTATTGCCATCACAGAATAATAACTATTGTACCTAAAATGTTGACTGGAACCTGTAAGACTGCGTTTTCAAACAGGTTTATATAACTCTTTATATATATTGTGCTTTCAGAAATTTTAAATATAGCCCATTTGAAAGCCTAAAGTAAAAATGTTTGTAATAACAAAACGCATAAAACAAGTTACAATTTTTCATTGATTTTTTACCATAAAAGTTTCGCCTAAAGTGTAAATTTTTTGTCAAGGATTTTGCTAAAATTGTAATAACTTAACAAGAATTTGCCGTACAAAAATTCTGTAATGATTTCAATGGTTTTTTCCGCAAATTAGTTAATTGGTTTTGCAAATGAGTAGCTAGAAAAGTGACAGTCTTAAAGGAAGAAGGTTTTTTTCTTGATTAGAACATTTTACTTTTACTCAAAAAAGTTGGAAGGTACCTGGTTCGAACCCCAACGGATGATGGTTGAAGAGGGATTTTTTATCACTTGTTACGATCGGTGATGATGATGAATACATGGGCCGAACCATCGTCCATGTCAGTATAGGCTGGCTGGAGCCATGCAATGTGCAGATTGATATTCAAAGCGGAAAGCCTGTATTCGTCGATTTAAAACCACTTCAAAATTTTTGCTAATCCTGATACTCATTTTGAAAATTAAATGCGAGGTTATTAATTTTAGCGTTATGTGATATGTCCTACTTTAGCGAATTGCTTTCTAAACTAGAAAAGTCTGCTAATTACCCTAGCCCCAAAACACAAAATGAACTTATTCGAATACAGTAAAAGCCCTTTTATCCGGAATGTTTGGGGATGAGAGCATTCCGGATAATCGAAAATTCCGGATAATTGAATGTTTGAATAATTGAAATTATTCATATATTTCGCGCTCATTCATATAATTTGCTAACGCGAACTGTACATAAATATGTACATAAATATATATAGAGAGTAAAATAGCATTTACACATAGCACTCGGTCGCCATGGCCTGATGAGATGACAAATAATTTTTAACTAAAATTCATCATCAGATCGAACCTGAGCTTTGCTTTGCACTACATCCAAACCTGAATAATTAAAATAACGACACAACATCCACCGTCGTTATAAGTTCATTGAATTTATTGCAAATAATAAATACATACATATGTATTATATGTATACGAGTACACTCATATACATACGAGTACCCAAAACTTTTAAATAATTCATAAATTAATTCAGTTATAAAATTTAATAATAAAATATCAAAAAATTCAGACTTCGTCATTATAGGACTTTATGGTTTTTTAGAAGCCACTTTATGGTTTTTTTATATCTTGTTGTTTGGTAGACTTCTCTTTTTTCACAAAAAAATTGTTCTGCATGACATAAATCTGCATAACTTCTTGAGCAGAATACTGCGAGCATTGTTGTGCAAATGTGAGAAATGTTATCAAACCAGCTTCTGCTTCTTCCAACTGATACCTTTTTCAGCTACTATGAAAACGTACAGTTTTCATCAGAATCTGAGCTTAAGTTCTCTGCTGCGCGTTGGGATTTAAAACACTTTCGATAAGTGTTCATCTGTTTGCTTAGTTTCTGTGTTATCATCGAGATACAACCAGTCAGCAATTTCGTGCTCTTGAATGTCCACAAATTATTTTGCATTAGAATTCAAGATTTCGCTAATTTCATCATAAGGCGCGTTGTTATTACAGCCATTTACTAAAGTTCAACATTTTGCTCCAGTCCAGGCAAACGATGCATTAAATATTGCATCTTTGATGTTATAAGATTGTTGAAACGACTTCACTGAATCAGCAACAATCAATTTTCTTAAAATCTGTTTTTTATGAAATTCCTAATTTCATAAAATTATGCCCTTATCCATCGGTTAAATTAAAGATGTCACATTGGGCGGTAAACACAAAACAATGAAATTTCCACAATCTGATACTAACTAGCTCACTTGTTGAAGGGTGAGCTCTACAATTGTCTAATAATAGCAAACATTTTTGGTTATGTGTGCCATCTAAGGTTGTGAAATGCGATTTAACCGATGGTATAAAATTTGATTTAAACCAGTCGTGAAATATTTCTCGGTTCATTCGACTGGGATTTATATATCACCGGTAAGCCGCTAATATTTTTCAATGCTCTTGGTCGAGCATATTTGCTAATAACCAATAATTCAACCGATGCGTTCCAGCTGCATTTGATCAAAAAAGAATTGTTAATCGCTGTTTGTTATGTTTGAAGCCAGTAGCAACAGCTTCCCTTGCTCCCACTAAAGTAGAATTTGGTAAACATCATCACAACAGCCCGATTGCATCAGCATTATAAACCTGTTTACGAGTGAGATGATATTTCTCTACAATTTGTTTAAATTGTGTGCAGTAATCGCTTGCTCCGATTTCATCTGCTGATTTCTTTTCTCCTGAAATATCCGATTTTCGAATACAGGGCCTTGATTTAACACATGCTAACCAACCGTCTGAAAATACATACTGCTCAGTTACTTTTAGAGCGTCATAGAAATATTTAGACCGAGCAATTGACGCAGTGGTCAAAGCTGCGGTGTTTGGGACGGGAGGTACCGGGTTCGAATCTCAACGAGAGAGGGTTACAAAAGGGATTTTTCATCACCTGATTACGGTCGGTGATGCCGATGAACACAACTATGACCCGCTGTTGGAGTGCAGAATCCATGGGCCGAAACATCGTTCATGCCAGTACAGGCTGGCTGGAGCAATGCAATGTGCAGATGGATATATAAAAATCGCGAAACTGTATTCGCGCGTCCTCGATTTGGCTAGTAATGGCGTAGAGTAAGACGTTAAGTTAACCGCGAAAGAGTTGGGAGAGCTTCGGCCCCAACTTAACTTTTATTGAAGAAAAAGACTTGAATGTAAAGAATCTATAGGTCAGAGATCTGTCATAAAAATAACATATCCTGTCTCCTGTCTACGAAATATAAGTCTGAATGCGGATTAAGTATTGTTTTTGGCTACAGCATAAAACAGTTAAATACACTACGCGATATGGCTGCAAAGATACTAAAAATTACATTTAAAAGAATTTGACCAAGCAATTGGCGCTGTGGTTAAAACTGCGGTATTTGGGACGGGAGGTATCGGTTTCGAATTCCAACGAGGGATGGTTGCAAAATAGAGTTTTCATCATCTGATTACGAACGGTGATGACGATGAACACAACTATGACCCCTTGTTGTAATGCAGAATCCATGGGCCGAACCATCGTCAATGTCATTACAGGCTGGCATGGAGCAATTGCGCAGATGAATATTGAAAATCGGAAAATCGTGAACCTATATTCGTGCGTCCTCGATTTGGCTCTCGTTGGCTTTCCTTGGCGTAAAGTAGTACGTTAAAATAACCCCAAAAGAGTTGGGTAAGCTTCGGCCCCAGAAAAGATTGTAGGGATTAAAAATAAAAAATAAAAAGAATATGTCAAATCGCAAACGACCCTCGTGAAACGATTTTATATTAGCTGTACAACATTGATATAAAAACAAATGAAAACTATGCTAGCTCAATTGTATTACATGGTCCAGTGAAGAAAATAGAAAAGCGGAAAATCTTCTTGAAATACTCGGGTCGTACGATTAATTATCTTTTAAAGTAAATGTAATTTATGCCCGATTTCCATTCAACGAAATCAACATCTGCAAAAAACATGAGATACAACATTGTAAAATTGTTCAAGTACAAAAAGGAGTCACGACTTCTGTAAAAAAATCAACATCTGTAAGCCGAGAAACGAACCGAAAAATAAGGATGTCGATATCAAATTTTTTAGTTCAGTTAGTAAATCGCCATCTTTTATTATAAATAGACGACGATACACTGTTAAATTGGCAAAATATAAAATATTATGATAACTAGATTGCACTGTACAAAATATATAGAATTTAATAAGAATCATAAAAAATTAATGAAAAAAATTAATTAAAAAAACTAATTGCCGGTAAGAATATAAATGTAGTCTTGTAGACCACAAACATCTACATAAAAACATGTTTGTAAATCTAAAAGAAGCGACAATTTTGTTTAATAAGTTGTCTTCACTTAAGGCGACTTCATGACATCGAATATTATGCTAGCATATTAAATTCATGCACTCGACCAACCACATCAATTAAATTTAAACAAAACACGCCTCTACGAGTTAAAATATTTTCTAATTTATGAAAAAAATTCGCAGACGGCCAACTTTATCATACAAAAAACGTCGTGTTTTGTTTGATTTTCATACAAATGACAACTATGACGTCACAGTATGAATTTAAAATGCTAGCATAATATTCGATGTCATGAAGTCGCCTTTAGGTAAAATTAACTTTTCGATTTATTTTGGAGTTAATTTTTTTCAATAAAACAACGGGCTGATTGCTTTTGGATTTAATTTGTATTCTATGTGTTGATAATACAGAAAAATTAGTTGTCAAAAATTTCAAAAAAGCAACCAAAATGGCAAAACCGACTAAAAAAAGATTAATAATTAATTAATAATTATGGAGAAAATAAGAAAGCACACATAGTAAGTAAATGAAATATAACATATTAGAGTAATCCATACAATTTAGTAAACATTTATATTATTGTTTTATTAGCGCCCAAAGGAGGACTTAGAGTCGTGTAGAAACGCGGAATCTATACTAGTTTATGCCACGACGAAGAAGGATGAGTTCAATCAAATACTTAAATATTTAATAAATCAAAAAGTGAAAATGAAAAAAAAAACTGAAAATTGGAAACTTAATTTTAGTGCAACCTGAGTTAATTGCAGAACATCTTAATAAAATTTTTATTTCGGTAATTTCTGATATTACGAAAGAAATGGGTGATCCTGTAGAAAAATTTTTATAATGCTTATAATATAGTAGAACCTTTTTCCTTATATGAAACCAATCGAGTGGAAGTAGAAAACATAATAAATAGCCTAAAGACAAACTCGGCTAGTGGGATTGACGGAATATCAAACAAATTTATAAAGATGTATAACCACAAATTGTAAGTATCATTTCTAATTTAATAAATAAATCTATCTGCATCAATATTTCCTAACGAACTAAAAACATCTAAAGTTATTCCTATGCCAAAGCTACCATGATCAATTAACATACTCAACCACCGGCCAATTTCTATACCATCTTCACTGACAAAGATATTTGAAGTAATTATTAACAGACGACTAAATATATTTTTAAATACAAACAAGATGATTAACAACAACCAATATGGTTTCTGTAAGCTTTCAAATACATTAGCAGCATGTTTAAATTGAACAGACTTTGTCAGTAAGGCTTTAGATCGAAATAAATATGTATCTTGTATGTTTTTAGATTTTTCAAAAGCTTTTGATTTGGTAAATTATAGAATTTTACTTTGGAAATTAAAGAAAATGGGCTTTAGGCAGAGTGATTTAGAATTTTTTACTAATTATTTTGAAAACCGTTACCAATCAGTTAACATAAATACTTTTTACAGCACTGTTAGGAAGGTATCAGTAGGTATACCACATGGATCAGTCTTAGGGCCAACATTTTTTAATATTTTCATTAATGATATTTTTTCATTATTATTTAAAGGAAAGATTCAACTGTATGCCGATGATTCGTGCTAATGTATGAAAATACTAATATATTAGAACTGTATGCTAATATGCAGACTGATTTAGATAAGTTAGAAAATTATAGATCCAAGCATTAATTTATCACAATTTATTAAATTTAAAAATGTAATCATTGAACAAACTAAGTCTTATACTTACTTAGGTTTAATTGTCGAATCAAAATTAAAGTGAAATTTGCATATAGAAAAAGTGCAGAAGAGTATTTTACCATACATATTTGCATTGTATAGAACTAGAAACATCCTTCCAGAATCAACACAAACCCAAATATACAATGCGTATATTTTGTCCAATTAAGTTTACTTGAATCCCATATGGAGTGGAGCGCCACAATATTTAATTAATGATTTGTTTATTCTTCAAAAAAGAGCGATAAAAAATATTTTAAATTTAAATATTCAAACACCTACTGTTGATGTCTTCAAAAAATTTTGTTATCCAAGCTTACGTAACATTATCAAGAGAGAACTTCTCTTAATTGCGTTCAAAATTAAGAACGGGCTAATCAAAAATAATTTCAAATTATTAAAAGCATCTCATGTACACAGTTATGGAACAAGAAGAAATTCTTTATTTCGAATAGACTTTTTTCAAAAGGGCTCTGCTAGTAATAATATTATATACAGATGTTTAACTAAAAGGTGGTTAAATTTTAAAGGCCGATGTTGAATGTGAACCACACCTAAACGTCAAGTTGTTCTGCATTTCATTTGACATTTCTCAATTTCAGACTAACTCAATTTGAACCATGGAAAGATACACAATCGAGCAACGCGTTAAAGTTATTCAGGCTTATTATGAAAATGGGCGTTTAAATCAAAATGCATATCGTGCACTTCGTGATTTTTTCGGTCAATTTTTGCCGCATTTGAGCGAATCATAACCCAAGAGTGATTGTCGAAAAACAAATGCACCCACAAAGAGTGACTGTTTGGTGCGGTTTATGGGCTGGCGGCATCATCGGACCGTATTTTTTCCAAAATGAGACTGCCTTCATGTGAAAAACATCATGTGATTTGACACCGTTGAACTTCTTTTTTTGGGGTTATTTGAAAGAAAAGGTGTACGTCGATAAGCTAGCAACAATTCAAGAGCTAAAGGATGAGATAATTC
This sequence comes from Tipula confusa, assembly GCA_963556175.1. Lineage (NCBI taxonomy): Eukaryota > Metazoa > Arthropoda > Insecta > Diptera > Tipulidae > Tipula > Tipula confusa. Next base: position 156,928,744 of record OY744475.1, on the reverse strand, counting down.
GGCACATTAACGGCATAGAACCTCAATTATGCCTAAGCGTCATCGAAAATTTGGACCATCGGATGGAGGTGTGCCGCGGCCATTTGGTCGCGGCGGCCATTTGGCCGATATTTTGTTCCATACATAATTGAACCATACCATATTATCATAATAAAAAGAATTGACAATAATTTCCTAAATAATTTGTGTTTATTCAAAATCAACAACGGCCCTTGAAATTTAACCACCCTTTATATTCAATAATTTACCGTATGAATTGCAGAGTGAATCAAAACTAAACGTATTCAAAGCGAAAATTAAAGATTATTTAAATTCGTATACTGATAAATAAAAAAATAAAAAAAAAAAAAAAAATGATTTATTAGATAATTCTTTTAACCTTTTGTTTATTAATTTATTTCCTTAATATTTAATTTAATAAATTTTATTATTTTAAATTGTATTTAAACAAATACATTATATATTATCACAACAACAAATATGAAATATATAATTAATACGTAGTCCTTAGTATTTATTATAGTATAGTATAGTATAGCGCTATGTATATCTCTATTTGTTTTTCAAATAAAAGTAGTGGATTCAGTAGTAGGAACAGTCTCATGACTCTCCAGTAAAGTTAAATAAAAAATAAAAATAAAAAAATCTTTTATAAAAATTTAGTGGAAGATATGACGAGTTCAGTATTGTCGATATGTATATACATTATAATAGTTATATTATAATAGTTCTGTTAATACTGAATTATGTTTATATAATACTGAATTATATTTATAAAGGCCTGCTGAAGCATCGCAATTTGTTACTCTCGCTCCCGGAATTGCAGGTCCAGCAACTCTCATTCCTGTTCGTCAACTTAAATGTGAACAAATTATTGACGAATACGTTTCCGAGTCGCCGAGTGCAGTATCATCAGACCATATAAATTTGAGTTCTGATGATATCATCGCAGTATCGGTACCAGAAACCCGGAATAGGGTAAAACCGCAGAGGAATAAAAAGGCTGTGAGCAGCTCGCAGTTTACTTTGAAGCTGAACTTCAAAAAAGAGCAAGAGAAAAATAAACAGGAGAATGAGAGAGGTGAACAAAAAGAAAAGACATAAGAAGAAGCAGTTGACTCCGTACTGGAAGTGACATCATTTGTATCATTTTGATGATCAGTTTCATGTTCATTCCATTGATCATTTGCATTGATGCATATATTGTGTAGCGTAGTACAAGCTACTATTATATTTTTTACAGTGCCGGCCGAGATCAACATGCTCTGTGAAATGTAGTAGCCTACGAAATAGGCAAATCTTCGACCCAAATGCGTTTTCGACGACTATTTTTGAAGAAGATTGAATCTTATTAAATTTTTTTGTTGCTCTGTCAGGTTTCCAGTGTCTTTAATTGGAGAAACTACCCAAAAATTAGATGGATATGCTGAATCTCCCAACAGAAAAGTATTGATACTAAATATTTAACTTTCAGAAGCCAATCGATATAACGGTGACCGTCGTAGAACTCTCGCATTATGCATGGAACCGGGTTCGCTACAATAAATGACGATGAACCGCTTTACTGAATCTGCTACTGCTTGCATTACTATGCTATGGTAGCCCTTTCTATTAAAATAAATTTCCAGATGGCCTTTTTATTTTTATGTGGCTACCGTCAACAGATTCAAGCACGCCACAGATTCTTTCCATGATTTCAAAAGCTTCCTTCGTCCATGTACGTCGTTCATTACGTTCCATGTAGTTGTTTCTCCGATTCCAAATAAATTTCCCATTTGCCTATTTGTAACCGTATTGGCGACAAACTATATTAACAAATGGATTTCTTTTCTTACTCCTACTTTTAGACTACCTTCATGGTTTAGATTTGGGCACATATTGGAAGAATTATATAAATCTAGAAAAACAATAAAATTCTATCATGGAAAGGATAAATTGTGATTGTGGCATTATAATTAATCGTATTCGAATAAAAATTTATAACGTATATAAGATGCTTAGCTACTAACAAAGCGATTGTTTCTCGAGACAGCCTAAACTTTTTCTTAAAATCAACTTCGCTGTATTTATCAACCATCTCCATGAAGTTATCTATCCTAGCTCGTTTAGTAGCAATGGACATTAATTCTACGTCTGATGTAGAAGATTCCGACGAAGAAGTTCCACTTGAGCTAATAGCACGGCTTAGGTTACAACTTAAAATATGGTCTGCAATAGCCTAAAAAGAAATTTAGATTGGTTATCGTAGCTCATAACAAATCTACAAATAACATTTTTAAGGTTTATAAATCAAAGTAAAACATTTAATTTACGAAATATATCTTACCTGGACCACTAATTTTTCCTCGAGTGTTGTAATTTTAATTAAATCCGTTGAAAGAAGATTATTAATTTAACACAAAATTAACTAAATAAAAGCAACCAAACTCATTTGACGCTGTTTATAAATTGAAATAAGATTTCGGGGGACCAACATTTAAAATTAAAATGTAAAAAACAAAATATAACGGCTTCTCTCGACAAGTTCGAGAAGTAAAAATTGGAATAAGATTTAAATAAATTCAAATAAAAATTGGATTTAATTAAATCATTTCAGGAATTATTTAGTGCAATTGTTGTTGTACATGACCCAACTGTGATAAGCGTCTTTATAGGTTTTTTTTTAAATATTATTCAAAAACAAAGGAGGTTATATTTTCGTTTGGAAATGCCAAAATGGCCAAAATGAATGATATACTTGACGAAAAACAAAAAAAAATTATAAAACTCGTTTTTATTTCCTTTCACATATTTTCCAAAGTGTCTTATTTTTCATGCTATCTCGTTTTAAATATCTGCATCTTGAAAATGTCGTTGAATGTAAATCGCGCATTAACCGTGTTATTATACTATTTTTGACGATGCCGGTAACTGCTAATTTTACTTTCGGAGCACCACGCCCCAAGAAAGGATTAGTAGTTTAAGCTTATAAAAACCCAAGGAACGCCACTGCTTACTTGTAAGTATATATATAGTAAATTTTGACACCTACATCTTTTATTATGTGACTGTACTATAATTAGTGTGGTTTTGTAATTTGAAAGACAGGTCGCCCAGCGGTTGTGCCTATACCTAAATATAAGGATGGATAAATAAAATTTATGATCTAAAAGAATGATCTAATCCACTTACAAATATTCTAATGCACAAATTCATAAATTTCTCATACTATTGCAATGTAAATACGCAATCAAATTTATAAAGTGTGTTCACTGTAAATAGAAATTCGTTTAAGTTTGCAAAGTGGTTTTGAATATTATTATATATAGAAAATTCCCAATTGGCCTGTTAGTTATACAAAGCAGAACTTACCTATTTATTTTCATCTTAGAAATTAAATTAAAAAAAAAATTAAGAGAATCGAATATTAAATAAAAAAAAATCTTTATATTTCTTAATTTTTAAGTTGCTATATTAGTGTGGTGGTAGTGTTTTCTTGTTTTTATTTTAGAAAGAACCAAAAATTAAGAATTTACTTAACAACAGACATTGTTATAATTTTTAATGTTTTTTGAAGTAGATTTTAATAAATTTTAAGTAGTATTTCTTACTAATAATCATGAAGATATCATTATTTATGGATTCTTATTATTAAAAATCGTTTTGGATGGTTTTTACGTGTATTTGTTAATTAATCATTTAAGAAATATAACCTTGAACTCGTTTTAAGAACACCACTTAAATTGTATAATTATATAGGTTTTATGTTAAGTAGGTTCATTTGGACCAGTTATGTTTCACACAAGTAATTTTTTTAGAATTTATCTGGAAAGAAGTTAAGTCAGAAATTAATAAAAATATATTATTATAAGTTAAAACTCTATCACTGGTACTCTTTATTCTAGGGTACCTACTTCAATTACTTTTTTGTTGTTCTAAAGACAATCAGTAAATTTAGGACATCTCTCCACATCGATAAGTTATAAGTTCACTCATAAAATGGTCGTGTCCATCTTAAATATGCAGCACATAATAAATGTAATTCTAAAATCGACTTGGAACGCACAAAGAGCCAAATGCCCAAAAAAAATTCCCGAAAAATAATTGAGATCGGGATTTTTAATCAAATAATCCTATCAGTCATTCCCTTCTTCTGAGTTTAAACTTAAAAACAATTGACTAAAACTGTGTCAATTGTTTTTAAGTTTAAACTCAGAAGAATGGAATGACTGATAGGATTATTGTAATAAAAAAGATTTCGGCTAGAAAAGTATAAAATTACTACTGTCGAAAGTCAAGGTTAGAGATGATTTAATTTTTTTTTTTTTTTTTTTTTTTTTATTAATAATTTTTAGATAAATTATTTTTATACATTTAAACTACCTTAAATTACCGACATGGTTCATGAAACTGCACTAGAAGTAATGCTCATGATTGAATGTGGTTTGATTAAATTTGTTTATAGTTCTGACCCACGATTGTTGCGCTGCTGAATCTTTCTTTTATTCGATGAAATACAAATCCTATCATTCTGAATTTTTGTTAACAAATCAACCAAAATATGTACCACATATTGCAACTGTAATTGAACTTTCCTCTTAGATATTGCTCTAGCCACCAGACGTATTTTTTTAATGTGAAATTGTTTTTTGTATAAAATTGGTTTATTTAGTATTTTTGGGGATGAAACTAATAAAATAAAAATACATACAGTGATGAGCAAAATTTTGCGGACAAATCTTAATTTAAGAAACTATCTGTGATTTTACAATGATCCTGGCCATTTAATACATTTTTTGTTTGCAAAAACGTCTCTGACCACTACTAAACTCATTATTTCCTACATTTTTGGGCTAAATTACTCTTGATTCTGCCGCTTAAGGATAAAAAAACAAAACATACACCAAAATCAATGAGCAAAATTTTTCGGACAAAGTTGTAATTCAAATTCTTTATTATAAGTAAAAAATATTTTACAGTTAAGTTTTTGAATAAGTCTGAAGGTCATCCTATTAATATTTCGTATGCAACCCCTCACTATCTATTACCGCCTGTAATCTTCGTGGCATGTATTCGATTAAATTTTGAATCAATCTCGTGTCGATATTTTCCCATTCAAATCCGATTGCTGATTTTAAAGAAGTTTTGTTCGTTACCCGATAGTTATCTCTGATTTGTTTGTCTAACTGATTCCATAAATGCTCTATCGGCTTTAGGTCTGGGATTTTATCTCGGGGAGGAGTTTCCAATACATGTGGGCAATTGTATAAGCACCAAGACCTAACACTATAAGCTTTATGCTTTGAATCATTATCTTGATAGAAATAAACATCGGTTTCACAACGGTTCTTTTCAGCAGATGGTATTAAATTTTATTTTCAAATATTTAAATAGACTGTACTATTCATTGTAGTTTCAATAGATTTCCCACGCCATAGTAACCCATTGCACCCCACACCATCATATTTCCTCCTAATAGTTGAATTAATATTTTCTGTTTGTAATTCTTGGTTCCGTTTTCCCTACACTCGTTTTTGTTTCGTGTCGCTGTTAAATATGTTGAACTTACTTTTTTCCAGAACAGTTTCTGTATTTTAACGCAAATTCGCACCTCTTTACAATATTGACTTCACTCCCCAAGCTCCGCAACTTTCGACGCACGGTTGTGTCAGATACGATAGTGCCACTAGAAGCTGTTAATGTTCTGTTCAATTCGAATTAGTAATTTTTTTTTTCATCCCAACTCCCGCTTGATGCTCTATTCTATTGTCACTGTACTGTAGTATCCTTTGCAAATGTTATATTATACATATACCATTTTCACGGTGGTATATAAACAATGATCGAATACTCTTCGAAGTGTTTTTCCCAACTTTCACCATATTTGAAAAATTGTACAAAATACTATCGATGTTATAAAGTTTATTACTTAAAATTAACTGAAATTATTTTAATTGAGTCTATAGTACATCCAATAAATTTATAACTGTTAATTTTTTTTGTTTTTTTTTATATGAGAGAATAAAAAGTTTGTGATACAACATGTCCGAAAAATTTTGCTCCTTGATTTTGATATATGTTTTGTTTTTTTATCCTTATGCGGCAGGATCAAAGGTAATTTAGCCCAAAAATGTAGGAAATAATGAGTTAAGTAGTGTGTCAGAGACGTTTTCGCCAAAAATAATTAAAAAATGGCCAGGATCATTGTTAAATTACAGATAGTTTTCTAAATTAATATTTGATAGTTTTCTAAATTAATATGTGTAAAAAATGCATTATTTCTAATTTAAAGTGATTTTGTAACTATGTGTTCTTTACAAATTGACAGATCGAGCAACATTTACGAGTTTTTCGTTAAAATGATGAAGTCGATCGACAAACACGAAGTTTCCGACAAACGAACTTCTAGTTTTAGGCGCACATAACGATGTTTGAGTAAAAACGATTAAAGAACATCTTACGTTTGGTCGTATAGAGCGTCACCATTTTATTCACGTTTTCTATTTTCCTTTTAGTACCATTGTAGAACAAAATGATGTCTAGTTTATGTTTTAGGTCATTCGTAGTGTTGGAAGTGTGGGTCGTCGACAACAAGGTGACAATGCTGCTTGTTTTTTTGGAACGGATCAGGAGATGCTCATTTCCCGTCTCTGCTGAACCCAAACTATGATGAATATTCTTCCTAAATTGCACATTTCTTGAATTCCTTTGGGTAAAGGTATAAGTAGGTTTGATAATTAAACAATCGACCAATGGCAGTCCAAGGCCAACGTTTTTAATTTGCTTAATGAGTTTAAATGGTATGTTCACTCCACTCCAAGACGAGGTAGTGAATTTCATTTAATTTAAAATGTGATGCCACAAAACATCGCTGCTGTTAGAAATTTGATAAGGGAAGACATTCATGTGATATAATATAAGATTATAAAACATTAGGTGTTGTTAAATGGTCACAGATTCCAATAACAACCGGAACATTGGGCAACAATTATTGAAGTGATATGGGATTCGCCTTATAGTCCCTATATTTACAGAGGCGGATCTAACGGCGGACCAGGCGCACTTGACTAGTTGGAAATCATTTGACTAGTTGGGAGTATTTGAGCGAATATGACAATTTTTTAAAGTTGCACTTGCAAAAATACAAAAACCTAGGTAGTGGTCATGTAAATCACTTATCTCATTAAACGTATAATGAACGTTTACAAATAATTCCTAATTCTCTTATGGGACACATTGTAGAGGAAATAAAATATACAAAATATTATAGCATTATTTTAGATTCTATACCCGATAATGTGCATATGAATCAACTAACTTGTGTAGTACGCTATTAATCAGCAAATGGGGATGTTAAAGAAAGATTTTTAAAATTTTTCTCAATAGAGAGACATGATGTGGGTTTTCGTGAAGGTACAGTTTTATCGACCTTGCCAAATTTACCAATAGATATAAAATATTGTCACAGATAATCTTATGACAATGCAGTTAATATGCCGGGCAAGTATAATGATCTGCAATCAAGAATAAGACAACATGCTCCATCAGCAAAGGTTAAGTGCTCTAGTAATTCACTTAATCTAGTTGGTAATATGGCTGCAGAAAGTTGTAGTCATGCTTCCAGATATTTTTTATTGGTGCAAAATTAATTTGTTTTTTTCTCATTGCAATTAGATGAAAATCTAAATAATATGCAATTGATGAGTTAATAAAAAAATAACAGTAAAATGAATTACACTACACTTCCACAAAACTCTAAAATGTATAATAAAATTACAGATTTAAAAAAATTATTTAACACAAAAATCAAATGGAATAACCGTTAAACTGACAAGTTACGTCATTTTAATTACAAGAAAATCTATTTGATACCAATTTGTAAGGCTCGTCGTGGTTTTTAAAAAAGGTCAAAATAGTAAATATTGTACCAACCTCTTTGGATAGAGATAGCACCTAGTTTTAATGATAAGACATCGGTTTACATTCAACATAGTACAGTTTTTGTTGAATAATCGTTTATCTTATTTTATTACTGTATATTCATTGCGATATTATCTAATTGTTAAATATTTATAGCACAAAAAAATGTTAAAGGCGTCAAAATTTAAGCAATATTATACTATTAAATTTACACTGAACATCTTCCACCCAATAAATCATCTCATAAATACAATTCGAGTGAAATAAAAAATAAAAATTAAAATTAATTTTGATTTTCAATTGATTGATTGATAATCTCACAGTCGACCAGCTATATAATATATAATGTGTATACATAAATAAAATGAAAAGTCAGATGATCTGGGAAAGTGTTAAAAAATTCAACATTTATTAGTTTTCATTTCAAACCAAATCCTATATTAATAAGAGCGATATCAAAAATGATTTGAAATTGAATTAAATTAGAAAATCATAAATTATGCTACTAAATACAGTTATGTATAATTAAGAAACCGCAATTAATGTTAAAAACGTTATGTGTCTGGAAATAAATGCTGTTCTATATAGTAATAAAAAATCAATTGCAAATATAGTTTCGATGATTTATTACAAAAATCAATAATATTTTAATATCATCAACAAGTTTTTTAGATTTTTAGTTTTTGGTTGAGTGCTTTAAATTTAAAAAGTTATGCACAAATTTAACAGAATTATCCACTTGGTGTAAAATTTCTTAATTTTTATCAGGAAATAATTTCTTTCATTTTTCGATTGAAATTACCGTTGCATTACAACTGATATGTTAAGTTCTACTGTATAATTTACTTAACAATGATTGAAATTTTTACACATCCTTTATTGTCTTAGTGTTATACACATTTTTGCATTTAGCCTTACATCATAAACGGCAATGCAAACACTATGTTGCAATTTAGTATTTATAACAACATCCCACCAAAGTACATTCGTCAACTATACTTTGATAAACCTGGTTCCAATTCAACATAATATGGAACTCAAAACAAATTGATTCTATTCAGACCACACAAAACCAGCAATATTCTTGGAAGAATATCTTAAATATGAACACATGGAGCGTATATTTCTCCTGATTCGATCCTACAAAACCAATATTTACTTTCCCATCATTGTGCCATCAAATAACATATAGTTCATCAACTAAACTCTGCATCGTCTTTAATGCGTCCGCCAAGGAATAAATTTTCATTTTGATTATCTTAAATAAATGTTCAGTGTCAGACATTGACTACGCACGGTTACTTATGGCTCCACCAGTGCACCATATTTGAATGCAATGAGGACAAGACGATGGGGTCATCAAGCAATAAGCAGCTGGTTTAATTAAATCCCACATGATTGTGTGTTGATGATTTGCTTAAAGGCGGAAACACTCTCTCCGAGATACAACAAATCAAATCGGATAACATCAAACCCGGGACGTAACCTCATAATTACTGTTCGAACGCACGCAGAATAAATATTGGCTGACATACCACTGGATCATTAAGAGACAGTATTACATATTGTTGACAGGGAATATATTAATACTGTACTGATATACTGTTTAACTTACATTTAATGCACCACGAATAACCCATGTTCGCCACAGAACACGACGTAAATTGATTTCAGATATTTCTCGTATCCAGTGGAGTTGACTTCCTCTTTGATTATACTTTTGAGAACTACGTTTAATAAGCAAGCTGTAGTTATACCGTCATGTGTTGAAAACTAATTTACTTAGTATTTAATTCCATTACTTTGCTGATTCCAAAGTTAGCTGATTCTAACAATTCCAAAGTTAGAACTCTCTGCTGCGTACATTTATGTCGATTTCGATTGATTTTTACCCCACTCTGGTAGAGTACACTGATTTTTTCAATCAAACGAACATAAAAATTACTCTGACAGCTTTATGCATGTGTTTATGTGTTCTGTCAAAATATGTATTTTGCCAAAATCTATTGACTACCAAAAATTCTAATAAAAAATTAACAATAATTTACAGAAAATTAACAGAAAAATTAACAGAAACTTTAAACACAATTGCATAAAAATTACACACAAACTATAATGCAAAATTACATTTCAAATTTATGATTTTTTTATTTCAAATTAAATTATATTTCAAATTTTCCGCTAAACAAATTAACCGTCACTGACAAATTATTTATTGACAAATAAACAGAATATATGTTGGTGTGTGCAAAGTAGGGGTTACTCGACCAAAAAACCTCGAGTAGCAAAACTTGCACTAGAGCTGTCAAATTAGCTGTCAGAGCAGTTTTTTTTCATCAATCGAACATAATCAGGGTAAATCGAGTACCCTTTTTGCACTCAGTGCAAGTTTTATTCTTCAATCGAAATCGACATTAATGACCCAATTGCTCGATCGAGTGATTCCAAAGTTAAAAATAAAAATTTACAAAATCTATTATTGGAGTGACTCTACCATAGTATTGGTACGGTTGGAAATATCACGTTATAAACAAATCGTGTCCGAAAACTCAACTCTTGACCCACAATAAAGACTGACACTACATTTGTTCATTTATAGTCTTATCGTAACCTATATTAAATCACTATATGGTTTTCTAGTCCATTGTTTTTAAAGCATGATGTATGTTAATAACTGCTATACCACCGAAACTAGCTGTCATCCAAAATATCATGGCCTATGTAATGAGAACCATTTGCAATCTAGAAAATTAAAAACAACAAGACAGTAAATAAACAATAATTGGGTATGTCAGCCATAATTAAGATTATTCAGAGTTCTAATATTCTGAAATCACTCTGTATCTTTTTAGATGACTAAAACTTGATTTGAGTAGGAGGGTGCCTTTTAAACCCTTTCTTAAAATATTCTCTTTATTCTTCTTTTTTATTGGAGCTTTAAGGCACATTATTGAGTCGAGAGGTATGTATATAAACGTAAATATATTTTGATAACGGTACCAATTTTTTAGGAGCCAATTTCAAACTGAATCTATCGACAATTTCACGCGCAACAACTTATCAATGCAACAAGATTCAGCGCACCTCATTTTGGTGGTATTTATAAGGCAGCCGTCAAATAAGCCAAATCTCACCTACAAAAAGTAATACATCGATCACGTATAAAGAACTCAATACGATCGTAAGCAGATAAAAGCTGTGCTAAATCCTAAACCGATCAGAAAGCTGTTCTCAGATCAAATAGGCCTATATAAGTGTTCCCGCCCGTTTACCTGTTCATAAACAGACCGTTCACATCTATTATTGGGCCCACTATAAAAAAATTTCTAACGTTATCAACAACAGTTTTATCATCACTTTTTGAAAATCACTGGTCAAAGGAGTATCATACGTAAATGCAACATTGCTAAAAGTGGATAAGAGTTTAGGAAATATTGCAATAAATCAATTGATAATAATGAAGAATAAAAATTTACCACAACTAAAAAAAAGAAAACGCGGCCGCTTCATTCCGAAATTTAATCTGGAGCCGATAAATACGTCAGAGTAGCCACCATCAGAACAATGCAAGGTAGAATTAGACAGATTATTACCAAGTTATGTTTTCTGCCTATTGAAGACTTGGAACAACAGTTGAAAGATCAAGTTCTTTCAATGGGAGGAGAATGTTACATCTTAGTATATAACAACAGCCCAGCGAAGTACATTTGTCAACCATATTTTAAACAGTGTTAACCAGATTCCAACTCAATACATGGACAATTCAAAACAAATTGAATACACGAACATGATGTCTCATAAAATGATTCAGTTAAGTGTAGTAAATTGTTGGGTAGTAAATTGTTTTGGGTTCAGTAGGATTCTTCAGACCTCAAAATAAGAGTACCACCAAAAGATCAAGTGACTATGAACTCTATAGAGTAGTTAGCAGTTATAAGAAACTATTCACGCTGTCGGTGAAAACAACAGTACAGTTAGTTTAATAGTTTTTGCCATATCAGTAAAAAATTGAATATCAAAGTACTGCTACCACTACACCACTACATAGATCTACGATAGTAACTTATGGTACATCGTCAGCCCCGTTTCTTGTCGCTCGTTATCTCTTACAATGTGCAATGGACAACCAACAGAAATTTCCTGACGCTAGCGATGCAATTCGACACGACCTAGTCTGTCGACGAGCTATTAACCGGGGCTAACTCCTTAAAGTCAGCCAATGAAGTTAAAACGACAATTATCAATGTGCTTTCTACGTGCAGAATGGAGCTACGAAAATGGTGTGCTAATTCGCCAGATATTATTGCTGATATTCCTTTGAAACATCGTGACGAATTAGTGCAGTTCGGTAATGACGAGTACATAAACACATTAGAGATGTTCTAGCAACCGCAAAAAGACGTCTTTTAATTTTGTGTAAAACAACCAAGTCAAGGTGACAAAACGGGTTGTCATTACCGAAACTGCACGGCTATTTGATCCTTTGGAATTAGTATCTCCCGTCGAAGTCTTGGGTAAGATATTTATGCAGAAGTTGTGGCAGCTTAAGTTGGATTGGGACGAGAGTTTGCCAATACAATATCATACATATTGCCAGACATTCCGAACAAATCTATATGTGATTTGAATCAATTATCCATTCCACGATTTCTGTGTGACGATAGTATTCCGAGTGGCGGTATTGAACTTCATGGGTTCGCTGATGCAAGTGAAACAGCTTATGGTGCAGCAATCTACACAAGATGTGCACAACCGAACGGACGGTTCTTTGTGCAACTTTTATGCTCTAATTCTAGAGTAGCACCACTACATAAATCTACGATACTCCGATTGGAGTTATCAGCGGCATTATTGTTGGAACTAATGTCACAAGTTAGGGACATTGTGAATTTTCCTGTTAGTGATATCATTTATTGGACGGCCTCAACAATTGTTCTCCATTAGCTTCAAGCGTCGCCATTGCACTTGAAAACCTTTGTGGCAAACAGAGTTGCTCAAATACAAGAAAAAACAAATCCTTAACTATGGTATCATATAGAATCAACACAAAATCCAGCTTGTGTCGTTTCTCGATGAAAAATGGCAGCTGATTTAATACGATGCGAGTTGTGGTTTAATGGACCACAAATGTTACATTTTCTAAGAGCTCCGTGGCTGGCCGCGAGGACGTCCTTTGGTACTGACCATAAAGACTGTGAATATAAAGCGGTCACTGCTTTGACAACTGTATCTACAAGCGAAGATAACTTCTAGAAATAAATACATAAATAATTACAATAAATTGTTAAGAGTGATGGCATGTGCTACCAGATTCATAAACAATAGCCGCAAGAAAAAACAGCCAAGACTTTAACGAAGGTTACAAATTACCATTCGTCTAGATCAAGCGGAATATTTTTCGAATGAGAATAACAGATTACAAAAGATGGACTTCATCTGTCCTTCAAAACAACTAGCAGCCTATCACTATTTCTAGATGCAAGTGGCCTTATACGAGTCAGTGGCAGATTGCAATTCTCCTCACTGCCATACTCGACGAGACACCCTGAATTGCTTCCTTCCTCCATGGCAGAAAAGTAGCAACTCAAGCATTTCGAGAGTGTATCCGATGTCGCCGAGTCAATCCAGCTTCAATAGTACAACAAATGAGAAGCTTACCGAAGAAGCGAGTTGAAGCAACGCCACCATTCCACTGCGTTGGAATTGATTTTTGTGGTCCATTCTACATTACGCAAAGAATTCGTGGTCGAGCACCGATCAAAACATACCTCTGCATCTTTGTCAGTTTCTCAACAAAGGCCGTCCACTTGGAACTTACTGCAAATCTGTCATCAGCAGCGTTCCTGGGTGCATTCAGACGTTTTACTGCTACGAGAGGTTTGCGTAAGAAAGTTTTCTCTGACAATGGGACAAACTTTGTAGGAGCAAATTCTGAGCTAAACCTGTTGTACCAACTTCTTCAAGAATCCAACTTGCAGCAAGGCATACAGAATATGTGTCAAGACGACAAAATTCATTGTACTTTCGCACCACCACGGTCTCTGCATTTCGATGGACTTTATGAAGCGGCCGTAAAGGCTGCGATTACGTCGTGTTATGGGGAACGAAGTCTTTACATATGAAGAATTAAACACGTTATGTAAACAAGTGGAAGCCATTTTAAATTTCCGACCCATCATACCACTCAAGTCAGTTCCTGATGGTACAACTAACCTCACTTCAGCACATTTTTTAATCGGCCGACTACTCACTGCGATACCAGAACCTAACATCACCGATAAGTCAATTGGTTACCATAAACGATGACGCCTCATTCAGCAACTCACTCAGCATTTTTGGACCAGGTGGTCTACAGATTATCTACAAAAACTTCAGCATCGGCGAAAATGGAAAGATCAGCAATCAAACATAAAAATTGGGCACATTGTTCTTGTCAAGGATGACAACCTTCTTCCAACCTTCTTCCAAGTGGCAAATGGGGAGAATTGTAGCTGTAAACGCTGGAGCTGATGGATTAATCCACGTAGTCAGCGTTAAAACCCAAACAAGGGTGTATCAGCGAGCCATCAGTAAAATATGCTCGCTTTCACTAGAAGCTGAACTCGATGAGAGTTCAAAGCGGGGAGAATAAACAAGCCCGATCAATCATGCCCTGTTCTCTCCTATATTTTGTATATTAAAAATCATTATTTTATATTATTTACTAATGTCCTGTTGTATGTACGTTTTTTATTGCTTTACGTATTACAAAATAAATATGTAAAAATCGGCCTCTTTGGCTGCATCCGTCGATGAATATACATTGTCTACAAAAACATACAGAAAATTATAATAACCTAAAACCATTTTGAGTGTTTGCATTATTAATTCTATTTTGGTTAAGTAACTATTAAATTCAGCGGTCGAGGCAAAACCTCTTGCCCTATTCGACGAGAGAAGTGTGCCACCATAATATTAATTTACTTAAATTATTTAGAATTTTTGATTCACAAAACTAACATAACATTAGACAATTTCTCAAAACTCAACATTGAAACAAAAGAGTTCATAATCATCGCCTACTGTCTGTTTATTAAAAATAAACTGTATACGAAATAAAGTATGCCTCGTAGGTAAAAAAAAATGTTAACGGTTATTTTTAAACTGAATTTAATAATAGCATCATAGCTCTCGAACGGATGAAGACAAATCAACGAAAACTAGATGGCCTGAAAACTAGTCTATTGATAAGCCTGCAGATATTATAGCAATAGTTTTAATGACTTATTTCGAAACGTTTTTAGTCAGAACATAATAAAAATAAATTCAAACAGCTCAAATCGAACTAATAGTCTTTCTGAAACAGGATGCTGACAATCAATCGTGTAAATAACATTAAAAGCATTAGTTGCTAAAATGATGATAAAATATTAGATAATATCAAATCTACAATTCTATTTTTAACAATTAACTAAGTTAAATTTATAACCTGAATCATCATTTAATTAGGACCAGATTGAATCGGTCTTCTTGTAAGGTTATTTGGTATTTCGCTTCTAGTATCAATTTGGAGTTTTACTGATCTGACAATCTTTCATTACTATAGAGAAAATGGAAATCTAACGATCCAGCAGATGCTGGAAATTGCCTTTTACAATCGGAGTGGTTTCGAAAACTGTCGAAACTTTTAGAGTTTAATATTTTGGTTTGGTTCCCGTTTAACCTCCAGGATAGCCCAAATTTTTCATCCTGGCTATTTTTGTGGAGATATTCAAAAAAACCTAAGATCAGGGGTTATGTCAATAAACCATATGTATTTGGCCAACTTTCATAAAACATTCGTGATGAAATTAATAAAATTTGATAAGATAAAATTAATGACATCTGATTAAAAATTTTAATCTGATCAGATTTGTGAAAATTAAGGGAATTAAAAGAAAAAAGTTTCACATTTGTTAAAGCCAGACATAAATTGCATAATCGTAACTAAAACATTTTTCTTCCGTTGCAAGACACTTGCCACGATCAAACATAAACGATGTGATGTTGTCTGCGTGTGTCTGACAAACATGTATATATATAATGAAATCGACACACTGCTCATACAAAAAAAAATTATAAACAATTATTTTTATGTACTATATATTTTTTTGTTAAATTAAATTAAATTAAATTAATTTGATTTGATTTTTTCTACAAGACTTAAGAAATTTTAAAAATTTTATGTGTTTTTTGAAGCTACAAAAAAAATCGAAATTAAAATTTTCTTAATTTTTTTCTTAATTTACATAAGATAAACAATCAATTAGATAATAAAAGTAAATTTAATTATAATATTTTTTGTTGTACTAAACTTTTGTTGTAATAATGATGTGGTTATATGGAACGTATGAATATATATATATATATATATATATATATATATATATATATATATATATATATATATATATATAAAATTATAACAATTAATTAAATACCACCACGCGATAGATCATCTCATCAGAGATCTGTTTGTAAAAAAAAGTAGATGAAAAATTAAGAAAACCTCAAGATAATTTGTTAGTCCGTGTACCACGCAATATAAAAAAAAATAAGATGATTTTCTTTTTGTTTACATATAATTTGGCAAATCATGTTATAAATTATTATTTCAATGTTAAGTTTTAGTAAATTTAATTTTTTTTTTATGTACAGGGTGATTTATTTATTTTGTTTTGTCCTCCCAAACATTTAATATACAGAACTAGCAGTTCATAGATTGTTGTGTATTACTTTGTTTGTCCTTCAATCACGCGTCAGCGTAAAAGTTCCATAACTATCAAATTTTGTTATCGAGAATACGTCTATGATGGTCGGGTTTAAAGTATTATTGCTTCGGGTATCTTCCGAACAAAAGTTTGAAATTTTCGGGTGTTCATAATATCTCGAACATTATTTGGCTGGTTGCAATTTCGCAATGGATGAAAGAAAGGCTGGAAACTGATCGGGTATATACGAACTCTTCAATCTCGTGAGTCAGAAACAAACGCACAACGAGTAGCAAGACTAGGAGCCGCTCGGGTAAGGAGTGCTCAAGAATTACATTCAACGAAATCGACAACTGTAAAAAAAACATGACATAAAACATAGTAAATTTGTTCAAGTACAAAAAGGACTTTTTTACAGAAGACGACTTTTGTAAAAAAGTCGACATCTGTAAGCCGAGAAACGAACCGAAAAATGAGGATATTGATATCAATCTGTTCAGGATAGGGATTATGCGCAAAATTTAGTGATAAAAAAAAATCAACAAAATTTCTTGTAATTTGCTAGAAAAACGTATGTCTTATAATAAACTAATTTTATTTATTGTTATATGTATTTTTATAAAAAATAATTTTTTTTTACGGTAGATGCGGTTCTACCAATTTTAAACTATCCAACCCGCAGTTGTTTACTTTTTTTAGCTGCGTATTCTGATAACACTTCACTAATTTTTATAAGTAAATCATGATCTTGAACACATAAAAACTACATTAAAATGTTGCAAATTATTTTAGTTTTAGTCAACTCTAACGCCACATATAGAGTTGCTTCTAAGATAACAACATCTACAATTACACCAAAGTGTAGTATTGGGTTGTGAACATATTTGACACAAAATTAATTTTCAAATATCAGCTTTTAAAACCATTGGCACATTCTCTACCTATATGGTGGAAACGATCAGTGATCAGTTAATCCCGAGACGGGGTTTTATTACAATAAATCGTTATATCAAATTATATTAAATTTGAAAGGTAAATCTTAGTTTATTTTTACTATATTGACAACAATATGAATACACGCAATTGTCTAAATGACAAAAAAAGAAAAGCATACGAGACGTAAAAAAAATTGAAGTTAAAAAATTGACATACGTTTTTCTAGCAAATTGCAAGAAATTTTGTTAATTTTTTTATCACTAAATATTGCGCCTAATCCCTATCAGGTTGTGAATCGTCATCTTTTTTTATAAACAGAAGACGATACACCTTAAAATTAGCAAAATATGAAACATTATGTAGACCAGATTGCACTGAAAAAATTTATAGAATCGTGTTTTGAAAGTAAAATGGAGGAACAAATTACCGGTTAGAATTACATATAGTCTTGTAGATTATAAAAATGTAT
Organism: Tipula confusa; assembly: GCA_963556175.1. Lineage (NCBI taxonomy): Eukaryota > Metazoa > Arthropoda > Insecta > Diptera > Tipulidae > Tipula > Tipula confusa. The sequence goes on along the minus strand of OY744475.1, from coordinate 156,910,711 downwards.
ATAAAAACATGTATGCAAACCCAAAATGCGTCAATTTTGAATAATATATTTGAAAATTTTTATTTAAAAACAAACGAGGTTATATGTTCGTTTAGGAATGTCAAAATGAATATGATTACTTGACTAATAACAAAAAAAATTATAAAAACTGTTTTCTTTCTTGCTCATATTTTTCATAGTATTTTATTTCTCATGCTTTCTCGTTTTAAATATCTGCATCATGAAAATATTGTTGAATGTAAATCGCGCATTTATCTAAAAGTCGTGATTAACAAAATGGATAAATTATATGCGTGTATTTCAGTGCCGTTAAATTTACGAATGAAATTGACCTCTTAATCATAAAGGGAATTTTATCCCAAGAATCTGCACTGTGCTTCTATGGTTCGCCTGTAATTGTAATGAGACCGATGACAATGTGTATATGTAAATGAGCTAAAACCAAAAGTATGCAAGCAGTAAAAGTTTATCAAAGGTCAGAAGTTGTTTAAGAAAACCTTAATTACATTTGAGTAATGTGATTATGTGATAATGTGAATAAAAAGAGGACGAAAGGATATATTTGGTTTACTTCCAGAGTGGTTTATGATTAATCAAACTTGGAGATGGCACAAATTAAACCTGGAGATGGCAGTGTTTAGGTACAATCGCTTCTACAAATCGTAAGGCCCGTGGCACATTTCAGCTAAACTAAGCTAAGCGATGTGAAATATGTTATCGCTAATAGGTTGTATACTCGTATCTTGCACACTTCGCTCGATCAGATAAATTTTTAACTAAGCTTAATATAAGGATCATACATTTTACGATATTCCATATCAACACAAAATATGGTTTTTTTGATTCGCATTTTCGGTTTGAAAGTCATTCATAACCTCATATTTTTTTATATCTATATTTAAACCAAATCTTTAAATATATCATATATAAATCTTAATCAATTATATTCAGTAATTGTATCAATATTTATAAAATAAAATGACATAGTTTTATTTTATATGTGAAATTTTGGTAGAATATAGTAATAAAACTTTTCTGTATTGTTTCTGTATTTTAAATGTTGAGAGGGTTGCAGGCTTTAGTTGGTGAAGCAGACTCACGAAACCCTTGGCTCAATTTTTAGAATTATAACACAATTTTTAGAATTTCTAAATCGACATTGCGTTGCATTGGAACGTTGTGATGTTATTTCAAAACACTAAAATAGAGGTTTAAATATCATAAATAAACCCATAAAATTAAACGTAGCAACAGTACAACGTATGTTCGGGAAATCATCCAATATTTTAATGTGATAGATTCATTGGAATGCCAACAAGAACGCTGTCGCAATTGCTTGCATGGAAAACATTTCGCAGAATCATTTACATCACGTTTTAGCTGCAACCAGTGCCAGAAACGCCATCACACATTGTTACATCCAATAATCAAGGCAAATGAAGAAATCACGAATAATCATGCACCACCTGTCGAAACACTTCTGGAAGGCAGCGTACAATCAGTATCTACTAGTGGTGGTACTACGGGAAACAATAATCAAGCCATTTAACTAGTTCAGTTACAACACGCAGTATTTCCAACTGCATGCGTAAATGTTGAAACGTTAAGTGAGCGACCGATCCCATGTCGCGTATTCCTTGACTCTGGGTTTCAAGGATCATTCATTTTAAAGAAATGTTTTAAAAAATTGCAACTTTCACCTCAAAATGTTCGCATATCTATCGGTGGAGTAAAAAACTTTAAATATCGTGTCAAGAGGCATGTTAGCCATCAATTTATGCTCCATTTATAACAAAAATGCAAAGTTAACAGTAAAGTTTTTGATTTTGGACTAGCTTGTGTCACAAGTACCGTCAAACTATATTGATATTACAAGTTGGAAATACACCAAGACACTGGATTTGGCAGATCCACATTTTTTCCGTTCAGATAAGATAGACATTTTATTATTTTATTAGGTAGCGATTGCTTCTATGAAATAAAGGAAAATGGCCGAATAACTGAACCGAAGGAATTTCTTTTTGCACATAAAATGATGTTTGGGTGGGTAGTATCCGGTCAATTGCAAGGTATTTATTCATGTCCTAGCCACAGTTTCAACCTTGTCATTGATAAAACGCTACAAAAATTCTGGGAAACTAAAGAGGTACCACAACAAATAATTCAGAAGAAGAAGAAAAGTAATTTGTGAAAATCATTTTACAAAAACCACTTTGCGCAACTACCAGAAGGAACAAAATTGCGTGTCGTCTTTAGGAAATATCAGAAGATAGGATATATCAACAAATATTTTGAAAAAAAAGCAGACAAGGTTATTCGAAAATATAAATTAAACACAGTAACTGATGGTGTAACAAACGTCAGCTCAATTTCTATAGCCATACGAACTCTACATCAAGTATCCGATTCAGCTAGAGCTGATTACCCAGAAATTGCAAACATTATTACTATAGCAATTTTTATGTAGATGGCCTTTTAGCTGGGGCGCAAAATGTCAAAAGTACCAGGGAAATACATACCAACTTAAAAAGCAGCTTTTTTTCTCAAGATACCACAAACATTGTAGTCATTTCGGATGATGAAAATATTATGAAAGTCCATGAATTTATTGGTGTACGAAGACAAACACGTTATCTTTCAATACGACGTTAACAAAGTAAATTGAAACTACAAAACAAACCATGGTGTCAAAATCAAATAGAATTTATGATTCGATGGGATAGTTGACTCTATAGTGGTAATAGTTATCAACATTTTGTTCTAAAGGCTTTAGTTGGAAAAGCTTGGATAGGACGATGAACTTCCTACAGAAACAGCAAGCAAGTGGGAAAGGTGGTGACATGAGTGCTCAATGCTGATGATTATTTAAATACCGAGGTTCATAGGTAGTGGCAGCCAAGAAGTATTAGAACTTCACTGTTTCTCAGATGCAATTGAAATGGCGTTCGCTGCCTTAGTCTACATTCGACGTAAAGAGGTATCTGGTGCATATTCAACTCAATTGGTAACAGTAAAAATGCGAATGGCACCTAATGCGACAAAGATGATTACCCCGGCTCGAGCTCTGTGGAGCACCCGGCACTCAGCAAAAATCGGCAAAATGTTATGAAAGCTACCAAAACTTCAAAATCATAAGATATATTATGTCGTCCAATCATTTAGAACCGTTCAAAAACCACCGATTTTAGTTATCGATATTACATCGATTATATCGATGTGCACGATCATTGCACTATAATCTAAACTTGCAAAAGTAAAAAAAGGCATAAAGGCACTATTGTAAAAAATAGATTAGACAGCTTTATGTTGTATCCATAAAATACAACAAAACGTAGGTTAAAAACAACTTCGATTTGGCATTTTTATGAAATCATCATTGAGGCTGTAAGTCATCAGCATAACTCTTCTTTCCAATGTTTTCGGATTGCTTGTTGGTCCTAAACATATTGACTTTCGTTATGAACATTAGGCACTAGAGATAAGAAAGTCAAATAATTTGTATTTTTTTGCTTCTTCGAACTAGTTTACTCTACAAAAACTCGTTGTGTCCTTATGTTTTAGGCAAAAGATGTAATTCCAAATAACATATTGATATAAGTTAAAAGTAAGTTGACAATTGCAATTCTAGTCAGACAAACAGACATATGTTTACATCATAGAATGAGTCTATCTGTGATAACTCTAACATTTAGTCAATCTGAGAACATTAATTGAAAATCTTACACATGGCCTTAATAGTTATTTCTCACCATTGTTTTTTAGCTCCTCCATAGACATATCATACGTTTGGAGCTGTGCGTGACTTGTATTTGACACCGGCCGTATAACAGTGACTTCGAAGGACGTGTAGCTAGTTTTTTGATAGGTTGGCTAACCTTATATGAAACATCCAATATTAAGTTTTTCTAGCTTCATTCAGTTTAACGTGATTGTTAAAAAATCTTCTGATTTATTATATAGTTGATAACTTCTGTTCACCCCATACCAAGGTTTAGTATATATTAAACCCATCAAAAGTTTTAAGTACCCCAACTAAATTATGACATGAGAATAAATTCTATGTAGAATATATGTAACCCGATAATAATTGCCCTTAATATCCACTATCATGGTTTTTATCAAATTCTTAAATTTCTGGATTAAATCATAACATTTTGTCTTAAGCACATGATCTTGAACTCTTAATGATTATTATATAAAAATTATTATTCATGTATACAAATTATTAGGCTATCTCTTTCTGATACACAAGTATACATAATATGTAAATAGTGTGGAGACATTTTGTGTTAAATAGGATCATATTAGTTATGAAAACTACTTCAAAAAATTTCGTTGTATACAAGTAACATAAACATAAAGTGAAATTAAGAAATTATTCTTATCCAACATATATTATGAGAAAGGCACTTGAGTAAAGTGCTTGTAGAAATTTTAATAATAACCACTCATATATTATAATATATACACACAAAATAATTAAGTTAAATAAATTTAATATATAATTGACAGACGTAAGACAATTATTTATCGATATATAAAATAAATTATGGATGAAATGTTTCAAGGTTAAGGGCTAAATTATGGCAAACATCAACTATGGCACATTTCATTTTAGAGTTTGCAATCAGAAATGCATTCTCATCACCAATATGCTGAAGTGCTGTGCCACACATTTGAATATATTATTACCATGTAATACGATATCATTTATATAAATATATATATATATATATATATATATATATATATATATATATATATATATATATATATATATATATATATATATATATATATATATATATATAAATGGACTAACAAAAATGTCTAAAAATAATACTCTTCAGTAGTAACAACCAGATTATATATCAAAAACCTATCCATCATTTCGTTTGTTTTTTAACCCCATTAAAGTAGTACTACTATTTTACGTCTAGTTATAAAAGGTTTTCCATTTTAAATGTTCATATTTAAGGATTTAATTAAAAGCCAAATAAAACAAAACCGATATCTCATTGATCATCGCTTTGTTTTGGTTTCCAAAGTTCAAACATACAACAAGATTGCTTTGAGGAACTTTAGGCCGCACTTGTCTAATTTTGGAAAATATTTCCATATTTCCAAAGTTCTCTGTGTGTATCTACAAACCGTTCCTTGTCGCAATCCTGTTATCATTTTATTTACAAGAACATTATCTTTCTTCAACATTCGTACAGTCTCTCGCACATTGTTCCAGTTTCTCTTGTAATTAAGAGGTGAATCACCCATTTCAGACCATATAGAGTGTGCACTGGGGCACACGCATTCTCGGCTTTCATCAATATCTCAAATCCAGTCTTTGACCCATCACCATACATGCTCATCCCATACGCAATTTTGGAAGACACAAGAATCTTTTGCATCATATCTGTCACTCTAGGATGAGCTCTCCTCTTTGGTTTGGAGGAACTCCAATTTTTCCATTACTAATTTTTCTATATACACTTGAAAATTTAGTCTTTTATCTATCCAGATTCCCAAATACCTATTAATATTAACACAATCAATTCTCTCGTCACCTATTCGTATATCAATTATTTTTCTCATTCTAAATGCCATACTACAACATTTTCTCGAATTACCACTCAAATTCAAATATCTGAAAAATTCTGTTACCTGATTTACGCATTCTTGAAGCTGACTCACCACCTCGGTCACCTTCTTTCCTTTTCCAATTATGACAAAGTCATCAGCAAATTGAACAATGACCTTGTCATCGGAATTAAACCTATGAACCGAGCTCGTATACAGATTGAAGAGGGTCGGTGATATTTTACTTCCTTGCGGTAGTCCATTATTTACTACCTCCTCCAATATGTAGTCCTTTCCACACAAAACAAGCTTTCTATCTTTCATAAAATCTTTTACCTATTTTCACGGGGAAAACAAAGCTCAAAAGAATTTGATATAGTTTCCCCGGAACCAAAAAATAAAAATTAACGACAAAAAATAAAAATTAAACTTTGCTCATTTTGGATAAGATATTGTTTAAAACTTGAACTGCTATGTTCTCAAAACAATATTCTAAAACCAACAATTTATTAAAACATAAAATGTTTTATTAAAATGACAGAAATATCCTTACGACAAAATTCTGTACATGTATCGCAAAAAAAAATATTAACCAGTCAAAGCGATTATAATTTATGTCTATCAGACAAATAATTCGTACATGAAGCATCGCCATGACTCTCCTGTCAAAGATACCTTAGGCCGTATTTGTACAAACGAATAGGAAACTAGGTTTGTACTCCGTCTTTGGCGTATCACAGAGATAGTCTGAATTTTCTCACAAAATCAAGGAAAATTTATTGCAAAATTGGAAAAACATTTGATAATGGTAAAGAGTGTCTACTTTTCAGTTCCATAATTATACATATAATAATAGATTGTGGCAGATAATATATTCAGAACTCTAAAACTTATATTTTGCACTATTACCACTAACATCACATAAAACGCAGGCTTACCAAATAATATAGTTACGGAAATAGGGCATTCCAATTGGAAAACTCTTTATATACTGTACAAGAAACTATTAAAAATGTAATCATAACACAACTCAAAATGTAATATCCTTAAATGTAAATAAAATAAAAATTATGCCATCTTAAAATTATGTCGGCGCTGAGATATTGTCGCCTTGTTGAACAACTATACTGTTCGCATAAGTTAATAAAAATAATATTTACATATCAAAGGAAACTATAGACCTATTGCACTACAGCCAGTTATTCTGAAAGTTCTCGAAAAAATAGTTAAACACAGAGTTACTAATTTTTTTAAATAATTTTAATGTACTTAGTCTTCATCAAGATGGTTTTCGCCAGCAAATGAGTATTGAGTCAGCTTTGTTAGAGTTTTTGGACATTGTTCATAATGGGTTGAACTGGGGTAATGTGTGTGCTGGTTTGTTTGTTGATGCAACTAAGGCCTTCGATTTGGTTGATCATAAACTATTATTGTCTATTCTATCCAGCATTGGTTTTAGAGGTATAGCAAACAAGTGGTTTGCTTCTTACTTAGAAAATAGAACTGTTAGAGTTATAGTAAATAATATTTTGAGTGATCCTAGATCCGTGAATGTTGGGGTTCCCCAGTATTCCGTGTTAAGACTTTTATTGTTTTAAATTTATACAAATTCTATTTTCAAACTCGAATTGAAAGGCAATTGTACTGGGTTTGTTGATTATTAAGCTTTAGCTTATGCTGCTAAATCTACCAATGAAATTGTTTCAATGATTAATTTCGATCTTGAGGTTCTGAATTAATGGTTCCACAAACATTATTTAATTCTAAGCGATAAAACCAAGTTTATGACGGGTGTGAAGTTTTCAACAAATAACAAAAAATAACAAAACGTATACGTATAAGAAATTTGTTAAATTAACCAAAAAATTTAAATGTATTAGTAAAACAGTCGGTAAAAGCAATGTTGTAAAATAAGGAAGAGTAAATTAAAATAATTTAACATTTAAACAAAATTATTAATGAAAATTTTTTATTGGTTATCTTGTTCAAATAAAGTTAGCTTCATTCTGATATGATGGATTATAGACCTTGTTATTTAGGTCGATAAATGGTTATTTTTGCCTTCTGCTTCGTTGTCGGAGAAAATATAGATGGAGGCGCCTTTAAGACCTTTAGTCATATTACTTGAGACACAGGTTTCAATGGCGTGGATTTCGGCTAGAAAAATACTAAGTGCTCAGTGATTTCGATATTTTGTGGTTGGGTCAGTTTTGTCCAGCTCAGCAGCTGGTAAAGTTGATGCTTTTAAAGGGATTTCACACTCTATATTTAAACTTTCTGAATTCATATATAATCCTACGAATAACCGAGAAATGAAGATCACCCATAGCAGAGATCAGTTTACTGTGGGAAGGCAAAACAAACCGGAGGTTGCCTGGTATCCGGAGTTCACATACTAACGACTAAGCTCCCCCTTAGCCACGCAGCTCTTGGCGTATGTTGTCCCACCAAAGCTTGGGGCAATGGATTATCCGCCACTGCACGGTGGTGTCACTTACTTAGCTACATTCTAGGATGCATTGCCCAGTTGTTGCCACGAGGAGGCGTAACTACACTAGGGAGAAGTCTTATGAGAATTGCGTATGCCTAGAAAGCTTTGACTCTTAAGACCAAACCCAAACAACCAAACGTTCAGAACGTTACTTAAGACTTCCCTTGTGGCTTTATCCATATTTTTTCTCACTTTTTCCTCTAAAATGTATACTTCATTTTTATCATTTTATCTTATGGAGCGCCCAAATCAATGAGATCCATTTCATTCAATCAGAGAGCCCGTTTATAGGGGTCTTCTTTCATACTTCATTCCGTTTTTTACCAATATGGGGCGCTCAAACCAATGAGATCCATTTCATTCACAATGGATATCCCATTTATAGGGACCCTGTTCATTCATACAGAAGGAGAGTGATAATACTGAGAATCGCTTGGTTAGCCTTGTTTGAATGAATACTAATTACTGATTTCTAATTACCAATTGGTATGTAGTAATTTATTAGCTAAAAATAGTAGTCTGACTTAGACATTAACCATAGATTAACCGATTATAATTAGATTATTATTTGAAATTACGTTCTATATTAAAATAATATTGCTGGATTAACAAACATCTGGTTTGTTGTTAACACGGGAAACTTTTTCAAATCATCGAAAATCTCCCAATTATTATTGGGTCTTTTTATAATTGCAGTATAATGTTTTAATGTGTTATCATAATTTACCATAGCTTTTAAGGTAAAATCTTTATTATCCAATTTAATATTTGTTTCTACCTCACAAATTTTAATATTATAATTTTTATTATTATAAGACTGAACGTCTGCGATGGCTATGCCATAATTACTAATAATCTTCTCTACGATCAAATTTGCTCCACAACTAGAACACGTAAGAGATCCGAATGATAGCGAACCTTGAATATTGCGCAGCGTGTTTTCATTAACTGTAAAAATGTTAAAAGGTAAGTAACAGTTGAGAGAATTTCGAACTCGAGTAACGTTTTCCTCAGCACATTTCTGATAAATTGAAATAGGCTGTGGTATCATTTTATCAATCAAATATGTAATTTGACATTCCGCATTCAGCTGAGTTGTGTTGTCATATTGGTCTACACAATTTATTCCTTTAAATAGATCAAAAAACAAATTTGTGCGCAAATCATAAAGTTCCGATGTTATTTTATTAAGGTGGATTAATGACAAGACAATCTTAAAGAAATCGTTATCTATTTCTGAAAACTTAATTTGTAAACTCTCACTGTCGACGCCTAAACAAACGAAAATCTCTGTGAGAGAGTCGAAACCACAGGTATTTATCACACTTATAGTTTCTACTCCATAAAAGTTGGAATAACCATTTTTTTAAATTGGTATTTGCTGAACTTTAAAGTTTTTAACACGTAGTTCGTTTTTAGATACTACTTTAGACATCGATTTGTTTAGATAACGAGTTAAAACGTTTTTACCTATATGTTTTGGTGATGTTAGTCTCATTTTTTTACTCCACTGCTCTTCATTGAGCATGTCATCGGGAAGATATTTGGTCTTTCTGTTTCTTGGTGTAGGTATTAGAGGCTCAGGCATTTGTATAGATTTAAACTTTTGCTCACATTTAAATTTTAGAATATTTACTACTCGTCCAATTTTCAAGCGCTTATTTTATAAATATTGGTTTTTCACCGAATTTAAAAGAACATCCCTTAATATGTTACTCACATAAGCGAAATCCCGGTGAAAACTCTGTGAGCTGGCCTCTAATAAACTAAAACAATAAATTCCAATTTTTATGAAATATTCAATTGTTCACAGTCAATAAAAAAAGGTTCAACCCCATCGTAATAACTATTGACTATTATTTTACTACAGGTCTTCATAGTCTTAGCTAACTTTGCGTATATGTCAAGTCTATTAAAAATTTCTGGGAGTTGGCCAATCTTTGGCCACTAAACCACTAAATTTGACGTATTTTAATATTATTAAGAACTTTTAGTGGTCGGATAGTATTACGAATTATTATTGTTTTTGATTTTAGAAGAGATTTTGTTTTACTTGAGAATTTGTAATGTACTGCCACCAATTGTCATGTTGATTGTTTGAATATTAAATTGGTTAACTCATTTAATTATCTTGGAATACATTTGGATTCTAACTTAAATTGGAAGACTCATGACACTAATTTGAAACATTATTTTACATCGACATCTAGAATTTTCTACCTCCTTCGAGATGTTTGTCTTGTGTCTGTGCTAAAGATGACATATAATGCATTGGTTATGGCTGAAATGGAATATGATTTATCTTGGGAGGTTGTTATCCAACTTTCTCAAACCTGTTGAATGTATTAAACCGTAAAATGATGCTGTGAACATTATTGCAGAAGAAAAGGACCGAATCATCTTGGCCTTTATTCGCATCTAGCAAAATCTTGCCGATGCAACATTTGTATGTTTATAAGATTTTGAGGATATTTTTTAAGCGTAGTGGACAGAATGAAATAAGATTTGATGCTAGGTATAATTTCCGTACTAACCTTCAAATTTCCTATAATATTCTTAGGTTCAATAATGATCATTTCCGTCGCTACATCCTTGTTGCATCACCAACTATTTTTAACAATCTACCATATTTTATTAGAAGGCAATTTCACTCAAAATCTTTTTTGTCCAGAGTTAAAGATTTGCTACTCGTAATGCCTAGGGTTGCCACCCGTACGCTTTTGGCGCGGACAGTACGCTTTTCGAGTTCAATTTAAAATGTGTCCGCTGTACGGTTTGCTTTTTTGATATATAATAAAATGTACGCTTTTTTTACTTCGTACGTAATAATATCAAAAAAAAAAAAAAAAAAAATCAAATTTATTTTTTTAGTACATGCATATTTAACCTAGATGTCTATAGTCTCTTACGTTATTCTACACTGTTCTATAGTATAGCGGCTGAATTTGGTTTGGTACTTCCCAAATGTGAATAAAAAAAGAAGTTTAGTTATATAGAGCGAAATGATTTGATTTATACATTGTGCAAGTGCAGTGGGAATGGAATTGATAATTTTATTCTTAAATAATAAAATAAATAAATAAAATAATAGTGTATAGTAATAATATAATTAATTTGTGTGTGTGTGGTTGAAACTAATTTTAATATTTTAATAGTTATCCAAATAGATTTAAATTTTCAAGTAAGTTGATTTAAAGAATTAAAGTTATGTTTGTCCCAACAAAATATTTGGCAAACATTACCGTTATAAAATGTTTATTCGATATATGTACATATTTAAAAATTACTGTATTGTAATTTATGACATGTCTGGAACAGATACAGAATCATCATATGACGACAAAAATTACAATAAAACTACCCCAAAGAAAAACATTGCAAAACGGCGCGTTTGCAAATTTAACAGTAAATGGTTAGAGGATGAAAAATTTAAAATTTGGATTAGTGAGGTGAAAGGGAAATCTAATTTAGTGTTTTGTAAGTTTTGCCACCTTGTACTAAATATAACATATCGGGGCATAGGAGCTCTAAAAGAACATTCAGAAAGTAAAAAGGATATTCAAAATTCTCGCAGTATTGAGTTATCTCAGGTATATACTTTCAAATTATATTTTATTTTTCGTTATTGTATTCTCGTTTATATTTTATTATTTCTATAGACAGTGCCGAAATTTTTTCGTGAAGGCAATCAAAATGAAAATGGAATCGCAGCAGAATTAGTGTTCACATATCATGGTTTACAACACCACCATAGTTACCTTTCTCAGGATTGTGGTAATAAAATAATCAAAAAAATATTTAAGGAATCGAAAATAGCACAAGAGATTAGCTGTGGTAGAACAAAAATTGAAGCTCTTATTGAGCAAGTATTAGCACCACATTCGCTGCAAATTTTATTAGCTGAGTTAGGAAATAGTCCATTTTCCATATGCACAGACGCGTCTAACAAAGGAATTAAAAAAATGTTTCCTATATAGCAATTCGCTTTTTCCATCCCGTCAAAGATATATGTAATGGAATAATAGATTTTTATGAAGACGCTGATGAAACCTCAGAGGCTATTTCAGAGAAATTAATTGCCGGTATTAAAAAATGTGAGCTAGATTCTGATAAATTAGTATCCTACGGAGCCGATAGTGCTTCCGTAAATTTCGGAAAAAATAAATCTGTGTTTGTTCATTTAAAAAACAAACTGAATTTACCAAAACTCGTTGCAGGTCGATGTCATGTGCATATATTGCACAATAACAGTTTGCTAACTATATATAAATTTATGTTTGTTATTTCTTGTATTTTATTTTTTAATTTTCTTTAGAATAAAAAATTTTTTTATTTTTTTTTTTAAATACCTAGAGGGAAATCGAAACTGTCAATTAATGACACAGAGATCTCATCTATAATAAAATTTGTAAAAATTTGTGTAATATATATAAAAAAAAAATAAATAAATAATAAAAAAAAATATTTCATTACTAGGTGATGTCCTGGTAACTATAATTATTACATAGAATTTTAAGATTGGCGGAAAGAAATAATGAAACTTTGAAAATCAGATGGCGTTAAACTATTGTTCCATAAATAAATATTACAGAATTTAAAAAACTGAGTGCTAGTCGCCTTCCATATCTTTTCATATTTTTTTAAACAAATAAATTAACAACTAAATAAATGGATTCACCATTTGAAATTTTGAAATTTTCTCGATAAATTCTCAAAAATATTACGTGAGAGGAAACACAACGATAAAGGATTTTTTTTATAAAATTGAAGCTTATACTCTGAATACGAAGACGAACTGGAATTTGGGATAATCTTTGTAATAGTTATAGGCCGTTATAAAATTTAAGTTCTGAAATAATGCACACACAAACTAAACTATAACCTGCAAATATATAATAGAGAGTAACTAACATACATTTATTTGGTTGGTAATTGGAAATGGATTAAGCTTTATTTAAGGTCTAATTGTTAAATTTACATCTTAATCCATAAGGTATGTACAAATAGTACACAAAACAAAATTTTACAAAATTTACTTTTCCTAACTTTATAAGTTTGCATTATATTCTCTAATGAAAAGTAGGCGTTGCTTTTACTTCGTTTAAATTTTAAAAAAAACAAAAAAAAAAGAACAATATTTTTATTAGTTGACATAATTGTAGGAAATTGTTTATGTAGTGTTAGTGTTGTAAATCAAAATTTAAAACCGTTTAATAAAATTACTAGTTTGAATTTACAAAAATTAGAAGAGGAATACATTAACATCTGTTTTGCTTACGAAATTTGTACTGTTAATGCCCAAACGTCGCCTTCCTGGTGCAAGACTATTTATCATGTTGACTAAAAGACTACGTGATATTGTAACAATATTAAATAAGATGTAGAAGTTATTAAAAAAGTAACAGCAAACCCATCCATTAGCATAAAGAGGCTCGCTTAAAAAAAGAACGTCTATCGCTACCAAATTCATAAAGTATTATATAAGGAGAATCTTTTTCCATAACCTGAATTCAACATCCGTTTAAGAATTATAAGCGTTTAGTCCCCTATAGACGATACGTGTTTTGTAATTGGCTGATCGAAAGAAATATTGATAGTTGTACAACGTATATTATGCAGACTCCATGTTAATGTAAACGTATAAATTCATCAATATCAATAGGTGAGTGTCATTTACAATTTTTATAAAATGATTTACAAGAGATTTTTGCGATAGTGGTTCTGTTTTAAATATATGTTTAAATAGATACATATACCTCCCAAAAAATGTTGAACCTATATAAACTGTGAAGGAGTAGGCCAATCATTGTCTTGCAAGAACTCCAGATCTACCTATTTTAGGTTTTGTTTATTAAGTACAAGAAAGAAGCTTGTAAATTGAAATAAAGGGCAAAACTAATACAATTTGTAGTCTAAATATTCAATCACAAGTAAGACATTTCGAAAATAGCCCCTAGAAATGTTAGGCTTTACTAAAAATTAAAAAAAAGTATAAGGTGAATCGAAGATGGCTTAGAGATCACAAAGATCGAAAATAACGAAAAAAAACATGATTTAAACATGTTTTTAACCCAAATAACAATTGTGGCAAATATAAAATATTATTCCTTCTCAAAACATCAGAGATTCATCAAAATTCGGAAAACAAATAGCCACTTTATTGCTAAATTTCTAAAATTATAAAAAAGACAAATTATTAGACTTGTTCTAATTTGTATTATATAGGTGCATAATGTTTCTTCTTTACTGAAAATAATAAATCTAGCCAGTCTTTTATGTTACAATCGGCTAGTAGTTTCGTAACGAATATTTGTACATCATCAATTTTCAACTCGGCGCGCTTACTATAATTGTCTCCACATCGCTCATCATACTCAACTGTTGCACCACATTCGTCTTTTCTCTGAACTGGAGACGTTTTCATCTAAAAATAAAAATGCGATGCTTTCGGCTGATAAAAACTACAAATGACTACATCTTTTGTTTAGTACAGGCACCGCCAATTTTTTATGTTTATATTTTAAATCAAGTTTTGATGCTTTAGCGGCTTTAGTGAAATTGAACCGGTTTTTTACATAAAATCATTTCAAATTTCCCGTAAATTCTTCTCCTTTTTCGCTGATAATTTTTCACAAAAGATTAATAATTTCAATGCATAAATGGCTTTGGACATCCAGCGACAAATGTGCAGAAGGAAACAAGCGATATATATATATACATAATACAATTCCCAAAATATGTTTGCCATACATACCAACGTTTCATTAGCAACACTTGTGACTTGTGACTTGTGAATTGTGGCCAACTCACAGTTTTTGATTTATTAAAATTAAGTTCGAATCAATCTCAAAAAATGTAAATCAATCGGATAAGATCACACAACACTATTTATGGAGTATTATAATATATATTTAGACACTATAAATACAAGCGTTTTTGTAAATTCTTCAAAATATTTGTAAATAAACTATCAACACACATTGTCTGTTCTCGTTTCGAAGAAATTCAGTCAGTTTATCGGTTAAATACACTTTGAAGTTATTAAAATATATAATATATAGTTATACTCGTATATACTAATAAAATCAGTATATACGAGTAGTATTTATGTATAGTTAATTTGCCACCCAAGTTGTAAAATATTAAATTCATATAATAATATTTAATTTACTTATCCGCAATATTTTTTTTTTAAATTTATTAGTTTTTAAAACTTGTATAGTATGATTTTATTTTTTATAGTTTTCAATCGTGTAGATGGTAAGTATTATTTTTATAAGAAATACAACATATATACGAATAAATCGTTGCGACTCGTCGTACTCTCACAATTTAGTTTAGTTATTTAGTTTAATGAACTAAATTGTATGAATTAAAACCGTGTTGGACATTCAATCAAATACAACTTAAGTTTTAAAATTAGAATTTATGTAAATTGTTTAGTTTATTTATGAATTAGAATAGTTCGCTCATCTATTTGATGTTAAGTCGTGCCATGACTAGACAATAGTGTTTCCTTTTTATAGTTTTTTTTTTATACATTTTACAATTTATTTTTTTTTTTGTTATTTGGAAAATCAATAAAATTATAAGAAAAGTTGTTTGTATTTGTCGAATTTAATGCATGAGTCAAAATGTTGTATATTTAGAGCGTCGTATATAATACATGAGTGGAACATCTTAAATTAATTAATAAAACAACGACTTACTTTGTAATTTTTAGTACTCGTAAATAGCTATATGTGTACGACTAGAAATGGAGTAAATAAACAAAATTTATTTAGCATATTTTTATTATAATACTGGAAACCGAAAAGACCGGAGATTGTGAAACTATAATAATTGTATGGCTGTGAATTTTGTTTCTCGCACATCCACGCATAAGAAAATGCTCCTAAATGCTCATTAGCGTGACTTTTAGAAAAATTTAGGATACAAGCCGAATTGAGGATCTCGCTTCGTTCAATAATCTTTCTATTGAAATTGGTTAAAACCAACGTGTAACCGAGAGTTATACCAACATGTTTTACCAATGAAAGGTGCCTATTTTAATAAAATTTTGTGTCTATAACAAAAAAAGTTTTTTTTTAAATTTAGTTATCGAAAAATTGTGCTTTACCACTACAAGGTGCCTCTTTTTAATGGAATTTTGTTTTTATAACCAAAATTAAAAAAAAAGTTTTTTTTGCTATCGAATAGATACAGAAACATGTAGTATCTACATAGTATAGGAATTATAAACTCGCATACCACAGTTACTATAGATACACATTGCGGAGTAATTAGAACACTGAGCGAAAAATACAATCATATTGAAAAGATACGATTATAAAGGGTGATTTTTTAACTGTTTTCTTTTTGGCAACACTGATTTTGACAGGTCACGTATGTTTCGTACTTTGTGTCACTGTTAAACATCTTCAGTTTGGTCTGTAATTTAACCATAAATCGTCTTACAAACGAACAACGCTTGCAAATCATTAAATTTTATTATCAAAATGCGTGCTCTGTTAAGAAAGTTCATCGCGCGCTTCTTCCATTTTATGGTCAGTTTAATCAACCCACTAAAGCGGCTATTTGAGCTATTGTGACTAAATTTCGCACCAAAATTACATTGTTGGTCATTAAATCATCAACACGCTTACGTACAGTGCGAACTGAAGAAAATATCGCAGCTGTATCGGCCAGTGTTAGTGATTACCATCAATTATTGATTCGGCGCCGTTTGCAGCAATTGGGCCTCTGTTACTCAACAACGTGGAAAAGCTAAATCCTTGCTTTGGTGTGAAGCCTTACAAAATACAGCTGGTGCAAGAATTGAAGCCGAACAACCTACCACAACGCAGAATTTTTGATGAATGGGCTCTTGAAAAGTTGGCGGAAGATCCATTTTTTATCGAAAAATTGTGTTCAGCGACGACGCTCATCTTTGGCTGAATGAATTCGTAAATAAGCAGAATTGTCGATTTTAGAGTGAAGATCAGCCAGGAGCATTGCAAGAGCTACCAATGCATCCAGAAAGAGTTACTGTTTGGTGCGCATTATGGGCTGGTGGCATCATTGGAGTGTACTTCTTTAAAGATTTTGCGAATCGCAACGTAACTGTGAATGGTGAGCGCTACCGTGAGATGATATCCAAATTTTTTTTTGTCCAAAATGGAAGAGCTTGACTTGCATGACATGTGGTTTCAACAAGACGGTGCCACATGCCACACCGCACGCGAAACAATGAACCAATTGAGAGGCAAGTTCGGTGAACACTTTATTTCACGTTTGGGATCGGTCAAATGGCCGCCTAGATCGTGTGATTTAACGTCTTTAGATTATTTTTTGTGGGGCTAAGTTAAGGCTCATGTCTATACTGGCAATCCCGCTTCGATTGACTCATTCGAAGAAAGCATTGAAGCATTTATTCGTGAGATACCGGCCGAAATGTTGGAAAGTGTATGCCAAAATTGGACTAATCGGATGGACTATTTAAGGCGCAGCCGCGTTCAACATTTGCATGAAATAATCTTCAAACATTATTTTATATGGACCGTACTATCGATTCAAATAAAGATTTCATACATTTTTCTTAATTTTATGTGTCTTTCTTTGGAAAAAATTCCTATAGCTATTAAAAAATCACCCTTTATAAGGAAATTGTATATTAGATAGTACTGAAGATATATTGAGTGTTTTAAGCATATATAAAGTTACTTGAAATTTATGTAACACGTTAATGGGTAACATTAAATTATTATCATTACAATATACCTAGTTATTTAGTTGGAAACAAAAACTGCAACCCGTAAATTCATTTTAAACTTTTGTTTATCTTCGTAAGTCCGGGAAAGTTACTTTAGCCCAAGAATATGTTGATTCGGTCCTTATCAAACACATGTTAAATGGTTGGGTCCTAATGAAAGATAGAAGTAGAGACCTCATGTTGAATCAAAGTGCTACAATCTCTTCATAAATTGAGATGGTTATGTTGATGGTATGTCTGGTAAAAATAAGATTTAGACGACTACTTTATATTGACCACTGATGAAAATCTCTTTGCATGGAACCGAAATATAAAAAATATTATCTCAGCAGGATTAGTATGGATTTAGTAAAGGACCATTTTCTATTAGCGTGATCCAAATTTCAAATGGTAAACTAACCACAGTTCTCGGAACCATAAATCTAGAAAATTTTTTGAGTTATGGAAGGCCGATGATAGGTATTCCAGGAAGAAACAGATCCAAAAAGAAGTCGGCTGCCGCAGAAATTTACCGATTAATTTTTTAAAATGAAAAATTTTAAATATCTTGAAAATAAGCTCCCTATGAAAAAACAGTTTTCATCATAGATGGAGCTGAAATCGTCGCAACCATATTGTATTCGACTTCTTCTACTGAGTCTACGGTCTCCTTGGCTTACCATCTTTAAACTAATGTAAGTGCTCACAATAATATTCTTCAAATTGCACTTATTAATCCACATTTCAAATGATTGTACACAACTAATAATATAGCATCTGCTTGAATTTTGACATTCCTGATTTCCTCAATCATATTCTTAAGTATTATTGACTCATAGAACCATCTTTCATTATCAATAAAAAAAATTGACTTTCATTCCAAAATGTGTGTTTTATATTACAAAAAGAATAAAATCTAACACTGAGATGAATCCCAACTTTTTCAAGAAATGAAAAATGAATTTTCTAATTAGCACTATGAAGAATGACTTGTCAATAAATAAATCATGAGTTTGGTGTAAAATTTGCAATATTTTATTTTCAATTGCTTCCAGAGGAAAAACAACTATTTCAAGGCACAAAAATTTAGTAGATTATAAAAAAATGTAGTCCTGCTTGCATACTCACAAAAGATAACCAGCTTCTTTTCCAATATACATTTTACCGAATTAGATTGAAATTCAGCACTGAAAGAATTTTCGCCTACGACACGGTCAATCATAACAATAGCTTGAAAAGCATGAATTGTACCTCCAAAGTGATACAAAAATGGTTTAATAAAAAGTTCAGATGTGGTAAAACAAAACGTGAGGCCATCATTAAAAACGTAATTTACCCATAGTGAATTCTAAAATAAATAAATTGTCCCTCCATGTCCCTCTTTGCGGACAGGTAAAATACTCAAAATTTCCTTTGTTGCTTGTGTCAATATCTGACAGCCTTAATAATATGGCGTTTGATGAGTTTAGTGGCAATTATTCCACACTTCATGTTGACAATCCAAAAACGCTGATTCTCAACTTGGCAAAGTCAGTGCGGTTTTTAACACTGCAGAATGCATTTTTACTGTTTTTAGGTAATTGCTGAGAGTATAGATAATAACAACCATATGATATATATATACCACGGGTACCGATCGAAACTGGATATTTTACAATTGGATTTGACGAAACAGGATAATTCAAAACTGGAAATTTTGAGTCAAGAAAATTAACAAAAAACCAGAAAAGAATAGTTTTTCAAAAATCATTTTTAGTTGTGCATTGAAATTTTTTATTCAAAATTGCTTCAATTTTATGAAATTTATAATCATACAATGACTTTCGATTCTACTTTAATACCTTGGTCTCTTTAGATATTGCACTAATTTGTTGAAAAAAACTGTCAAATGAGCTAGATATATATTGTTGAGAGTTTTCAAAATTAATTATTCTAGCGCGCAAGTCATTTAATATATTCAAAAGTTCCTGAACATCAAATGGGTTCTCTTTGACAACTTACATGAGTTACAATACCAGGCTGCTGTTTTGTTCCGACTATGATAATGAAGATCTACTGGAATATCCGCAGAAACAATATGAAAATAGCCATTTCAGGTGTCTTCACAAGAAATCCCAGGGCTATTCCGATTTTCAGTAACTGCAACTTATCATTTTCCGCATTTTCGCGCCCAAAAAATGTTTTTTGACCAAAACATATTTCCTTTATACTCATATAAATAATAGCACATATAACTTTTAATTAAATCACTTTGATATATTGATTCTAATTATTTATTTTATTTTATTTTTTATTATTATTTTTAATTTCTTTTATTTTGTTTATTTTATATATACTAAATATTTTTGCTGGATTTTAATCACTTTAAGAAACACAATGAGAATCCATAAATTCATAAGGCCCTTAAATACGATATTTCTGGCAGTGACAGCTGTACGAAGCTTGGATTTAACAACAACATAGATTGCTTGGACGATTTCTTATTTAGATGCCCCTTTCAATGACATAATTTGGATAACATACTCCTAAATCTATATACGCCCTTTTTAATGCTTTAAATAGAATATTCTAGTTTTTTAATGAATGTATTGCGCTAAGGCCACTGTACCACTGTACAATTTTTCAATGTGTGTAATAGCTGCCTGGCTTGACCTCAACGATTAATATTGTCATCCAATTTTGGTTGTTTAATGTCACGTAACGCCAGCATTGTCACTTATTACCATATGAAGTAACTCCCCATTCTCTTAAACTGAAAAATCAAAATATATTATTAATTAATGAAGGTCAACCTTTAATCAAATCTTTAATGAAAGGTAAAGAAAAAATTACTCCCCAATTTGTCTGCAATTATTTAATGAGGTTAACGAAAACCTTCTTAAAGAAATATCTAAAAACATAAAAGCCATAAATGCTGGGCTAGCATTAATCTATAACTTAGTCTAGAAGCTCAGAAATTCAAGAGGCCACAAACAGTGTTGCCTCACCTTAAGGTATACATTTATACTAACAAACTGAGTAGAATATTAAGAACTGTCAATTAGAATATGAATGGATTAGCGTAAAATGTTCCAGAGCTGGACATACTTTGAAATTAGAAATTTAGATATATGGCTCATATCGAAGGGCGATTCGACAAAAAGGCATGCAAGTTAAAAGTCAGGAGATTAGTTAGAGAGAATCGAAAGGAACGAAAAAATTGGAAAAAGAATACGCGTTCCGTATAATAAAAAAAAGAACGAAACTATCACTATAACTATTTAAGTGGTCTCACTGAAGAGACTTATTAATATCTTTGGAAAGTGACCATTGGTTTACAAAGAATAAGAAAACACTTGTCTATTAGAAAGGAAGAAGGTACCTATATACCTAAAAGATGTTTTACATACCGGCTAATTGGGAAAAAATCATTCAACCATTACCTACAGGCAAATAGCTAATGCAAGCATATAATTACTTGCAAAATTGATGATCAAAACAAACGACCTGTAACCTTACAGGAATTAAAAGAAGAGATCAAGTCTAATTTAAGAGCGCAAAAGGCTCCAGGATTAGAATTAATTACTTTAAAATTTGTAAAAATCCTTCCCGGAAAGGGACTAGCAAACAATACAAAATCTTATAAGTAGAGATGCCCAAGTATCTGTTTAGATATATCACCAGCTTTCGACAAAGTTTGGCTTAAATATAAATTGCACTGATTTTTACCTAAGCAGTTCTACCAAATTCTTAAATCTTATAATTGTAGGTCGACTATTCCGTGTTTAATATATATAACGGAGAGTACTTAACGGAGAGTACTGTACATGGAAAAGTACTGTATCCTTTATTGTTTGCCAAATTTGTACAGCAACATTTACAGATCATAAAGCCATCCTGGAAACTGGAAAAATTATATTATAAGCAACAACCAAACATCCAAAGCAGAATCAACGAAATTGTGGTCAAATACCATGTCATATTAACGAAGCAAAATTGGTTCATGTAAACTGTATAAACCAGAAAGTGAGCTGGAATCTAGTAGATATTTTAGTTTAAGACCTGTCTTAAATGAAGTTTACAATTAATTAATTTATTACGTCATTAAAAATATAAAATTATAAAATATAACATAAATTAAATTTAAAAAAAATTGACAATTCAATACGCACAGAGCAATACGTCATGTAATCGCCGAAAATCTAATTTATATACACTTTATTTGACACAAAACTTTAAAATTAATACAAATTAGATTTTAAAAAGTTAGATTTAACATTATAAATCAATTGAATTACCCGTGTTGGATTTTAGGAGAATTCTAAAAACAGTATGGACCTATGGAAACCAAATTTGAAGCTGTACCAAAAAGACAACCATACAAATGATACAATGTTTTCTGAACACGGCTGTGAAGTTTTCCACAAATAACAAAAACTGTATGTGTATTGGTAATTTATTTTACAGTAGACTAAAAAATTGTTATTTCACTATGATAATAAGGTAACTCGAACTATCATTAGAAAAAAATTATATTCCAATTAAATATTAAAAATTTTCGATTCGTATTAATCCTAACTACAACTAAAATAAATTCACTTTAACAATAAAAACAAAAATAATTCGAATAATTTTAAGTAAAAAAAAATTTTATGTTAATAAATACATCTCAGTTAGAGGTTCACTGTATCAAAGATTCGCCAATTAACAGAGGTTTCTCAAGTAAGTGGCATACATGGATAGTTAGATGATGATCTAACTTAGTTAGATAGTTAGATGATGTCCGATCTCCATACGATGGGGTTAACCCTTTTGTGGATGACTTGGTAACTTAGAATTTATCAAGAAAATTTAAATAATTTATGCGTTCACTGTATCAAAGATTGGCCAATTTCGTTTTTTAGAAAATGTAAATAAAAATACAAATAAAACGCCCCATATTCTGTCATTTAAAATCCAGGCTATTTTATTTTATTACCTTGCTTTCTGTTGAGTTGTATGGAAAACCCCAATCATGTGACGACTGTGATGGGTTCTATATAGGCCAAACCGGTAAATTTTTCGCAACTCGGTTTAACCAACATGTGAAAGAAATCGGCAAACCCAAAATAGACTCAAATTACGCACAACACATGACTGACAATAACCATATATACACAGGCATTAACGTAAATCTGAAAGTGTTGCATAAATGTAAAAAAGGTAGCATGATGACAACACTGGAAGATTACGAAATTTACAAAAACAGACATAACAAGGACATAATAAATATTCAGGTACAGACTAAAATCAACCACCTGTTCAAAAAATAATGGAAAATGAAAATAGCACAAGGGGGCGGAGCCAAAATCATACCTGAAAAAGGTATATAAGAACATGGGTAAGGTAAATTCGGGTTCAAAGTAGTACAGGCTGATGAAGAGGATAGTAATCCTCAAAATTAATCCCGTTAAAATAAAAAGAATAATTATTTTATAAAAAAATTTTTTAGAAAAATTTTTTCTTTTTAGAAAGAATTTAGATGAAAATTAATATAAAAATTTTTTATTATCACATTAAAGAAAGTTTTACTTCTTTGCTGTAAATAATTTTTATATATAAAACTAGAAGTATTAAATTCTTTGTTTTTATTAAAACAAGGTTTCCTTATTTATTTTTATTAAAATTAAAAAAAGAATAATTTATATTGTGATAAAAGTATACATATACAGTGACAGAATGGTATTCTCACGCAACAATATATAATAAAAAATATAAGAATGCTTGGTATTAGAAGGAGAAAACAAATTCTTCTTACTTCTCTAACCTCGCACGATATTTAAGTTTCGTTAAACATTTATCTGGGTTTTTGTTCTTGTTTTGTTTTCCCTAAATAATTTAACAGGTAATCACCAAGTTGCGTCCACATAAATAAATGTTGTGCCAAGTTAGAGGCGTAAACAGAATAATTAATGTTAATATTAGGGGTGAAAGCTAAAACTAGTTGCAAATGTAACAAATTGTGTTTTGGTTAAATTAATTCGTTTTTTTTATTAGAATCTACTAATAAATAGAATCGGATTACGTATTTATGTGTTTTGGTTTTAAAATTGAATGGCTTGGTAGCGCTAATGCCTTAGATTTTCTTGGTATGTACTAATTTTATTGTTGCATTTCGACTCGACTCTGTATGTATAGTGCATATTATGTTTAGAGTTGATATAACTCGACTCTACAAATTTGTTAAGACGAGTGGTGATAGCTACGATTCTGTATATGTATCAACTCAGTATATAATAAAAACTTAACCTGGGCCCAACCTAGGTTGAAGGTATATACTTATTAATAGTTCAATTTTAGTTTTATAACTGTTGTCCCATCGTTATATTTAGTACGAGTATATTTTGAAATCGAAACATATAAATATATTAATGGGAAGTACAGTAATTATAGAGAACATTACTCTTATATGCAATTCCGAGGAAGGAAAAGTGAGAATTTTGAATGGACGTTTTAGGCTACTTTTTGTTTTTGTTTATTTTTAGGTGTGTTGAGAGCCAACCAAAATATACAAGTATACAAATCAGACACACAACCTATCTAGTTACAACTAACAGCGCAAAAACCGATACGACTTCAACCAAACTTCCAATACAGAAACCCGAGCTGTCATAAAAACAGCCTCGTCCTAAAGAAAACAAACTTGTGCACAAGAAAAATCTTGCACTTGGCCCGACATAAACAGATATGACGGATGGACAGTGCCTAAACTTCTCGCGTAATAAGAATGTGTTTTTTATACGCGAGAATTTTAATTCTAAGTTACCAAGTCATCCACAAAAGGGTTAACCCCATCGTATGGAGATTGGACTACTTTTATTTTGTAGAACAAGTCATCATCTAACTACTTGAGAAACCTCTGTTAATTGGCCAATCTTTGATACAGTAGAATCGAGCTAATTTTAGTTCGTAGAGAAAGTTTCTATTGTTTTAGAGAAAGATTATTTTAATTTAATTTAAGCCTATCGTTTTTAACATTATATTTCAATTTTACAAATTTGTTTAAACTATTATAACATAAATATGTAAAAAATACTCGTTAGTATTATAATTTGTAGGTATTTATGTACCATGTAAACTTAAATTGCTTTTGCCCACTAATTTACCTATACATAGACAATTTTGGTTTTTTCCACAAATCTTGTATACGTATATATTTTTGAATTTATGGAATTTTGTGGAAAACTTCACAGTCATTTCTGAACAAAGTAATGTGTGACATTGCCAAGGCCACCATATAGTACTATATGTAAATTAAAACGAAAGGAACCATTGGGCACAATAGTGTAATAGTGCACAATTAAGCTGCATAGTTCGAGTTTAAGCTGCATAGTTATTCTTTAAGGGAACCTCAACCTATATTCGTATGTTCTCAGCACAGGAACAGCAAACAAGTTGGTGTGCTGTGTCACTAGAGAACATTTAATATAGAGATAAAATAATCAAACAAATGGCAAAGTGAATATCTTCGAATAACAAGGATTACTTCACCTACTTAGAAATTTCGAAACATACATATTTTTTTGTTTGTAATTTAATTTTCAAAAACAAAAAAGAGGAACTTAAGTCTTTCAAAACCAAAATATTATAAGAAATCATATATTATATGTATGTAATAAAAATAAATCGTTAAATCAAACAAAAATTTTCTTGATGAACATGTGCTCAACAGAACTTTATAATTTACCTCTAACAATAAAATTTACTTGTACTTTTCTTATTATACGAGTACATATGTATACAGTAGATAATATGTACGCGAGAAGAACAGATTTTTCACTTTCTTATTATGTTTTGTGTTATAGTAGAATAAATAAGAAAATTTTTTAAAAACTAAATAATTATAATATTAGTATTAAAAATTCGTTTTCGATGTAAACAAACAAAATAAGAAATTATTTTTTATTTTGAGATTTGATTTTGTGGCAAAAGTATATATAATTTGAATAATATTGGTGGCTGGCTGGCTTGATTTTGTAATTGAATCGTGAAAAGTGTTGTATCTTTGTTATGGTTTAGTAGAACACATTTTTTTAGATGATCTATTTTTAATGTAGCGCCCCTGTGGCTATGAAGTACTTACACAACTCGTAATAACTCAACGAACATTAATGTTTCTCTAATTCGTTAATGAATAAAATCATAAAGCAAAATAAATTGAAATTTTACCGCGACAGTCGTGTAAATGCAGCACATCCGTTTTATATGAACCATAAACAAGCGACTGTTCGTTCATTCCGAATTGGAACACATTTTGAAGTGAAATTGGCGAAATGGAATAAGGTTATTAAATAAGGAAACACCAGGATTTATTCGTAATAAATATTGTTTGTATTGATTTAAATGCGGTCGACAGTAGATGGTGTTGTCAAATTTGTCAAAATCTTTAGACCAACCTGTTAATAATTTACGTTTATATGCCTTTCAAATTTTGTCAACCCAATCTGTTGCATCACAGATCAACATTTAATATCAAACAAATTTATTAAGGTTCACTGTGGAGGAGAGCAAGCAATCAATATTACCAACCATTGTGTCAACAATGGATACCCAAAGTAAAATACACCACATTCGCGCTATACTCGACTCAGGTTCAGAATCTGCATTTAATACTGAAACCTTTGTGAGATAGCTGGAGTTATAACGTAAACATTCATGATAGCAGTGAATGGTTTGGTTTCAGTCGAAGCAGGTAGAATAAAAAATAAGAGGGTTAAATCAACAATAAATTATCCTCCAAACACGACACGAGCTTATTTGTAGTGGCTAACGCGCTGTGTCTAAATAACCAATTTTCTACCATCTCAGCCAATTACATGGAATCAAGATAACGTAAAACAGGTCATTAAGTTTTGTCTTACTGATCGATGGTTTCATTTACCAATTGCCATTGACTTGATTCTAAAACGCAGTACAATTAAGCCAAATTTTCATTTGCTGGACAGTTTATTCGGTTTGGTGGTTGCTGGATATCCAGATGAAAATATTAATACGACCAGTCAGTGTAACACGATCCAGAAAAGCTCCGATCATCTGAAGGAAAGTGAATTTGAAAACCATTTGAATACTCATAGATATTCCAACTGGCGATACCTAGTGGAACAGCTATTTAAATGTCGATCAATTAGGGAGCAGTTTTCTCGTTTAATTGCAATGGAATGTAAATTCACAAGAGATGCAAATCTTAAGGCTGAATACATCCGATTTACGCAAAAGCACGAAAGGATTTAACATATGTCGCGCATTACCGACTAAGATGTGCTTAATGAGAACAATCGGATATATTATATCCCACAACATACCGTTATCAAGTCTTTGATGACGTTCTAAAAACGACCCACAATTCAGGAGGATATTTTCATCGTACTAACCAGATTCCGCAGGCACAAAATAGCAATTGTTTCTGATATAGAGAAGATGTTTCTGATGTATACAAGTATTAGTGGATCCGAAAAACCAAAATTTACAGAGAATCCTTTAGCGCTAAACTCCTCAAGATAAGTTGGGCCATTACAAATTAAATGCATTGTTTTTTGGGCTAACTTGTCCGTCGTATCTAGCTATCCGATCAATACACCAAACAGCTATCGATAACGTGCACATTTCCCTGAGATTAATTAATGTTATTAAATCAGATTTTTACGTGGATAATTTTTCTCATATTCTGCGGTGGTATATATCAGATCCACAGACCTGAAAGGAGAACATTCCAAACATTTAATAGCTGTCAAAATAAAGGTTGCTCCTCTAAAACTACTTATATCACTTTTAGAACTCTGTGGCGCCATACTATTAGTTAAACTGCTTTATAAAGTAAAAAAAATATTTCAGGTCCCTCAGTCGATTCATGTTACATTTGAAGCGAATCTAATATCATTTTATCCTGGCTTTCAAACGTCCTTAGAAAATGAAAATGTTTCTTAGTAAAAGTTTCATAATCGACAAGCTACTGAGAAATCATTGGCCGAATGCACCTATGCAAAACTTGTTACCAAAAGTAGTGATTTATGTCACGGGACCCAATTAAATTGCAAAGAAATTTCAAAACTTCAATTGCCAACATTATCACAAATTAAGGAACTAAAAATGTAGAACAGTGATTGTGGTAAAATCAACATAACCTTATTCGCTTTCATAAAAAAAAACATAATCTTACGCTTGCGTAGCACTGGTTAAAAATTACTTCCTTCACTCGAAATGTTCTGCACATTATTATCTTCCATAGAAGTGGGGTTTTTGAGTGGTTTCTTTTACAATCTTATAATTCTCGTCCTGATTTGGTATCTCTGCATTTCACTACAAATTCAGCTATTAGCCGTTCTGATCCTTTATTGGATAGCTCTTTGTATAATTCTTTAGAACGAGTCAAACAAAAGTTAATATCACGTTGGAATTGTGCAGTTCTTTTGACAATGGGATCGTTTGGGACGAAATGGTTACCTAGTTTACTGGCAAGTTGAAGTACTCTTTGAATTAAAATTGCAGTGAGTTGAGCTAGTTCATCACTATCATGCTTTCTGTACAATTAAGTCTATAAGGCCACAATTATATGTTGTCAATTACAACAAAATGCTAAGTCATTAAAGCCCTCTTCGCCAACTGCGTGTGCCAAAGTAATTATTGTGTCATATTTGTTTGTATTTGGAGTCAAATAATTTTTAGTTTTGACACATGCTGGTCACATTGCTTCCAACATGCATGTGCAAAGCAATCCTTAATAGAAAAACTTTTCTAAGCGTTAATTATCGTTAAGTATTTCACCATTATCCATAGTGTACAAAATGTGTTGGAATGTTCGCTTTATATGTAGTAAGTTTTATAAACGTCTATATTATTCGCTGCTTAAGTGATTGGATAAAAGATTTCGCATTCGGTGGTCGGAACAAAGCTTGTACATTGCCTAAAATCAGAAAAACTTTGAATTCCAAGCCTTTTTTTTATGCATATATGTTTTTTCTAGGACGAAACATTTATTAACCATTCAGTGAAAATCAAAGGTGTTTTCCAAGTTCTTTTGTTTGCCATCGAATAAAGCGTCCATTTACTAAAATCGACACCTTTCATTTGATAAGAAGGGGCTTCAACATACAGTCTCATTTCTGCAAGGTAAAAATGTAACCCGACCCTTTGCTGCCGTGAAACTAAAGCTCCTGGGCTATTTAATTATGTGTTAATTAATTAATTATTTTTATTTAATTTCTTTTATATTTTCTTGATCATTTTACAAAACTTAATTTTTAATTTTTTAATTGGATAAAATAATTTTGGCTCCGCTTTGTTTCACATCCAAACGAAAAACGTAAATGAGACTGCGTTATGTATTATCGACGTGTACCACTTTTTATTATCGTTCGTGATCGTTTCATTATCGGTTAGTTGTTTCTTTCGTTATCGTCGTAGGTCATCATTTAAGGCGAAAGTACGTATGCGGATATAAAATAAAAAAATATAGGCATAGTAACCAATAAAATCAACACATATAAACCATGTGACTAGCTTCACCAATCAAATCACACGTTTGCGGATATAATGATGCGTAGCAAAATAAAAACAAAGTGACAACGTTGATTTTTATCAATGTTTTGAATTTGTTTTTAAATGGAATACGGAGATTTGTGTCCGCATTCGAGTGATTTGATTGGTGAAGCTAGTCACATGGTTTATATTTGTTGATTTTATTGGTTACTATGCCGATATTTTTTATATTTTATATCCGCATACGTACTTTCGCCTTTATTGCATTATCGACGTGGTGGTGATCGTCGTTCAACATTGGGAGTATCATCGCGAGACTGTATAGCATTCTAGTCTAGACTCAACTGAAGCAAGAAGTGTTATTTGGCAGATGACGTTGCATGACGATTGTTATTTTATGTGTGCCTAATAGTTTGTGTTCGAATTAATTGGTACAAAACCTTTAGCTTTCATCCAGATCAAGGAGCAAATAAAAATTTTGGTTTTTTGCCATATTTGTTGGCATTTTTTTCTAACCTAGGTCCGTTTTGTCTGCATTGAAGACCTGATCTAAACGGAACCCACCATTTGAAAATATTTAGGCCACATTTAGGAATATTCCGCAGCATATTTATTCGGTTTCACGTGATTTTTCAATTACATCCGTTTTTCTGTCAACTATAGTTCTGTACTCGAGTGTTTTTCCCTAAAGCCAAATTGATGTGAAGAAATAAGGTTTCTTTCTTCAATTATTAGTTTCAGCCTTTTTAAAAGTAATTTAAAAAGCAAAGATATTGGCCTATAAATATCAGATATCTTTGTTTTAAATTGTTTTAATTGACAGTAGGTTAGGTCTTTTCAATGCCTTGGTTGTCTTTCATAGAAAATAGTCAGAGCCTTTTGGTTTTGGCAGATATTTTAGGTATCATTGACTGATTAGATTTTAATTTTTCTCACTTCTTTGGGATATATAACGTTTTGGCGTTTCTCTTATGTGACTAGGAGTACTATCCCAAGCAGCACTGTATATTTAGTATGAGTTTGTCTAATTCATCTTCGAATTGCGTATTGTATCTTAAAGATGCATGATAGATAATTTTGTGATATAACTCTTGTTACAAAGAAGTCTATAAAAGTCTATGCAAATAGCTTCTTCCCTTTCTTTCGTCGTTGTTCACCGTGATCCACAGTGCATATATTTTTTGCGTTAAAGTCACCCTCTAATTTCCAAGTATTTTGAGGAGCACAATGTACTTTTCTTGTTTGAAGTTGTACCTATATATAACCTTTTCTTCTAGCTTTATGGTCAAGATTTAATGCATGATAAAAGTATACCCACGCAATTTGCATAGTATGAGGATTTTGTGAGATGAGTTTCTGATATTAAACATATATGTTATGTAGGTTTAAAATTATGTCTATCTCTTAAATATGCTGTCATAACCTATTTGCATTCTACAGTACTCTTCACAACGTCTTATTAAATTTTAATTTTACAATTTGCTTTTATATAACTTTTATAAAACTAAATTTCACCTATAGTATTAAGAAACTTTTAGATGAAATATATTATTCAAAAGCAGTAAAAATGTACTATAGTTGAGCCTACATGCCTACTTCATTTCTGGAAAAAAGATGAAACTTTAGCGACAGTGATTTGGAATACTTTTTTAAGAAAACGAAATTCTACTAGTAAATTATCGTAATCAGAGTAGTGCATACAATTGAAAGGGTCTATCCGACTTAATTTATTAGAGTATTGTATCAATAATTTCTGAGAAGAATGTAGAAATGTTGAAAATAAGGTAACTGATTTAATGAAAGTTGTATTTAATTTAAAATATGAACAACTCGTAAACAACAAAAGGGAATAAAATTTGTGGAATTTACAAAAAATAAAATTAAATAGACAATCTTTTTTATGTCATATTTGATAGGACATGCCATGGAATACAGAGCAAAATTGATACACAGCGACAAACCGACGATGATACGTTCCGGCAACTATATCGATCTGGCTATAGTAGATGTTCGCATTAAACTTTTTCAAAATTCAAATCAAGAAATTCCAACTTTATACTTTGACAGCGACCATCGGGCAATAGAAATTGGGGTTCGAGAAGTGGGCGACATCGAACATGGCACCAACAAAATTGACGATAATAACGAGGACGGCGAACAATCAACAAGATATAACTTTATTGGCATGGATTGGGAGGAATGGCAGCAAAAATTGGACAAAGCCCATAGGACAGCGGTGGCACAACAACAGCGACAATTTTCGAACAACATCAACGACGTCGACACAATTCAAAATTTGATTCCATCGGACCGTAACCTTTCGGACGAAGAATGTAACGTGTATATCTCGCTTCTTACAAAATTAATTTTGGACAATATAAAACAAAATTCGCCGAAAAAATGTCGGTTCAATAATATGGTTTGCTACTCGAACCACATTATCGAAAAACTATATCGGCACAAATCTTTCGTGATCACAAAAATCAAATCGTTAAAGCGTAATTTAGGCAACTATAATCGAAATTCAAATTCGGGCAATCATCATCAACAACAACAACTTTTGAACAACAAAATTTCGGAATGGAAGGTCGAAATTAAACGTACCGTGCAACTGATCAAACAAAATGTTAAGCTGCAAATTGAAAAATATTGGACGAAGATCATGCAAGGAATTCGACCGGGCCCCAAAATGTGGTCCGAGATTAAAAAAATTTCCAAAAATAATCGGAAAAGTTCAAATAAAATAAACTCTCTTGAAATTAACGCGGCGGACATAAACCGTTACAACCATTTGGACATCGATTGGAGCAAAATTCATAAAAATAATACTCTGGATAAATATCAAATTTTCGACGAAATTATCAATTTAAACATTCTTGGCCATCATATACAGGAACATACTGTACAAAATTCTAATCTTACCACCTCGATGCAACATCAAGAGCAGGAACGTGATGTTCAAAACCTAATCTCGCCTATTATTAATCAACATAAACGTGATAAAGCCGACCACACCACTAAAACTTAATTTTCGACCTCAAACCCTGCGTTTGCACCTCAGCAACCACGAGATGATCAAAATTACTTCATCACTTTGGATCAATTGACGAGTATCTTAAATTTGGCAAATAATAAAAAATCTTTTGGACCTGACCTTCTTCCAAATTGTATATTCAAACATCTGCCCAATTCAATAATAATCGAAATTTGTACATTGTTCAACAACCTATTGAACAATAAAACCTTTCCTGAGTCGTGGAAAATTGCTCGAGTTTTTCCAATATTGAAAAAAGATAAATTGCCATCGGATCCGGAGAGCTATCGGCCCATTAGTCTCTTATCCAACTTTGGAAAACTTTTCGAAATTATACTCTATGAAAAAATTAATGACCATGTTGCTGCAAAAAAATTAATGCCGGATAATCAATTTGGATTCCACCAGGGACACAATACTGTACATACAAATGCAGACGACATGATTGTCTACTGTTCGGCGTATCGCGTTGGCGACATTCAAAAAAATCTTCAAACATCTTTAAACTTTATTCAAAATTATTTTGATCTCTGGCATATAGAAATAAATTCATCAAAATGTGAGGCTATCCTCTTTCATCGACCACTAAAAAATGCGACGCGTGATTTAAAGAGAAATTGGCGTAAACTGTTGGTAAAAATTCAAAATCAACCTGTCAAATTAGTGAGCAAATAAAATACCTGGGCGTCAACATTGACCAAATGTGTTATATGGCACATCATACAAAGATTCAACTAGAAAAAGCGAGACGTGCATTTATGGGGGCGCGCAAACTTTTTTGCAACAAGCATTTGGACAAACGTGTAAAACTGATAGCGTACAAATCACTGATTAGACCAATACTGACGTACGGTTGCCAGGTATGGTTTAATCGAGTTCCTCGATACATAGAAAAATACCGAATTTTTGAACGGAAATGTTTACGTCATTGTAACGGACTTTACAGAAAAGCCGAGACGGACTTTACCCACTACATATCGGATAGAATACAATACAAGAAATTTGACTCGGACCGTATTGACTTACACATTTTGAAATTGACGCGCAATCACATACGACGCGCATGCCTAAATACAGAAAATTCACTGATTTACGATGTCTGTGAAGCTAGCACGAAAAGTTAGCACGAAAAAAACTATGGTAACACTAATGGTGTGGATCTTGAATAACCCATTTTTAGTACAAACTAGCACGAAAAATACTTCAAATAACATATGAAAATAAAAAGTTAGCACGAAAAAAAAGATAATTACATTTAAATGGAATTGGTTTGATAAGAAATAAATGAAATTAGTATGATAAGAAAGTAGAATTATAGCGAACTTATCAAAAAATATCAAAATATTTGTATGGGTCAGAGAGGAGTACTAACACTTCGTGCTAGACCCTTCCAATCATTTGTCGGATATGAAATCATTTTTAAATAAGAGTAGAATCTACAGCGAACTTATTACAAAAATATCAAAATATTTGTATGGGTCAGAGAGGAGTACTAACACTTCGTGCTAGACCCTTCCAATCATTTGTCGGATATGAAATCATTTTTAAATAAGAGTAGAATCTACAGCGAACTTATTACAAAAATATCAAAATATTTGTATGGGTCAGAGAGGAGTACTAACACTTCGTGCTAGACCCTTCCAATCATTTGTCGTATATGAAATCATTTTTAAATAAGAGTACAATCTACAGTGAACCTATCACAAAAATATCAAAATATTTGTATGGGTCAGAGAGGAGTACTAACACTTCGTGCTAGACCCTTCCAATCATTTGTCGGATATGAAATCAGTTTTATATGAGAGTAGAATCTACAGTGAACTTATCACAAAAATATCAAAATATTTGTATGGGTCAGAGAGGAGTACTAACACTTCGTGCTAGACCCTTCCAATCATTTGTCGGATATGAAATCATTTTTAAATAAGAGTAGAATCTACAGCGAACTTATTACAAAAATATCAAAATATTTGTATGGGTCAGAGAGGAGTACTAACACTTCGTGCTAGACCCTTCCAATCATTTGTCGGATATGAAATCATTTTTAAATAAGAGTAGAATCTACAGCGAACTTGCTACAAAAATATCAAAATATTTGTATGGGTCAGAGAGGAGTACTAACACTTCGTGCTAGACCCTTCCAATCATTTGTCGGATATGAAATCATTTTTAAATAAGAGTAGAATCTACAGCGAACTTATTACAAAAATATCAAAGTATTTGTATGGGTCAGAGAGGAGTACTAACACTTCGTGCTAGACCCTTCCAATCATTTGTCGGATATGAAATCATTTTTAAATAAGAGTAGAATCTACAGCGAACTTGCTACAAAAATATCAAAATATTTGTATGGGTCAGAGAGGAGTACTAACACTTCGTGCTAGACCCTTCCAATCATTTGTCGGATATGAAATCAGTTTTATATGAGAGTAGAATCTACAGTGAACTTATCACAAAAATATCAAAATATTTGTATGGGTCAGAGAGGAGTACTAACACTTCGTGCTAGACCCTTCCAATCATTTGTCGGATATGAAATCATTTTTAAATAAGAGTAGAATCTACAGCGAACTTGCTACAAAAATATCAAAATATTTGTATGGGTCAGAGAGGAGTACTAACACTTCGTGCTAGACCCTTCCAATCATTTGTCGGATTTGAAATCATTTTTAAATAAGAGTAGAATCTACAGCGAACTTATTACAAAAATATCAAAATATTTGTATGGGTCAGAGAGGAGTACTAACACTTCGTGCTAGACCCTTCCAATCATTTGTCGGATATGAAATCATTTTTAAATAAGAGTAGAATCTACAGCGAACTTATTACAAAAATATCAAAATATTTGTATGGGTCAGAGAGGAGTACTAACACTTCGTGCTAGACCCTTCCAATCATTTGTCGGATATGAAATCAGTTTTATATGAGAGTACAATCTACAGTGAACCTATCACAAAAATATCAAAATATTTGTATGGGTCAGAGAGGAGTACTAACACTTCGTGCTAGACCCTTCCAATCATTTGTCGGATATGAAATCATTTTTAAATAAGAGTAGAATCTACAGCGAACTTATTACAAAAATATCAAAATATTTGTATGGGTCAGAGAGGAGTACTAACACTTCGTGCTAGACCCTTCCAATCATTTGTCGGATATGAAATCATTTTTAAATAAGAGTAGAATCTACAGCGAACTTGCTACAAAAATATCAAAATATTTGTATGGGTCAGAGAGGAGTACTAACACTTCGTGCTAGACCCTTCCAATCATTTGTCGGATATGAAATCATTTTTAAATAAGAGTAGAATCTACAGCGAACTTATTACAAAAATATCAAAGTATTTGTATGGGTCAGAGAGGAGTACTAACACTTCGTGCTAGACCCTTCCAATCATTTGTCGGATATGAAATCATTTTTAAATAAGAGAAGAATCTACAGCGAACTTGCTACAAAAATATCAAAATATTTGTATGGGTCAGAGAGGAGTACTAACACTTCGTGCTAGACCCTTCCAATCATTTGTCGGATATGAAATCAGTTTTATATGAGAGTAGAATCTACAGTGAACTTATCACAAAAATATCAAAATATTTGTATGGGTCAGAGAGGAGTACTAACACTTCGTGCTAGACCCTTCCAATCATTTGTCGGATATGAAATCAGTTTTAAATAAGAGTAGAATCTACAGCGAACTTGCTACAAAAATATCAAAATATTTGTATGGGTCAGAGAGGAGTACTAACACTTCGTGCTAGACCCTTCCAATCATTTGTCGGATTTGAAATCATTTTTAAATAAGAGTAGAATCTACAGCGAACTTATTACAAAAATATCAAAATATTTGTATGGGTCAGAGAGGAGTACTAACACTTCGTGCTAGACCCTTCCAATCATTTGTCGGATATGAAATCATTTTTAAATAAGAGTAGAATCTACAGCGAACTTATTACAAAAATATCAAAATATTTGTATGGGTCAGAGAGGAGTACTAACACTTCGTGCTAGACCCTTCCAATCATTTGTCGGATATGAAATCATTTTTAAATAAGAGTAGAATCTACAGCGAACTTGCTACAAAAATATCAAAATATTTGTATGGGTCAGAGAGGAGTACTAACACTTCGTGCTAGACCCTTCCAATCATTTGTCGGATTTGAAATCATTTTTAAATAAGAGTAGAATCTACAGCGAACTTATTACAAAAATATCAAAATATTTGTATGGGTCAGAGAGGAGTACTAACACTTCGTGCTAGACCCTTCCAATCATTTGTCGGATATGAAATCATTTTTAAATAAGAGTAGAATCTACAGCGAACTTATCACAAAAATATCAAAATATTTGTATGGGTCAGAGAGGAGTACTAACACTTCGTGCTAGACCCTTCCAATCATTTGTCGGATATGAAATCATTTTTAAATAAGAGTAGAATCTACAGCGAACTTATTACAAAAATATCAAAGTATTTGTATGGGTCAGAGAGGAGTACTAACACTTCGTGCTAGACCCTTCCAATCATTTGTCGTATATGAAATCATTTTTAAATAAGAGTACAATCTACAGTGAACCTATCACAAAAATATCAAAATATTTGTATGGGTCAGAGAGGAGTACTAACACTTCGTGCTAGACCCTTCCAATCATTTGTCGGATTTGAAATCATTTTTAAATAAGAGTAGAATCTACAGCGAACTTATTACAAAAATATCAAAGTATTTGTATGGGTCAGAGAGGAGTACTAACACTTCGTGCTAGACCCTTCCAATCATTTGTCGTATATGAAATCATTTTTAAATAAGAGTACAATCTACAGTGAACCTATCACAAAAATATCAAAATATTTGTATGGGTCAGAGAGGAGTACTAACACTTCGTGCTAGACCCTTCCAATCATTTGTCGGATATGAAATCAGTTTTATATGAGAGTAGAATCTACAGTGAACTTATCACAAAAATATCAAAATATTTGTATGGGTCAGAGAGGAGTACTAACACTTCGTGCTAGACCCTTCCAATCATTTGTCGGATATGAAATCATTTTTAAATAAGAGTAGAATCTACAGCGAACTTATTACAAAAATATCAAAATATTTGTATGGGTCAGAGCGGAATACTAATACTTCGTGCTAGACCCTTCCAATCATTTGTCGGATATGAAATCAGTTTTATATGAGAGTAGAATCTACAGCAAACTTATCACAAAAATATCAAAATATTTGTATGGGTCAGAGAGGAGTACTAACACTTCGTGCTAGACCCTTCCAATCATTTGTCGGATATGAAATCAGTTTTATATGAGAGTACAATCTACAGTGAACCTATCACAAAAATATCAAAATATTTGTATGGGTCAGAGCGGAGTACTAACACTTCGTGCTAGACCCTTCCAATCATTTAAACCTAAATTATCTATCATTTAAACTTTAATTATCTCTTAAAATAACGCCAAGAATAAAATAAATCAAATTATTTTCTTTATTGCACTTAATGAAAACACCATCTGTTTCTAAAGATTTAATTTGAATTACTACTATTGTTAATAATTTTTGCTATAGGTAAATAATGTATACATTTCAAATCGTGAAGCCATGGCCTTTTGCATCCCGCCCTACTACTATTCGAAACCGGTTTAACCACTGTGATATCTGGTCGGTAATTTTCTAGTTTAAAACAGAATATCTATTGATAAACGAAAACTAGTAATCGTACATAAATTATTGTTAAATTTATATTTACTGCTTCAACAAAAGAACACAAAAAAATTTTTTTTTGTGTTTAGTATAAAAAGAAATTTTTTCTTGAACTCATCTCATTACGTTTTCATATTTCGTTGTGTATACTTCGTCGTATTTTTCAGTGTTTTTGTGATTTATTTTCAGCGTTTAAAAACAGTTTTTTTTAAAACTTATTGACTTTTGCTTGCTTACGGATATTCTTTACTACTGATTCAATATTGTTTGTATTTTCATAAATTTTCGACACGGCTCTCTACTGGACATTCTAATTTTCTAGCGTATATTTTTAATAAAAAAATGCCGTTCAAAAAATTTAATTTTGAACAAAGTGCGTTGGACGCAATAGTTCGATTTGTCGCCGAAAATATTTCGTATATCGATGAGTTAAAAGTTGGAGGGGGAGTTGGAAATTGTAATTCATTACTATACAAAATATGCTCTATCCTTCATGTTAAATGCAATGAACGTAATAGACTCAAAATCGTTAATATTTTAAAGAAAAAAGAGATACAAAGTCGTATTAAGGCAGCTCTGTTAAATAAAAATGCATCGTTGGTCAACAGCTGTTTAAGTTCATCAAGCAATCCCTATATCCATGAAATTCTGCATGTTGCTGATAAGGATATTGTGTTTGGTTCAGATTCGTATGGTCCGAAAAATGCTACATTATATAAAGTGAATATTGATGAATTGAAGAATGTTGTTCATAATACTAATAACAAGATTAATAATAATAATGACAATTACAATAAAGAAAGTGAGAGCGATAGTGATATTTTTGAATTTACAAAAAAATCTAAATTCAATAGACCAAAACTACTTCAGTCGCCATTGAAAATGGATGCCCGACACGTACAGGAACATTTCAGCTCCAGAAGTAATTCGTTTAAAATACCAGCTGACGAGTGGCATGATATTTATCACCAGACTAAAAAAAAAATGGATACATTTAAGTATCCTACAGTAATATCAAAATACGCCACAATATTAACTGGTTGCCAAATAAATATTAAAGCCGTTGATTACTGTAAAAACCATTTAAGTATTCGGGCATATTGTGGGCATCAATCGATAGACGGCATTCAAAAATGTCTTACTTATAAATTTGTATGTAAAAATCTTTCTATAGGTGATTTTGAAGTATATAAAAGTACAGGCGAAATAATTCATCCCTATAAAAAAACTCGTCATGTTTCTAAATATGCTCGACAAATTTATAAAAACATTTTAAAAAATAAAACTGTTGAATCTGCTGCCGAATTATTTATTCAAGAAGAAGATACAGCTTTTGTTACTCAGCATAACACACAAATAATTACAAAATCACAGGACGTACTCCGCAAAATTCGTTCAGAGATTATATCGACAAATGATAACGCTCAAGACGACATTACAGATTTAAAAGTTGAAATAGAGTTGCAGATGAATACCAAAGAACAATATATACGTAAACTAGGTGTTATACCATTTTCCGTTATGACGTATAGTATGTTACAAAATAATGTACTTAAAATAATGCACGACAAATTAGTTGATACTGAATTTGTAGCATACCTAGATGGCACTGGAGGTGTTGTAAGAGAGCCGTATACAAATTGTGCTGTGGTGTATTATTATGCTCTGATTATCCCAACGTACGCCTATTTAAGTGACCCTTCTATACCTTTTCCTGTATCTGACCTAATTTCATCTAGCCACAATGTTGACACCATAGGAGGCTGGCTTAGATCGTATCGGTTATTTGTTGAAAATTCTTTAAAAAAGTGGCCAATTTTTAATGCTGTAGTGATTGATTTTAGCTTTGCGGAGTTGAATTCAATTTTAGATGCCTTCAATCAACAAAACATTGTAGAATACCTCAACATGACGTATGAATTTCTAAATGGAAAGGATAAAGGGTTATTCAAAACTAAAATTAAGGTTTATTTATGCTGTGCTCATCTAATGAAAAATATTACTAGTGATATTGATCATTATTTCGCCAAAACATCCGAAAAAAATAAATATTTAAAGGAAATCGCTTCCAGTTTTTTTATTTGTGGGGATTTTGGGCAAATTAAGAAAATCTGGAATAACATGAGCATTTTATTGAAAAATAAGTATTTAAATGCAATAACGACGAATGCTTTTCAAAACGTTTGCGATTTAATTTTGGCGTCACCCTCTAATTTCGAGACATGCGAGGAATATAAAACATTTGAAATAAAGGATTATAATTTAAATTCAACTATTTATACTCAAAGTCTTTTTTTCCAAGAATTTCGCGAAATTGCCGAAAATTGTGAAGTTGGTCAGAACACTGAAGGCGGTTTAAATTACTTCTATAATCCTGAGTTTTTAAATTTATTTTTAAAGAAGTATATAACTTATATTTCTCTATGGAGTGGTTTATTACACCCAGGCAAACGTTATAGCAATTCTCACGTTGAAAATTATTTTGCAATAATTAAACGTCGGTGTAGAGATTGTCCCCTTATAAAAAGAATTCCTACTAAGGCACTAAGATTTATAAAAGAAATCAATAAAAGGAATTCATTAATTTTTAAACAATTAGTGGCCGAAATTCCTAAATTTTCCCTCAAACGGCACTATCAAAAGATGATCACTGAAGCGTTACCACCAAAACCTAATGATTTGTCTTTGATCGAATCAAAAGAAGCTGAGGAGACCTGGAAAAAGAAACATTCTCTGAATCTAAAAAAGAGTCAATCGAATTTCAACTATCGAAAAATAAAAAAAATTTCCCAATTCGATAATAAAGAAATTGAGAGCAAATTAGTTTCAATTTTAGGAATTGGTTTAAAACCTATATGTGAAACACCTGTAAAAAACACAGTAGCGGAAACATCCAAAACTGATAATTGGATCTTGCTGGAAAACGGCAGCTTAACTGATAGTTTTTATAAAAATACCTGCGCTTTTGATTCATTTATTCAATGTGCTATCAACTCCTATAATGTTA
Organism: Tipula confusa; assembly: GCA_963556175.1. NCBI lineage: Eukaryota > Metazoa > Arthropoda > Insecta > Diptera > Tipulidae > Tipula > Tipula confusa. The sequence continues at coordinate 156,869,688 of OY744475.1, read as the reverse complement.
ACGATTTGAGCCAATCTAATTTAAAAGATATTTTAAATGCTCTAATTGGACAAGACAAATCCTTAGCGTATAAAACTAGAAATGAAATTTTAATTGATATTTACAAACTTCAAAACTTCTGTGATTGTAATATTTCAAAAATTTCGGACTATTTTACGAAGAAACATCCTAGCGCGACCATTACATTTAAATGTTCAAAATGTCTACAATGTACAGTTGAAGAGAGGCAGTATGTAAATGTAGATGTTTCTAAGCTTGAAAAATGGGGGTTTCAAAATATACAACAATGTTTTTCGGATATCCATAAAAAACTATGCAAAAGCTGTGAAATTTACTTGAATATTACAGCAATAAATTTAATGAAGGTTGCAGTACTTCAAACGGAGTACATAAATAAACAAAACCCGATTACACTAAGTACTATTCAAGATCATATAATTTGTGAAAATACATGCTATGAAATTAATTCAATAGTGAGCTACGTGCCATCAACGAGTCAACCCCATTACATAAGCTACTGCAGAAAAAAAGGACAATGGGCAAAATACGACGATTTAAAATCATTTGTACAAATAGTTAAACCAACTATAGAAAGGACTATACCTCACTTAATAATATACCTTGAAAAACTAATAAATAAAACCTGAAATGCTTTGGTTATACATCATACAACTAATATGTATACATAATTCAAATTGTACCATGCATAAGGAATGTAAACTTATCACAGCAAGAAATAATTAAATATGTGCATAGTACAGAAGTAGTGCAACAAAATGAACAAATCCTAGAAAAACTGTACCTAGATTTGCAGAGGTCCACATGCTCGCTTAAATAAAATCGATGTAGATTGCACTCTCATATAAATTTGATTTCATATCCGACAAATGATTGGAAGGGTCTAGCACGAAGTGTTAGTACTCCTCTCTGACCCATACAAATATTTTGATATTTCTGTGATAAGTTCACTGAAGATTCTACTGTCATATAAATATTTCATATCCGACAAATGATTGGAAGGGTCTAGCACGAAGCGTTAGTACTCCTCTCTGACCCATACAAATATTTTGATATTTTTGTGATAAGTTTGCTGTAGATTCTACTCTCATATAAAACTGATTTCATATCCGACAAATGATTGGAAGGGTCTAGCACGAAGCGTTAGTATTCCTCTCTGACCCATACAAATATTTTGATATTTTTGTGATAAGTTTGCTGTAGATTCTACTCTCATATAAAACTGATTTCATATCCGACAAATGATTGGAAGGGTCTAGCACGAAGTGTTAGTACTCCTCTCTGACCCATACAAATATTTTGATATTTTTGTGATAAGTTTGCTGTAGATTCTACTCTCATATAAAACTGATTTCATATCCGACAAATGATTGGAAGGGTCTAGCACGAAGTGTTAGTACTCCTCTCTGACCCATACAAATATTTTGATATTTCTGTGATAAGTTCACTGAAGATTCTACTGTCATATAAATATTTCATATCCGACAAATGATTGGAAGGGTCTAGCACGAAGCGTTAGTACTCCTCTCTGACCCATACAAATATTTTGATATTTTTGTGATAAGTTTGCTGTAGATTCTACTCTCATATAAAACTGATTTCATATCCGACAAATGATTGGAAGGGTCTAGCACGAAGAGTTAGTACTCCTCTCTGACCCATACAAATATTTTGATATTTTTGTGATAAGTTCACTGTAGATTCTACTCTCATATAAAACTGATTTCATATCCGACAAATGATTGGAAGGGTCTAGCACGAAGTGTTAGTACTTCTCTCTGACCCATACAAATATTTTGATATTTTTGTGATAAGTTTGCTGTAGATTCTACTCTCATATAAAACTGATTTCATATCCGACAAATGATTGGAAGGGTCTAGCACGAAGTATTAGTATTCCGCTCTGACCCATACAAATATTTTGATATTTTTGTGATAAGTTTGCTGTAGATTCAACTCTCATATAAAACTGATTTCATATCCGACAAATGATTGGAAGGGTCTAGCACGAAGTGTTAGTACTCCTCTCTGACCCATACAAATATTTTGATATTTTTGTGATAAGTTTGCTGTAGATTCTACTCTCATATAAAACTGATTTTATATCCGACAAATGATTGGAAGGGTCTAGCACGAAGTGTTAGTACTCCTCTCTGACCCATACAAATATTTTGATATTTCTGTGATAAGTTCACTGAAGATTCTACTGTCATATAAATTTGATTTCATATCCGACAAATGATTGGAAGGGTCTAGCACGAAGCGTTAGTATTCCTCTCTGACCCATACAAATATTTTGATATTTTTGTGATAAGTTTGCTGTAGATTCTACTCTCATATAAAACTGATTTCATATCCGACAAATGATTGGAAGGGTCTAGCACGAAGTGTTAGTACTCCTCTCTGACCCATACAAATATTTTGATATTTTTGTGATAAGTTTGCTGTAGATTCTACTCTCATATAAAACTGATTTCATATCCGACAAATGATTGGAAGGGTCTAGCACGAAGTGTTAGTACTCCTCTCTAACCCATACAAATATTTTGATATTTTTGTGATAAGTTCACTGTAGATTGTACTCTCATATAAAACTGATTTCATATCCGACAAATGATTGGAAGGGTCTAGCACGAAGTGTTAGTACTCCTCTCTGACCCATACAAATATTTTGATATTTTTGTGATAAGTTTGCTGTAGATTCAACTCTCATATAAAACTGATTTCATATCCGACAAATGATTGGAAGGGTCTAGCACGAAGTGTTAGTACTCCTCTCTGACCCATACAAATATTTTGATATTTCTGTGATAAGTTCACTGAAGATTCTACTGTCATATAAATTTGATTTCATATCCGACAAATGATTGGAAGGGTCTAGCACGAAGTGTTAGTACTCCTCTCTGACCCATACAAATATTTTGATATTTTTGTGATAAGTTCACTGAAGATTCTACTGTCATATAAATTTGATTTCATATCCGACAAATGATTGGAAGGGTCTAGCACGAAGCGTTAGTATTCCTCTCTGACCCATACAAATATTTTGATATTTTTGTGATAAGTTTGCTGTAGATTCAACTCTCATATAAAACTGATTTCATATCCGACAAATGATTGGAAGGGTCTAGCACGAAGTGTTAGTACTCCTCTCTGACCCATACAAATATTTTGATATTTTTGTGATAAGTTTGCTGTAGATTCTACTCTCATATAAAACTGATTTCATATCCGACAAATGATTGGAAGGGTCTAGCACGAAGTGTTAGTACTCCTCTCTAACCCATACAAATATTTTGATATTTTTGTGATAAGTTCACTGTAGATTGTACTCTCATATAAAACTGATTTCATATCCGACAAATGATTGGAAGGGTCTAGCACGAAGTGTTAGTACTCCTCTCTGACCCATACAAATATTTTGATATTTTTGTGATAAGTTTGCTGTAGATTCAACTCTCATATAAAACTGATTTCATATCCGACAAATGATTGGAAGGGTCTAGCACGAAGTGTTAGTACTCCTCTCTGACCCATACAAATATTTTGATATTTTTGTGATAAGTTTGCTGTAGATTCTACTCTCATATAAAACTGATTTCATATCCGACAAATGATTGGAAGGGTCTAGCACGAAGTGTTAGTACTCCTCTCTAACCCATACAAATATTTTGATATTTTTGTGATAAGTTCACTGTAGATTCTACTCTCATATAAAACTGATTTCATATCCGACAAATGATTGGAAGGGTCTAGCACAAAGTGTTAGTACTCCTCTCTGACCCATACAAATATTTTGATATTTTTGTGATAAAATCACTGTAGATTCTACTCTCATATAAAATTGATTTCATATCCGACAAATGATTGGAAGGGTCTAGCACGAAGTGTTAGTACTCCTCTCTGACCCATACAAATATTTTGATATTTTTGTGCTGAGTTCGATGTAGATTCTACTCTCATATAAAACTGATTTCATGCCCGACAAATATTTGGAAGGGTCCAGCGCGAATCGTTAGTCATTAGGTTTTTACGAAAATTTTGTTGATGCTTATCAATTTTGTTAATTTCGATATAAGTATTTATATAATATTTTTTATAAATTACAATTAAAACGTATTTTAGTTCTCGTTAGTGAATCGTTTGTAAAAATTATGCAAATCGCATATTGCTGTTCTGTTTTTTTATTAGTTTTAATTTCCATTTATTAGCTTTATGATTTTTTTTTCGTGCTATCTCTATCTAATACTCCAACCAACATTTTTTAGTACACAGAATTAAATGCATATTTAATTATTATGATTAAACAAATTATTTAAACTTTTAATTGAATTAGTAAAGTTTAATAATAAACATCAAAAAGCTTTACATTTTTTTAATTATTTGCCAACAATTTGATTTGATTAAATTGTTTATGCCATAAACTATAAATATTGGTTTAAATCTTTGATAAAAGTATTACCTTATGTACAATTTTAAAATAATCGTGCTAACTTTTCGTGCTAGCTTCACATCGGTGATTTACGGACCGTACCATGTCGACGATCAAATGGCAAAACTATACGCGACGAACGAGACGGTACCAGGACCGAATTTATTCGTTTATTTAGACAGGTTGGGCTACATCCAAAATCGGGAGGCGATACCGCTGATATACCATGTGGCAAATAACATTTGTATTTTTACATTGATAAAATTTCCTTTTTTGATATACACCCTTTGCATTGTATAATTATTTTACTTTTTTAGATAAGCAATTTTAAAATCAAGCTTTTGCGTAGACTTTCATAATATTTTGTTTTGCTATAACATTTATGTTAATTTTAAAATGTATGTGTGTGTGTGTGTGTATGGTTTCTGTATATAGGTGTGTGTGAATGTTTCTCTCTCTTTTTATTTTATTTTTAAGCTCTACATTTGAGTTGATAATCGTCATAAATTTTATAGCATTTTTTTTATGACATTTTAGTTTTTCATTTTTTTGATATTGAATTTTAAAAACAAAATTTATAAAATTGTTATATTCAAATTCATTTAATGATATTTTTACAAAAACCCTTTTATATGTTTTTATCGAAGTAATGAGCCTGAGATTCCGTCTCTTGTAGGAACAGGGGCTCAAATAATTTATTTTATATAATATTAGTTTATGAATGGCATTTTAGTTAATTTCCTACATCCTTATTAAAAAAATGTATCGAAGTAGTTAGTCTATATTTTATTATAAAAAAAAATGTTAACTCAATAAAGGAAATTTTGTTAAAAAAAAAAAAAAAAAAATGCTCAATTCGTTGGACTCTTTCACAGTCAATTTTTTAAGAAAGCGGAGAACGATTATTTTGCTTATTTATATAATATAACAGGGTGTCTCTAATTTAGTGTTCTAAATGGTAAAAAAATGAGTTCTTATCTTTATTGGACGACGTATCTTCACATAAATGATGTAAAAATGAAACGGCCACGCAAATATGGTGCCAAAGAACCTTTGATTAGGTGGCACCAGGACACACAAATAGCGATGTACTGAGCTTTTTAGCATTACTAATTTGCTACTGATGGCGGTTTAAACATTGATCCCAGAAGTACCTTATCCTGACCAAACCATATAATAAATAAAAGATTCTCTTATACTGAAGACGTTAATTATCTCTCGCAGATACTGAGATCATTAAAGTTGAGAGATGATCAAGACCAAGAAACTTGATCCTTCCTTTTCCAAACATGGTCGTAAAAGCTGAAAAGTTAGTTCCTTTCACATTATAGCAAGTAAAGCTTGTGCTTTGTTAGAAATTGTAATGACCAAGCTGTTGGACGATTTATCTTCCGTGTAGAAGATCGCCTCTCTAGAAACAAATTGATGGACCAATTCCCAATAGTGAAAAGGTTTTTAGAAAGACGAACAGAACACGCCATCAGACGACATTTCGAAACACGGAAGCAAAAATGAAACGAGAGTTTTCGATATTATTGCGTTATCTTTGCCCACGATCACGGTAATACGATGTTTTGCATAGGAGGGTATTTGGAACCGTACAGGATACGAACCAGAAAAACATTGCGTCCGGAAAAAATCGATTAAATACCAATTGCGGAAAATTCTAACCCACAATAGAACTTGATCTACTAGTGTCCAAGCTGAACGCGAAAGTATGGTGAATTATTGCAACTACCTCGATATCGAGCAGAAACGAACTGGTATGTGCATTGTCTCTGAAGTAAATTATCTTATGCATTCTCCCCCATTAACTAAACCGTTTCCAGCTCCGTTTTAGATAACACTCCTTTCTTTCGGAAATGTATCTTTAACTGCTGAAAGCCTAGGAGAGCAGTTTATCAGATTGTTTAGGAAACATTAATTGATAACGTTAGTGATAACATACCATATACGCTAAAGTAATTTTAAATGGTGCCGAAATTTTAAATGGTGCCGAATACTAAAGGTTATTCGATAGTGGATCCTAAGTAATGGGTTTAGGAGTCGCAAGTGAGACATTCTAATAAAACCACTGTACAAAATTTCCATTTATATCTACAAAAATTAAAACTGCTTCTGGAGAGCACACTAGAGTATTCGGATACTTAAATGTCACTATTTAATATATAATGGCCTAGCAGAAGTATTTAAGGTTTTTATTATTGCAAACTTGAAGCATAGGCTCTATTTGGGAATTGACTTTTTGTCGTTCGAATTTAAGGTTTGTACAATCCCATCCCACACCACAGCTAAAATACAAGAATTTCCGTCAGTTTAAAAAGAAGCGAAATGTCCTGAGTACGAGCTTACCTAGCAATAAACTCAAATTTTGTAGGTCACAATTAAACAATTTCCTTCATTTGAAGAATTGAGTTAGGATCAGACCAACCTAATGATACGCCATATTGAAGTAGGGGATGCTAGAGCAAAAAACAGCACCACTGCGCTGTAATCCCCGCCTTACCATCCACGCCTTTCCTTTTCCTTCACTGCAGTGTAATTGAGTTTTGCACTCGTTTCTGTAAAAAATCTCGCCTTACCCTAGGATAAGACGTAGTCCTATTCAGGGTACGTGTGTAGATTCTGTTAATAATGGTACGTAGCTGCAGGAACAAACACAAAACTTGGATTAAAATGCTTTAATACCCATTGGCTTGCAAATGTTCTTCTCATTTAGGATGCGTATTCTACTTTTCTTTTTTAATTGCCTTTTCAGTATCAGTCACACTTTGCTCTGTAGATCCGCGTCCTCTCAACGAAATGAGGCATTCTACACTTGTGATTGGTCTGTTTTTGCCCTTTGCTTTGTTTTGTTAGTTTTACTTTTTCTACAAAACGAATTTAAATTGTAAATTTAAGGAGATCTTAGACAATCTCGATTTTTTTTTGGATGGTACGATGTGTACATAATAGTGTGTGCAATTGTGCAATTTACGGGTGGTGAAAGTTTTTTCTGAAATACATTTTGGCATAAATATCAACGTAAAAAGGAACATAACCAATATTGCGAATTATTTTTATGATCTTATCTATATGTGCATGAATTATAAAAAAATGGGTAGAAAATATGCCGCAGACAGACAAAAACCCAATTATACACTCGCTATATGATAAATCAAAATTCGGCTACGATTTTTTTTTTTTTGTATTTTGCGTAAGTACCAGAAACCAACAAATCAATTTTCAAAAAAACGAACAAAAAATTTTCATTTTATTTATCATTTTTTTTTTTATTATATAAACAAATTTTAAAATTAAAAGAAAATAATTTCTGATGAATCTTGAAAATTGTGAAATTAAATTAAATTAAAATTTTTTATTACTCATTAATTTGTAAATAATTTTTATAATTTTAATTCGTGGTCTGAATTTGATTTAAATTTAGTTTAAAATTTAATTAAAAATGAAATTCGGAAAAACTTGTGTTAAAATCGCTATTTTGTATTGAATAGAGGAAGTGGTCGAACAATTTTTTTAATATTTTCAGTGGTTTTGAGTATATTGAATAGAACTGAAATAACACAATCATTTTTTAAACCTACATCTCACACGCAATTACAAAATTATTGTTTTTCTTGGCAATGGACATTTACCATTAAGTAATAGACGAAACCATTTCGAAAATATTGACCAAAGCTGAGACTAATAATTGAAATATCCGATGGATTTGAAAAGTTTTGAAATAGTGCGGAAATTATATTACACATAAATCTCTATAGGTGTAACCTTGATATTATACGAGAGTATAGTAAAAAAGATCCATTTAAAATGTAATGCCCCAAATAGCTGGCGTTATCCCAAATTATACAAAAATTAATTATTATATGTACTTGTACTTATTTACTCTTACAAATTATTAGTATTATTATTACCCGGAAAATGGGAATATACCATCTGGTTAAAATGTGAAGACAATTTAAATTAGAACTACTCGTCGTACGATATGACCATTAAAATTAAAATCAGGTTCATATAAGACATGTCTTCCAACTCTATATAACGATATTTATGTAGACGAATATAATATTAAAGTAATAATATTTTTAAATGTTTATTTATTTATTTATATTATAATAAAAATATTTTTTAAAAAAAGTGTATTAATTTTAACAGCATTTAAGTAAAAAAAAATGTTATATGTACTAATCGACATATATTATCTGTTTACATATAAATAAACACAACACACACACACACAAAAAAAAATTTAACTTATGTATGGCTTTCAAACTCATTAAAAACTCTTTATGACGACAAAACATTTTTATTTTTATAAGATGAATATATAAAACCATCAATAAATAAAAGGATTGGAATTCTCTTTTTTTTTCAAAATATCATATTACATAAATGGTTAGTTTTATGTTTTTTACTTAAAATTTTAATAATATTTGGCGTTTGGATTAGAGCGCAACAGTGTTAAATGGGATTCGATTTTGTTTTCAAATACCTAAAAGACCTTTCAATATTTCAAACCCGGAAAATGGGTACAGATGTATTGGTTGAGAAAACTCTGCTTTTGTTTGTTAAGTGTACCTAATGCTATTGCGGATAAATTGTACTATTTCATCTATGTTAATTGACAACTTGGTGCATAATTGAAGGACACTTTAATGCAAACAAGTTTACATTGGGGTTCTCGACAACGGCTAAAATTAAAGAACCCATTACAGATGTCAAAAAATGCGGTAATGAAACTTTGCCCAACTAGAAAACTAACCTACTGATTAAAACAAAGTATACCAGATTTAAATAATTTCTTTTTAGTTAAGAAAATATCTATAAATTATATATACCAAATTAACGAAAGTCAAGTTCCAAAATCGGACCAATCTTCAATACTTTTGACATTAAGCGAAAAAATTAATCCAAATGAAAGAAATCCTAGCCTAATAAATAAACACACTAGCTGGAAATGTTAAAGGCGCACCTGAGGATATTCACAAGACGACAATCACTACTCCATTTGGTTTATTCGAGTTTACTCGAATGCCATTTGGACTACGCAATGCCGCACAATCGTTCCAACGGTTCATCAACGAGATCGTCAATGATCTCGACTTTGTGTTTGTCTACATTGACGACATACTTGTAGCCTCAACTTCGGTGGAACAACACATGTTTCACCATGAAGTGAGCATCAACAGTGTGAAATGCGTTTTCGGCACTAGATCCATCGACTTCCTCATTCACAAGATTACCCCGAATGGTATTCTGCCGTCCACTGAACGAATAAACGCCATTCGGGAATTTCCAGCTCCACAAACCATCAGGCATATACAGCAATTTATCGGCATGATAAATTATTACTACAGGGTCATGCCTAGGATAGCGGAAACCTTAGCCACTAACCACACCCATTTGGCAACTTAACTCTTTAGAAGTTATTCGGCGTTTTGGGCTTCTTTAAGCCCAAAACGCTGAAAAACTTCTTCTGGCTAGACGAATCAACAGGCATTTGACCAGCTAAAAAACACTTTATCCACTTTGCGTTATTGGCACATCCAATACATGACGCTAAACTTAGTGTCACAATCGACGCCTCTAGCACTGCTCTAGGCCCCGTGTTGCACTGCTCTAGGCCCCGTGTTGCAACAATCTAATAATGGGGATTGAGAGTCGCTTGGTTTCTTTTCGAAGAAACTTTCGAATGCAGAAAAAAAATATTCCGCATTCGATAGAGAGCTACTAGCTGTCTACCAAGCGATCAAACATTTTCGATAATATGTCGAAGGCCGAGATTTTACAGTTTACACCGACCACAAACCGCTCACTCGAGCGATTCAATCCAAGGCTGAGCGCAACCCGTGACAAACTCCCCACTTGGGTTTTGTGTCTCAGTTTACTACTGACATACAACACATCCAAGGCAAGGATAACGTGGTTCCTAATACACTGTCTCGAGCATCAAACCACGAAACTTCATCTGTCGAGACTCACTTTGACATGAAACAAATCACAAAATCGCAAGAAGCTGACTTGGAACTTCAGGATTTCTTTCTGAAATTAGAAAGTTTTAAATTAGCGGACTTAGCGATTTACTGCGAAACTTCAACGGGCAACAACCGTCTGTATATATCAGAACCACTATGGAGAACCATTTTTAATGGACTGCATTATATATCGCATCCAAGCATCCGAAAGCCGCTCGAAAGCTAATATCTACTAGATATTTCTGGTCCAGTATGAATAAGGATGTAGCCCACTGGTCAGAATTCTGTATCCTGCCAAAGATGCAAGGTCACATGATATACTAACTCCCAACATAGGCATTTCAGCGTTCCACCGGGACGTTTCGATCATATCCATTTAGATACAGTGGGACCCACTTCCACCTTCTAATGGATACACATACTTACTCACTTGTGTCGATCGTTTCACACGATGGCCAGAAGCGTACTTTATAAGGGACATCTCTGCAGTTACGATAGCCCGAACATTTGTCGAGAACTACATCTCCAAATTCGGAGTACCGGTTAACATCACGACAGATCAAGGTATATAGTGTGAATCCAAACTGTTTGATGAGTTAACTAAGCTTCGTATGAGCAATTGGCGCAGTGGTTAAAGCTGCGGTGTTTGGGGCGGGAGGTACCGGGTTCGAATCCCAACAGGGGAGGGTTGCAAAAGGGATTTTTCATCACTTGATTTCGATCGGTGATGACGATGAACACAACTATGACCCCCTGTTGGAGTGCAGAGTCTATGGGCCGAACCATCGTCCATGTCAGTACAGGATGGCATGGAGCAATGCAATGCGCAGATGGGATATTCAACAATCGCGAACCTGTATTCGTGCGTCCTCGATTTGGCCCTAGTAAGTTGGCGTAAGGTAAGGACGTTAAATAAACCGCGAAAGAGTAGGGTGAGCTTCGGCCCCAGAAAATTGTAGGGATTAAAATTAAAAAAAAAAAAAAAAAAAAAAGCTTCGTATGGTTGAGCGTTTTCACCGCCAGCTGATGACTTCATTTAAAGCTCGATGTAACACTGTACATTAGAGTTCCGAGGTACTCATAGTACTACTAGTAGTCCGAGCTACAGTAAAAGAGGATCTCAAATGTTCCCCAGCTTGTCTAAGAGCAAACAATGAAACTACCGCAGGTGATTTTTTTTTAGATAACCCTCTTTTACCTCTCAGTACAACTGACTCTATGATCGAACAACTGCGATCAAGTATGAGCAATTGAGTACCCAAAAACACTCGTGTATCCAAACAAACGGACATAGACGTCCCGAAGTCACTATATACTAGTGAGTTCATATTTGTGCGAGTGGATAAAGTGCGAACAGGTTTGGCAACGCCATACGATGGCCCATACAGAGTCATTCGACGCTTACGAAAACATTTCGTACTTAACATCAAAAATAAACATCAATCTGTCAGCATTGATAGATTGAAACCGGCATTCAGAATTCTTTCTTTGGCTGAAAAACCTTCTCCAACAAGAAAAATTCGAAAAGTCCGCATAAGAATGTGAAACTTTCACGTTTTATCAGACACTGGGCTTCAGTTGTCAGCAACGAGGATGCACAAGCAACACTGTTGCTTCTGTCACAAACAAACGGAACAACACTGTTGTTTCCACCAACTCACGATAGCAGCTAGACACTAGTTCCCGTGTGCCACGACGGTCGAAATATACTTTATCTCTCAGTGACATCAACGAACATGACCTGGGTAACATTCACCTCTCGGGAGGGATGCTTCACTTGGGGCGAAGTCCTGTAGCAGTTGAGTTTCAATCATCCGTACAGAAATGGCAAACATATAATTAATTTAATTATATGTTTGCCATAACACCGAGTACTAACAGGCGCGCTTATAGTACAGCAATGGTTCCAGTGTACTCCACGAGATGGAGCGCCACATCATAAGAAAGACAAGATGACAAAACAAATGTAAACTCGCCCATTCCTTTTTAGACGTCAAACCGAGCAACAACTCGCCTATTAAAAAGATCATTACCACCATCGTTATCATCATAACAACAATAACAACAACAATTAACACAATTGTTCGAAACTGTAAGTGTTTTAAAAATAAAATTATTTATTTTAATAGTGAGTTTTATTCCTTACTGGGAAGTTTTATCCTATAAGCCCTTACAAATAAAATTAACCAAATAATTCCATTTAAAATCGAGGTGCAAAGAGATAAGAAATTCAAAAGGTTGTGATCAAGATGAATGATCATAATACCGATGTACTGGATTTTTTAGCGATTAATGGTGGCTTTATTTTCGAAAATGATGAAATACTGAATGAGGTGATGACAACATCAGCTTCCTCATATCTAAGAACGGAAGGACCAGGAAACTACTCCGATAGTGCAACTAATCGAACGAGGCTGTTTAATTCCTGACAACAGCCAGATAATCAAGCGAGGAATTTTTAGGATTTGTACTTCATACTAGTGGTCCAAAATTATTACATTTTTTTATGTCGGAAGCTAAATTGCTAGTTATTTCCAAAATGACCAGCCAACTAAAATAAACAACGATGAAGGATTTGGAAAGTAGGCTTAAATAGTTCTAGAGTTCTAGACTAGATATGTTGACTGAATTTATTTGTTATGTATATAAAAAACGTTCATACTAGCTACGTTGAAACCTGAAATTTGGCTTTAATTTAGAGAAAATTTGGCTTAGAACTTCCGAAAGACAAAACTTCCCAAGGACGAAAATTACCCGATCTCACGTGATTCCGACTTTGACAAGTTTTCCTGTAATTAAAAAAGGAAACAACTTTACCCTATGGACATTTGAGAAATTTGTCAGACCAAAGAAGGGAATAACAGAAGGACTCGGAGAAGTTTTATTCCATAAACTAATATACGGAAGAGGTTGAAAGGATTTTATGGTTTGTCGACAGCTGAATTTAGCACAAAGGAGCTTTAGTAGTATATACCAAAGAGCTACAGTCCCTTTTGGCTTATCGTTTGATTTCATAATTCACTTTAAAAATTTCGGGCATCTCAACCAAATAGCCCAACTTTTGTATACTAAATCGTTTTTTTACATACGCATATAGAACCTCGAGCTAATGAACCCATATTAAATACAATATTGCCATATTGGAAATTATGTATGGCCGATGAGCTAATACTAGAAATATATTTAAAGAAGAACACGATGAACTATCAAAATTCTTTTTCCCAAAATATACAAAGAAACTTTCCCAAAAAACCCTTTCTCTAATGCTCTTTCCCGTTTGCTCAAACTCATCACCTCAAAAACTCAAATACCCCAAAAAAAAGTTGATTGATGTGTGTTCAAAAAAGCAAAAGCTTTATAGGCCGAAGTTGACCCTTTACTGGGGTCTTTTGCAAGAGCTTTCAGACCATATTTCTATGATTGGTAGAAATAATCGTTGTAGGTGGCCAGCCCCACGAACTATTTTACACACAATTGGTCACGGCGTTGTGGTCAGCTGCGGAGTTTGATCTCAGGACAGCGGTGTGTTTCAAGTTTTAAACCAACTCCTTAACCATCGCTATACGACCGGTGATTTTGAAGTTATTTTTCATATTTGTTCCTCCCGTTGAACCAGACTATTCTTTATTGGCCAAATATGACCAGGTACATGCTTGTCCATCTGATATAGAGCGTATATATATATTCTTTATGCAGACGCTAAATTAGACAATATGTTTCGATGTGTGCTGTTCCGGTTATTATTTGAAGCCATCGCTAACAAGCTTCGGGGTTGTTTGTAGTTAGCTGTAAATTTTCACAGTTTTGATCGTAAGCGGACCAAAAGTGTAGTGCATAGTGTGGAGGTTTTTTGGTTCGTTTGTTATTCAGCACATAATTATTCCCAAATCAGACAGCTATCTTTCTCAACAAAGGATCAACGTACTTCAACAGTGCCTTTTAAAAAGTGGGAATTTCATCAGGTTGGAGAAACACTAATGCCCGAATCATTCGGATAACATGAGTGACAGTCTCATTTGTAACGCAAATTGTTGTCACTTGTGACTGTCTTTCTGCACGCGTTGCCAGATAATTAAGCCCAGATGAAAATAGCAACCATGAAACCACGCACTAGAAAACGCAGCCTTGAAAACGATGAAATGATTTCAAGCTACATTTAAAATTTCAAACATCATTTCATTATCACATTTCCGTAACTTTGAAGACATCAAACAAAATAGTGAGGTTACGATAACGCCATCAATTTTTGAGAAAATTGTTAAAATTTGACAAAATATGCATTTAACAATCTCAAACGTACATTTCTTAAGCAACAGTTTAAAGAACCAACTTCAGTTCGTGATATCAGTATTCCAGATCATCTGAGAATAGAAGATGGCGAATGTTTTATTTTATCTTAAAATCGGTTTGACGGTGAATGTAACATTCTTATGGGAACTGTAAAGGTCTTGCGAATGCTCAACAAAGCATTCGTTACAGTTCCCATAAGAATGTTACATTCACCGTCAAACCGATTTTAAGATAAAATAAAACATTCGCCATCTTCTATTCTCAGATGATCTGGAATACTGATATCACGAACTTAAGTTGGTTCTTTAACCTTTGATTATCGAACTCGTTTTATCTTCGTCTTCTGGGCTTCCTTATAATGCAAATCATCCTTGATATAAATTGTTAAAAGATGATACTGCCTCTTATAATCGCAGCTGGGTGTCCGTTGATAGTGATGACCGTCTTTTTTAATTTATTATTGACAAAGCGTACAGACAAGTCGCTCGCTGTTTTAATTTTATTGTACACATGTGTGTTGAAGGGTGATTGACGATAATATGTTTCCGTTATCAATGATTCTTGTGGTTATCCGTGCCTTACAGTGATAGTTGTGACGATCCACACAACCCCAATAATACCAATTTTTCTTCACGGATTTTACATCCGTGTATAGTAACTATACCCTACATAGCTCAAATCTTTGCCTTTGCTTAACCGAACTGAAAACCAACGCATTCTCTTATCGTTTTGGAAAACATTTTAAATATTAACGGCATTTAACTAACTAATATTATACTTGTTGCATATTGTCATAATTTAAAAGTTTCCCAACAATCCCAAAATGGTGGAGTGGATATTTCTCACGCGCGAAATATCTAATCTACCATTTTAAGATATTTGGAGATCAAAGGATTTTGAGCAAAGGATTTTTGAGGGATCAATTTTTGGGCAAACGATTTTTGGCGAAACGATGTTTGAGAAAACAGTATTTGGAGAAATAATTTTTAGGAAAATAATTTTGGAAAAATATTTTTGAGGAAACGATTTTTATTGAAACGTACTCAACCCAAAGCTAGTAAAACCGGTTTTCTTATAATGATATAGAATAATTAGAAGCAACTTTACCCTCGATTGTGTTTTCAGGAATTCTCCAAAGCAATTCTGATAATGATCTGAAACCAACAAAACCAATTTTAGTTTAACCAGTTTTATCTTAAAATCTCAATTATTTCTTAACTGCCCAGTCAAAGTTGAATCTTTGTTTTTAAAACTTTCAACTTTATAAAATTGAAACAGAAGCAAAACTTCGAAATTGAACAATAATGACTTGAGGAAGCATTGCTTGATCGACGATTTTGCTTTAGGAACTAGCCAAAGTCAATATATTCTGGGAAAGTCAATATATTCTCATTAAAAAAATTTAAAATCATCGTCCTCAAGTGACAATAGAATTTTCTACAATATTGCATCATTGTTTTTCACCGGTTGACTTAATAAAAATGAAAGAGAAAACATCAATCATGCGCAAGAGCATGCCTTTAAAATTTCTATATCGTGGGTCCAACATATCAACGATATCGATATTCTTGTTATTAGCCAACTACGATTTTTTTTTATTAATCAATGTGATTTATTTGTCATCATGGTGTATCAAAATCATAAACAGTGCCACCATTGCTATCCATCAGAGAGTGATGGTGTAAAGAAGTGCATTTTATTTTTGTTTTAAACACATCATTTTTGGCCACAAATGTTCTGTCTAAAAGCAAAAAAAGCATTCTTATCAGAATTGGACCAACAGTTAGTTAACCGTGAATTGTTGACATTCGTGCTGTGGTTGTGAACAGAAGGGGAAATTCTTATTGGTCAGATTCACCCACAAAAGTTAATTCTTATATATTCATAGCTTAAGCGCGATATTTACATTTAAAATTATTCAAGAGTAGTGCAGGTAGGCTTGCCACCCATCCTCCTTTGTGGAGGACAGTCCTCCTTTCGTAAGAAATTGCCTCCATCCTCCACAAACACCAAAATGTCCTCCACCAAAAAAATAAATATCTTATTTTGTAGAGTATAACAAAGAGAATAACAAATAGAAGCACTGGAAAAGAACGACAGTGCGGTGGTGAATGTGAACGAGTAAAGATGGTCGAATGGTTATGTTAAAAGAAAACAACAATAATAAAAAAAAACAGGAGAGGAAAGCATGTGAATAGATTATCGACAAGTAAACGCTATATTGGTGAAAGACTGATCTCCTTTAGCGATTATGGATCTTCAACTTTTATTCGGAGCTAATTATTTCACCATTTTGGATTTATCATCAGGATATTACATAGTAATGAGTCTAGAATACTTCAGATTCAATACCCATAACCGCTTTTGTTACTACTGATGGACTTAGTTTCTTAGGATGTCATTTGGGTAGGCCAATTTTCAGCTATTTTCCAGAAAATTTTGAATTTCATTTTCCTATGTCATCTTGATATACCACTATTTCCTCATTAGCCTCGTATATTCAGGCTAATGAGGAAATAGTGGTATATCTAGATGATATAGGAAAATTAGAGCGGTTGTTAGATGTAATAAAGTGCCATGGTCTGTTTTTTAATCTGGAAAATAGCGATTTCTTTAAACGAAAAGTAGATTTTTTAGGATATGAAGTGTCAGGATCGCGAATTACACCCCGAAGATCAAAAACAGATATCGATGTAAATTTTCCACAGCCGAAGAACAGAACTCAGATACAACTACAGTGTATGTAAAACTTTGAAAGCAGTACCGCGTTTATATTCGCAAAACGTTAGCAATATCAGACCCTAATTTAGAACATGAAGTGGTTACAGATGCTTTATCGAAAGGGTTAGGTGGAATTTTGTTGCAAGTCAATTAGTATAAAAAAAAGTTGCCCTGTGGCCTATTCTAAGAGACAAAACTATCATTCATGCTTGGAAGCCTTAGCCTTCGCTAATTGGAAGCTTTAGCTTTCGTCGAGATCACTGTGCGTCATTACAAACTTCTTCAACAAAAAAAAATATAAAACCAAGAATTTCAATATGGTGGCTAAAATTAGCAGATTACTATTTTGTCATGCAATATCGACCAGGAGTACAAATGAAGAATGTGATGGTGCTGAGTCGGAATACAAACGGTGCGGAAGAACCGGTGCATCTTGCCAGTTCATATGAGTCGTTCCTAGAATGATAAAGTGGAGATTCACCTAACTAAATCGCGACTTTATGGGATATGTGAAGTTTAGAACGCATTAAAGATGCTTCAGAGAATTTTTTTGTTTCCAAGAATGAAAATGTATGGCAGCTTGCATCGAGTTGGGATATACAAAAGCACTATGAGGACAAAAGGAAGGGGAATTACATCCGATTGATAAGATACCAATACTCTTCAATACCGTGCATATCGACCAGCTTGAATCATTTTCTAATACGCTTATACGTGTAAGTTGTTCCAAAGCTATTGTGAAGACAATGATATTAAGCATGTGCTAAACGCAATCACAACGAAAGAAATGGATATTAAGAAAATGAATCGAGGATCGAGGGTAGATTTTTAATGAAAGTTTATTTTTATGAAACGTTTTTAACGCCGCTACGATGATTTTAACGTCGACCAAAATAGATTAAATTTTGTAACTACTCGAAAATTGAATTTAAAGAAATTCTTCGGCATATATTGACGAGATGGTTGTCTTTACTGCCCGCTATAGATAGAACTATAATTTATGGCAGTTTTATCAAGATGTTTCATTAGTGAAGATTTGCCAAAATGAATGCGTCGTTGTTTTGGACGAACAAAATGGTAAAATGTTTTCATCTCTAGCCGTGTTTAAAACAAAAGTTTAACTGTCCTCCTTTGGATTTTTTCAAAGGTGGCAAGCCTAAGTACAGGCCATAATGGACCATTTTTTACAATTGGTGACCGTTGTAGGTGTAAGAAAAATTGTTCACACAATTGTTCATGGCGTTGTGAAAGTGGTTGAAATCAAACTCAGGATTGCGATATGTAAAGCAAACAACTTAACCAACACTATATTCGACCATTGATTAGTTTAAATTTAAAAATAAATTTTTAATTTAAAAAGATTTATATTTACGAAGTTTGACAACTTGGTGCGCTCAGCGAAGTCAGGCTAACTGAATTATTCCGTGCCATTATACTAAATTGTAAATTAATCAGTAACTTAGTATTTTCGACGAAGTTCAGCAGATACGAGTGCATTTCTCGACGATATATGTGATCCGTCACATTGTGGAAATGAATAAAAGAGAATAAAACTCAGCTTGAAATGGTTGCATTAAGACTTTCTTCTGATGTGATACAAATAGAGGAAGTATATCAGTTGCACAAGTGCGAATGAAACACGGATGGATTCTTTCATCAGCTTATCAAAAAACAATTTGCTCTTAAAGAAGAAAGGATAAGTCGTGAACCGATTTCCAATAGGTGGACAAGGGAGTTGTGCATATTATTAAAAGAACAAATCGAAAAATTGGTCAACATTTCAAAACGATTAACTTTTTGAGGAGACAGAATGAAGTCAAACTTCCAAAGTTATATAATCACGTTGTCCCAATTACGATTTCTTGAGAAGAAACAGACTCTGAACGTAGGTTCGGGTGAACTAATTAACAGGCAAATGCAATATTATAAAGGGAAATGTGATACATATAAAGTCATAGGTAGCAAAATGGATCTGAACTGTTAGTATCTATACCGATATACGCTGTAGAAAATTCAAATACACTTGGAGATTATCAAGTTGTCAGCGACGCAGCTTTAAAACTCAATGGTGTTTCTAACAGTATGGAATAGAATAGAATATTATAGTAAAGCCAGGGTTTGTTTTAGTTCTGTGAATGGAAACTTGCATTTATATGGAGGTTACCGAAAATCAGAGAAAACCAGATCTTGATGTGAAAGGAAGTTCGACCATACCAGTGATCTTTATGGCACGATAACGATAAAACTGTAAGCCAGACGTATACCTGATGGTTATGATGACCTTTGGCACATTTCGATAAAAATAAAAAATGCTATATCAATATACATTTACAGGCTGGGTTTGAAATGAATCATTGATTGTCCAATTTTGAGAACGCAATAAAAATACTGGATGCGAAATATTGCCTAGAAAACATAAAAAATTGGATATAGAGGAACCGTTCACTATCTTGGGACAATGGTGGGATTACAGGGAAAAAGTTTTGGGCATCAAATTAATACATCCAGCTCAATCAGTACATCACTCGGAAGTGTTCGAAGAAACAAGAAAACCTACCAAACGCGACCTATTGAAATTTGAAGAACATTTATGACATTTGTTTTTTGGTTATTCACTTTAATATATTTGATCCCAAACTGTATTTGCGCATCCCTCACCCCAAATGAGAGAAGCCTAGGAACGATTGATTCAAATAGAATCTGTAAAAACATAAAACGAATCCAAGCATAAAAAATATCTCTATAAATTGATAATTGTTAACTGTCACAATTGAAATGCTTATAACTTTTTATTTTTAAAGTTTTTTATTTAATTTTTTTTAACGCAAGTATAAATTATTAAGTTTTCTTAAGCTGAGTGTGTGAA
The DNA here is from genome assembly GCA_963556175.1 of Tipula confusa. NCBI lineage: Eukaryota > Metazoa > Arthropoda > Insecta > Diptera > Tipulidae > Tipula > Tipula confusa. The sequence continues at coordinate 156,849,386 of OY744475.1, read as the reverse complement.
AGATTACATCTTTTAAACGGCTGTCATTTTGCTCTTGGCACTTAATTGCTCTTTTTAACACATTTGACGTAAATCCGTTCCTTTAACCCATTTTCACACCCTACAAAAAAGCAGTGGCCGTGAAATCTGGGGAACGTGGTGGCCACGTGAAATCTGCTTTTTTTTGAAATTATTCTGTCATCGAAAAGTTATCGCAGAATCACCATTGTCTCACTCGCGGTATGAGCTGTAGCTCCATCTTGCTGGAACCATATGTCAGGCTGATTGAGAACTATCGGAAGTAAAAACATTTCCAACATGGTCGGGTATACTGCCCCAGAGACGGTTTCTGGCTGCTCAGTTTCATTTTCGATAAATATTCCTATCACCCCTAATTCCACACCAAACAGTGCATCTGAGGATGTAACTGTCACTAATGCACTGCTCTCGGATTCTCGGTACCCCAACTCACCAGCTCTGTTTAGTGGCATATCTTTTAAAAAAATGTGCTTCATCGCTTATAATCAGAAAGTTTAAAAAGTTGATATTTTCTGACGCAAGCAAAATGAATCTATTGGCATATTATAGTCTATGTAGTGCATCCTTCGGCAATAATTTTTAGGCCAATCCAATTTTATACGGAAACATCCTCAGATCAACTTTCAGAGCGCGTCATAGCGATGTTCTGGAGATGCCTAATTGAGTAGCACGTCGACGAGTAAACAGAGTTGGTTCTGACTGAAAACTTTTTCATACAGCCTCCACAGCTTGTTCAGTGCGAATAAGTCGACCAACATTTATTCGTGGGTCATCACCTAATGCACCCCGATCCTCAAAACGGGTCAATAATCGTCTTATCGTGTTTGCATTTAGACGGCTCTCAAGCAGTATTAAAATGCTGACGGTATTTTGTTTTCGTTGTAATAATTGATCGTCTGGAACATAATAAAATTCAACACATTTTTACACGTTCTTGCACTGAGATTTATAAAATTCTTTATTATCTGTAAATAAAATAAATGAATAACTTTAAAAATAAAAAAGTTATAATCATTTCAAATCAGTCCGTTCAAGTTAGCCCACCCTGTAGCTACATATAGTACATATAGTTGATTTAAAAGCAATATTGTGTAGTGAACGACTAAAAAGTCAACAATTTGGAAAAAGGAATAGGAGGGCTTGTAATATTAACACTAGTGCCATCTATAATGGACTAATACGAACTAATAAACAGTTAAACAAATCGGCGATAACTATGAAATTTGAATTGACTAAAATTATCAATTATTTAGTTTTGATTTCTCTGCATTTTTTAGCTAAATATTCTAGGTTTGAACAGTGTGGTATCTCTATACGAATAGGTTTTGTTGTTTAAAATATTATCATCTGCCTAGTGAAAATATTATCCGTTATATAACTTAAAACGAGCTATTCTTAATTCAAGTGTGTAAACAAAACTAGCCAAAATCTTTAGTATAGTGGTTTGGTTTTACTTAATAATACCTCAAAGACCTGCTATGCTAAATATTATTATACGATATTGCCGTCAAAACAAAAATAACGGGATTGTGTTTAAAAACGGAACAACACCATTGGGGTGACCACTTACAACCATCACAGACCATTCGTAATAAGCGTTTCAAGAGATGTCTTTAAAGACGCGGTTAGGGACGTTTACGGCCTCCATATACCATACATAGTATAATTTAATAATTTAGCGCTTTATCCACTTGTCCATAATTTTTTTCTATATATTTTTAATTCTCCTTAAACTATATCATTTGTTTTTAAGAAAATTAATTAATTTGTTTTTAAATTTTAATTTATTTTCTAATTAAAACGAAAAGAAAATAGTAATAATGATTTATTAAAGAAAATTATAATTTTGAATGGGGTCAGTTTATATGATATTTGAAATTTTATTAGTTTTTTTTTTTTGATATTGAATTGTAATTTAATTTGATTAATGTTTATTATTTTACAATCTCATAAATTAAATAAAAAAAAATTGTATTTTTTTAATGTGTTATCTTAAATAAATTATTAGTGGAATAACATTTTTAATTGGCAGACAATATTGTATACGCAAACCAAAAAGTTCACCTGCCATTAATATTCTGTCATATTTACACCATATCAAATAACAGTATATATGGTATATCCATAATAACTTTATAGTTTTCCAACCCTTTTTTCGTCATCACTAAACGAATTATTTCCGGGTAATTTAATCTCGTACACAACCATCCACACATGAAACAAACTAACAAAATTTCCAAACTTAAAATTCACCTGACGCCCATACAATTTAGAAAACTATTAGCAGATGAAAAAATAAATCTTTCTTTTTTTTAGATTTTGGTAGTTTATCCAAATCATAAAAACTGTCAAAATATTTGAACTCACTTGAAACGTGATGTTTATTCAATTCAGAATTTTAACTTGATTTGCATATACGATTTCAATTTCATTACACGATACCCAAATTTTACGTTCCTACCAATTTTTTGTTCGTTTTGTTTTATATGCATTCTCAAAACGAGGATACTGTAGAGTTATTTCCGAATGAGTAACCACATCTTTCACCGCCCAGACACGTGTTTTTCGTGTATTCTACACATGTATACGATTTACTGGCATGAGTGTGTGCGGTTCAATTTTGGTTTTTGATCCTGTGGTAATTTTCCTTTCGTATAGCAAATTTTCTTCTACTCGACATTTTATCGACGTTGAACAATAGTGGGTAATAATCGAACAATATGTCAATTAGTAGTGAATTAAAGAATTCTTACGATACACTTAAATGGTTGGTAATAATGGGATTAATTATTGGAGACATTTTTTGTTCTAAATGTTCGTCTTCCTATATATATAATTAAAGTGATGAAAATGGATAAAAAATGTATAAAATTACAAATAATCCTTCATTATAGTTTGTGCAATGAAATCAGAACAGTCAATATTTTTCTTCGTAATTCGATCCCCATGTCCCTTCACGAGTTGCACTTTAGAAAGATGGCGCCAAAAAATTATTTCTTACATTTTACCCATGGTTTAGTTTTATAATGCAGTATTTTTGACGAGGAGGTAAAACCATGTGTTATGGTTTATACCCGTATAAAATTTTAAAAAAAACTTCAAATCGTATATGTTGGGTGGTTGCTTAAATGATTGGGTCATAGCTTTAATCAGAGATTCAAACTTCGTAATCTGTTTTCATATGTTCGCATTCGATTTGGCTTGCAGATTTGAAAATATTTAATCTTGCTAGTAGCTTCACCTCCATGTATAGCCTTTAAAAGAAACAGAAGACAGAAACAGAAACGAAACGAAACGAAACGAAACGAAACGAAACGAAACGAAACGAAACGAAACGAAACGAAACGAAACGAAACGAAACGAAACGAAACGAAACGAAACGAAACGAAACGAAACGAAACGAAACGAAACGAAACGAAACGAAACGAAACGAAACGAAACGAAACGAAACGAAACGAAACGAAACGAAACGAAACGAAACGAAACGAAACGAAACGAAACGAAACGAAACGAAACGAAACGAAACGAAACGAAACGAAACGAAACGAAACGAAACGAAACGAAACGAACGGAACGGAACGGAACGACTTTTACAATATACTTAAAGATATATACTATATATACTATTATATACTAAAAGAACGGAACGGAACGGAATGGAACGGAATGGAACGGAACGGAACGGAACGGAACGGAACGGAACGGAACGGAACGGAACGGAACGGAACGGAACGGAACGGAACGGAACGGAACGGAACGGAACGGAACGGAACGGAACGGAACGGAACGGAACGGAACGGAACGGAACGGAACGGAACGGAACGGAACGGAATGGAACGGAACGGAATGGAACGGAACGGAACGGAACGGAACGGAATGGAACGGAACGGAACGGAACGGAACGGAACGGAACGGAACGGAACGGAACGGAACGGAACGGAACGGAACGGAACGGAACGGAACGGAACGGAACGGAACGGAACGGAACGGAACGGAACGGAACGGAACGGAACGGAACGGAACGGAACGGAACGGAACGGAACGGAACGGAACGGAACGGAACGGAACGGAACGGAACGGAACGGAACGGAACGGAACGGAACGGAACGGAACAGAACGGAACGGAACGGAACAGAACGGAACGGAACGGAACGGAACGGAACGGAACGGAACGGAACGGAACGGAACGGAACGGAACGGAACGGAACGGAACGGAACGGAACGGAACGGAACGGAACAGAACGGAACGGAACGGAACAGAACGGAACGGAACGGAACGGAACGGAACGGAACGGAATGGAACGGAACGGAACGGAACGGAACGGAACGGAACGGAACGGAACGGAACGGAACGGAACGGAACGGAACGGAACGGAACGGAACGGAACGGAACGGAACGGAACGGAACGGAACGGAACGGAACGGAACGGAACGACTTTTAACTAATATTAATTTTTTCTAATTAACTAATATTAATTTGTTATATCAACAAGTGAATTGTTGTCGTTCTTTGGAGTCTTTTAACGACAGGGTGATATATCATAAAGCGAATGAAGGGATCCCTCTCCATAAATGGATTAAATGAAATAAATTATAAGCATTTTGTGTTTCATAAAACGGATGGAACGCGGACGGATAGAAACGGATAGCAACGGGTAAAACGGAATGGAACGTAACGGAACGGAACGGAACGGAACGGAACGGAACGGAACGGAACGGAACGGAACGGAACGGAACGGAACGGAACGGAACGGAACGGAACGGAACGGAACGGAACGGAACGGAACGGAACGGAACGGAACGGAACGGAACGGAACGGAACGGAACGGAACGGAACGGAACGGAACGGAACGGAACGGAACGGAACGGAACGGAACGGAACGGAACGGAACGGAACGGAACGGAACGGAACGGAACGGAACGGAACGGAACGGAACGGAACGGAACGGAACGGAACGGAACGGAACGGAACGGAACGGAACGGAACGGAACGGAACGGAACGGAACGGAACGGAACGGAACGGAACGGAACGGAACGGAACGGAACGGAACGGAACGGAACGGAACGGAACGGAACGGAACGGAACGGAACGGAACGGAACGGAACGGAACGGAACGACTTTTAACTAATATTAATTTTTTCTAATTAACTAATATTAATTTGTTATATCAACAAGTGAATTGTTGTCGTTCTTTGGAGTCTTTTAACGACAGGGTGATATATCATAAAGCGAATGAAGGGATCCCTCTCCATAAATGGATTAAATGAAATAAATTATAAGCATTTTGTGTTTCATAAAACGGATGGAACGCGGACGGATAGAAACGGATAGCAACGGGTAAAACGGAATGGAACGTAACGGAACGGAACGGAACGGAAAATATTATTTTTTTCTAATTAACTAATATTAATTTGTTATATCAACAAGTGAAGTGTTGTCGTTCTTCGGAGTCCCTCTCCATAAATGAAGGGATCTCTCTCCATAAATGGATTAAATGAAATAAATTATAAGCATTTTGTGTTTCATAAAACGGATGGAACGCGGACGGAACGGAACGGAACGGAACGGAACGGAACGGAACGGAACGGAACGGAACGGAACGGAACGGAACGGAACGGAACGGAATGGAACGGAACGGAACGGAACGGAACGGAACGGAACGGAACGGAACGGAACGGAACGGAACGGAACGGAACGGAACGGAACGGAACGGAACGGAACGGAACGGAACGGAACGGAACGGAACGGAACGGAACGGAACGGAACGGAACGGAACGGAACGGAACGGAACGGAACGGAACGGAACGGAACGGAACGGAACGGAACGGAACGGAACGGAACGGAACGGAACGGAACGGAACGGAACGGAACGGAACGGAACGGAACGGAACGGAACGGAACGGAACGGAACGGAACGGAACGGAACGGAACGGAACGGAACGGAACGGAACGGAACGGAACGGAACGGAACGGAACGGAACGGAACGGAACGGAACGGAACGGAACGGAACGGAACGGAACGGAACGGAACGGAACGGAACGGAACGGAACGGAACGGAACGGAACGGAACGGAACGGAACGGAACGGAACGGAACGGAACGGAACGGAACGGAACGGAACGGAACGGAACGGAACGGAACGGAACGGAACGGAACGGAACTATTTGTATTTTAATATTACATCTGGTCTTCCGCAAGGAAATATTGGAAATTACCGATTTTAATATTATGTAATAAAAGTAATAAAAGTAATAAAAGTAATAAAAGTAATAAAAGTAATAAAAGTAATAAAAGTAATAAAAGTTAAATGTAAGTTTTTCAACTTTCCGATGATAGGTGTGTTTTCTTCAACTATAATAACACCAAAACGTCTGAAGGTTGTCTGCTTCTGTTTTTTTTTTTTTTTTTTCGATGAAGTAAGTCCACTAAGACATGTGCACTAATCTGTTTTGATTACTTTATTGTTTTATGATTTGATTTGTCAGTCTTTTCTCATATTTAACGCAGCTATCACCCCCGTCAAGGAAGTATCTTATTCAACTGACAAGGAGAGTTGTTAAAAACATCATTTTAGTACTCGGATATAGTCGGTTAATGGAGCCGGTGTGGGCTAGAAAAGCATTTATTATGGTATTACAAGGTTTTCCGTTTTGTATTGGTTTTTTAGCTGATCAATAACTTTTGGCAAACGGATTGTTGGCTCAAAATTGACGGTCTTTTCATTTTTAGAGCCACCTGAACTTTTTAAATATAACAACGTGGCCATAGTAACACTTGAAAAAACATCTACTTAGTTAACTTATTTATATCTGTAGATTTCCTTCCATTTTCAATTTTTCTTACTTTTTTGTGAAAAAAGCGGCACAGTGAGGCTAGTTGGCGGTTAGTGTATTATTTGCTCATGCGATAGCTATAAAAGCAAAGTTTTATTAGAATTGATCGGTCTTTCAAATTCTCAACATATAGTTTGAACACATTAAGTGCGATCTCCAGCACTAAAATAGCAAACGGTTTCAAGTTTTCTTACCAGTTAAAGTGCACTTCCACTTGCATGTTTGTTTTATAGATTACTCGACAGTTAAGTTAAAAAAAACATTAAACTTTTTAATTTGGTTGAAAAACTAGAAATTAGCGCTTTACATCGTTTTTTTATCAAACAAATATAAAGCTCATCCTAATTTAAAGGATCGATGAGTTTTGTGAGATTTATAGATTTTATTCTTCCTTCAAATGAATTGAAGGTTGTTTCTTATTTTTATCAGTTGTTTTGGACGTCTTTCTTCAATAACTTCTTATATTTATCTTTGGAAGAAAATAGTTACCCGTTAAATTTGATTTAATAGTACCGTTTTTCCGCTGTGTTGCCGCATTATCATCCTAGTATGACAATATCATGTTCTGTAAACAAATTTATAAATCATAACCGATGTTTTCGAATATACCAGTATTTACATAAAACATAAGCCTAACATAAACATAAACATAAAATTTGTGCGCCTTTATACTATAAAAAAATTGCACACAAATTAAAACAAACATCTCGTTTACATGTAATTTATGATCTTTATTATCTTAAGACAGTAAATTAGACATAATTACAAAAAAAAAAAAAATCAATTTAAAATTTACTCAACAAAAAAAAATATTAATCGAATATAATTATAATTTAATTTATTTATTTTGATTTCGAATATTTTAAATCGGAAAAATTAAAAAATATCAACATCCTTTATTAAATAGAAGCAAAAATGCCAATTTTTATTTATTTTTTTTTTTATTCTTTTAATGTTTTTTATTTAAATTTAATATTTATTGTTTCTATAAAATCATCTATCACATGTCAGAGAGTAAAAAAAAATGTTATATATATTTTTTATAAATTTACAGCATATGTCGTAAGACGGTATTATGGTGCGGTTTTATGACTGAACCTCATTAATTCGAAATTTGAATTAGAATTTCTTAGTGGTAACTTTAGCGAAGTCTCCCAGTTTTTTCGTGACCAACTGTTAAAACCCTACTAAAAGACTAAATTTTTTTAAATTTTCATCAGTCTACAGTTTTGTATGTTTTGTTTGTTATCAAGATGCTATTGTTTTGATATTATTAGTTCTGTCTATAGACCTTTATGCTGTAATTCTGCAATTTTATAATTACTTTCTCAATAATTTAGCCATAACCTTAATTGCTCTAGCCATAACATCTACAGAAATTTACCACTGAAACTTGTCAGCGTTAAGCTTCATGGTTAGCGTTCATTGTGTGCCTGCGTCTAGTATATTTACCTTCCAGACATCGCTATTAAGGGCTATTAGCTTTTAACCTGTATGCGTCATAGTTTTCATCAAGGCTTTAATAAGTTGGTAATCTTTGATATCAGCTATATATTAAAAGGTGCGAGCTGATTTATTTCTCTGATTTTGTATTTTTATGGCACTGAAGTGTTATCTGTTAAAGTTGTCTGTTGTCTATTATCTATTAAAGTTGTTCAGGTTAATCGCTCAATACATTCTGGCTGTTTTTGATTTTCATTGCGCTGAAATTTCCCATTACTTGTGCAGTTGGTATTGCTTAGTAAACATATTCTTGCACTGATTCTGCTTTGTATCCTTTAAAGTCCAAGTAGTTTCTCTTTATGTTCTTCGCCAGTAATTTCAATGTTTATTGATACTATATTACTAAGTTTTTGTCAGGAGTATTTACTGAGTATCACTTTTGGATATCTTTTCTGGATAGATTTATCTTTTAATTTCTTCTTCGTCTGTATAGTATTTGATGCTGTTATTATTGTTATTGAATAGCTGATCGCTAATGGTTCGTTTCAGGCTTTTATGTTATATCTTTATAACTTTGCTATTCAGCTTTCACACCAATTCTTCTAGGGTCTCTATAGATATGGATGAAGAAGACGACTTTGACTATCTCCTATCGAATTTTGTTTTTGTGTTGGAGATCTCAATATGTTACCCTTCAAAATGAGTTCTCGTTTTGCTGTGTGAAGTTGACAGTAACTACTGCCAAGATTGCCACAGCAGCAGCAGTGCAGGAGTGTTATCTGTTTTAGCTGCCAAGTGCACTACTACTGAAACTTTCTGGTTGCTGAATAAGATTCATTGAGAGCTCGCCCTTATACATTCGCCCAAGCCGAATGCACTCTTACTCATTTAGGTTCTCCATATTCAATTGTTTTCTTTCTGGAAAACAAAAATAAAATTTCCCAGCGCATTCAATCAAGTTTTAACAATATACAGTAGTATTAGTAACAAATATACGAGAATTCATCGACAATGGTTTTAGCATGTGAATTGCAAAGAACGTTGAAATTCAATCTTTCTCATCTTAATTAGTTTTTTAACAATACTCACTTTCGACATATAAGAGTTACAAAGACTCGTATGTAATTCTTACTTCATCCAAATTGTCCATTTCACAATTAAAGAATTTAAAGTTAATTTCCTTACAAAAAGAGAATTATGCGCGATTTACATTCAACCAAATCGACGTGTGCAAAAAAACTTGAGATACAATATTGTTACTTTTAAAACACGACTTCTGCAAAAAACAGAACTGTAGGCCCAGCAACGAATCAAAAAATGAAGATGTCTGTGTCAAATGTCCACACTCTGATGGTGATCAGGTTGCGGATTGACATCTTTCAGTATAAACAGACGACAAGTACACTGTTAAATTGGCAAATATTAGTATATTTTATACCAAGGTTGAGATGTATGCTATTAGAGTACGAGCGAGCTTATAGCAAGCGAGTGCTATTGTAGCACTTCTCAAGTGTGGTGTATATACTATTTTTTCCACTACAAAAGTACTACACACCAACCAATAAGGTTTTTTGTTGATAAGAAAATTATTTTGAAAAGGGAAACACTTGCTCTTTAATAATATTAACGATATCGAAGTAGCCCGAATTTTAACTGAATTGTAGTAAGCGTAAATTTAAAATGACACTGCATTTTATTTGGTTGTTGGAATTGTTAATTTTGGTGAGTCATATCTCTATTTAACCAGTATGCCACCTGAATTATATGAGGTGGTTTAAAATATAACATCAGCTGATACCCCAAAACTAGAGAGATATTTACATAAAATCATTTGACAAATTTAAAATTTGGTGTAATAATAAGAGTGTTAATAAAATTTTCGAAAATATACTATTGGCATATGTTCAAGAGTATTCAGTTAATAAAAAGGCTTCTTCTTTATGGGTCCATGATTCAATGCTAAAATCAACAATATATTTAAACGAAAATATTGATATTGTGAAAACTAGTTTACAAACTAGTCGCATTTTTAAAACGAAAAAATGATGACTATCACCTAACAAAATCATTGATTTTCACTTATAAGGACATTTTTAAATTTTTAACTGAAGCGCTCAATGAAAGTTACATTGCAACAAAGGTATACATCTTCTTTATACTACTTAATTAGGGACTTTTGATGTAAAAGAAAATCGCCTTTAATAATCAAACCATTATCGTTGCAGGCAGCTCTTGAAATTGGTGCTTGCAGTAGTGACAAACTTTGCAATTTGTTTGTGGTCGACATAACAATCAATGAGGAAATGATTCTAATTAAGATTCCTAATACTAAAAATGGAACATCAAGAAAGTTTATTATTATTGAAACACTGATGAATAATGTTGATAGATATTTAAAATCGAGATCGATTCCGGACGTTCCAAAAATTTTCATTTGTACAAAAAATTGCAAACCTATTAGACAAAATATAGGCCAGAATACTATATCGCAAATGCCATAAAAAATTACAAGGTAACTAAATTTAGAAAATCCCCGTTCTTATACATAGGGCACAATTTTCGAAGAACTTCTGCTACTTTATTAGCTGTGAGCGAAGATAATCTACTTCATCTTAAGCAACATGGTGGATGGAAATCTCTATGTTGCCGAAGGATATATAGAAGATAATATATGAACAAATAAAATATAGCTCACATGGTTCAAAGTGCGTCAAAATCACAAAAAGTTAATACAAACATTCAAATTGAAAAGCAACAAATGATCGGTAATAGATGTATGTACCAATATTTATAAATACGGGACTATTTTCATAAATAAATCGGCAAAATGAGCTTTTAGTTCTATGGTCCGAACCATCTTCCATGTCAATAAAGGCTGGCTGGAACAATGCAAATGGATTTTAAGCGAACCTGTTTTCGTTCGTCAGTGATTTAGCTGGTGACGGCGTAAGGTATAGGACGTTAAAAATTAACCGTGAAAGGGTTGGGAAAGCTTCGGCCCAGAAAAGATTGCAGGGTTCAATCAAGCACTAAAAAATTTAAAAAAAGTATTTGTCTTTATATCATTACACTAATTTATACGTGTATGTCTAGGTATCTTGTAAATTTTATGTGAATTTCATCTGTATTTAGAACTTAAATCTTTTGTGGATAGGAAATTGACCTAACACACTACCTTGTGGTACTCCTACTAATATTTTGGTCAATGAGGAGTATTGATTTTCATATTTTACCCTAAAATGTCGATCAGCTAAGTAAGATTTTAGAATCTGATAAAACTGCTTTGGTAAAGATCTCGATGCAGTTTAAATTCTAGTCCTCTGTAACATACTGTATCGAAGGTTTGTGCTACACCGAAGAAAATACTACAACATATTTTTTTGCTTTCCAAAGCATCTTCATGTATGTGGGGAGGAATAAAGTCTCTTTGTTTGAGTCTCTTAAGCATGCAATTTTTCGAATAATTTAGAAATAGTTGGAAACAAAGAAATCGATCTGTACGATTTTTTGTCATTAGGTGGTTTGCTTGGTTTTGGTATCATTATTACTTCTGTCACTTTCCATTGGTGTAGAACATACTTAAGTCTGAATGTTGCATTAATTATTTAAAGTAGCTTTCGTAATCCTTTTTCAGGTAGTCCTTTAACTATTTGTCCTGTAATTAGATCATATCGAGGAGATTTTTTTGAGCTTAAGTTATTACTGATTTCAACTCTTGTAAAGATTATAACGACGGCGGAATGTTGTGTCGTTATTTTAATTATTCAGAATTTGATGTTGTGCGAAGCAAAGCTCAGTTTCGATCTGACGAGGAATCGTAAATATTTTGATAAAAAATATTGTCATCTCATCAGGCCATGGCGACCTAGTGCTATGTGTAATAGCTACTTTACGCTCTATATATATTTATGTACAGTGTGCATGTAGCGTTAGCGAATTATATGGGTTTGCACGAAATATCTAAATAATTTTAATTGTGTGTGTAGCGATGGTCGCTACAAGATACAGGTTTTATGCTTTGCTTGTCAATTTTATTAACTAGTGTTATGTTTTCATCTGAACTTTGTCTTGAGAGAGGTCTGAATGTATTTCCAAGATATGACGCAAACAAATCAGTTTTTTCCTTTGCGCTTCTAGCCCAAGTTCCATCATCACATTTAATTGCAGGTACTTGCGTTTTAGGTCTTTTTAGGCTTTTTGTTGCCTTCCAGAGGGAATAATCGGTATCTGTTTGACTAGTACTGCCAGAACGGGAATTATGAATCGATTCATTTTTATTTTGTTTGGTTAAAAGTTTTGGTTTATTACTAAGATAATTGAGTATCGTTTTACTTTGTGGGGCCCGACTTTTCTGCCATGTTTATCGTGCTTTACGTTTTTTCCTAACCAATCCTACAACTTTCAAAGAGAAGTTGATATGTTTTGGAGTTTCTTTTTGATCATTAAGTGTACTATCCCAAGCTGCTTGTTGCATAATATTATTAAGTTATTCTAATTGGTCCTCCAATTGAGCCGAAGTTTTAACTGGCACTTGAAGATTAATATTATCACTAACTAGTTTCTGAAACAGTTTATAATTTGTTATATTGTTGGTTAATTTAGGCAACGACTCATTCTTAACAATCGTTGCACTGAGAGTTATGATTACAAGAGAATGATCTGACGATAGTCCTTCACAGTCTTCTATTAATACGAAGTTTTCTGATATCTCTTTTGTTACATAAAAATCTATGAGATCTGAAATTTTGTTTGGATCCATAGGCCAGTATGTTGGTTTATCTCCAGAGTAAAATACGTATTTTGTTGCTTGACCTGTTTTAAGTAGCTCCATTTTTTTGTGCGTTGTGTTGTCTTGATCTTCAAAACCTATTTAAGGCGTTAAAATCACCACCAATAATGAAATTAAACCTTAACAATTTAAACAACAAGATGTAGTTTTCTTTATTTAGATTATGCCGCAGAGGGCAATAGATTGAGGAATCATTGTATTATTTTCCACCATTTTGTTGAACTTTGATAGTTGCTACTTACATAATTTCTTCTTCAACTTTTATTCCTTCGTGGTATTTGATGTTTTCTTTTACAAATTTAGTTGATTCTCCTCTCGTTTTTCCTGCTGGATGGATGGCGTGATAGCAACAAAACCCACGTATTTTAGAAAATAAAATTTTAGCGGGCAAAATTAGGCATAAATTAGGCATATATCTATTTTTTCTGTATTTAAAAATATTTTTATTTCTTGAATATGTTGCATTAGCCCATTTGCATTCCAGATGGCAATGCTAAGTGTTTGATCCATTCTCATATTTTAATAAATCATGGAAGTGATTTCATTCACTGTACCTTAAATATTTAAGCGCCAATTTAGAGCTTCTATGCTTTTTTATTGTTTCACAAGCCGAACAAGAATGTTTAGGGTTTCTATGCATTTTAGAATCTTTCCAAGAATTGGAATATCGGTATACCGTCATTATTGCCCGCAGAATCGCTTTGTTGTACAATCTGTGAGTATGTTTTTCTATTGTTTATTGTTTTTGTTTGAAATTCACTTTACTCTATATTCATAGTAGGCTTCCTTTCAACAGGTATCTTATGGTTTTGTTGTATGGCTTAGTCTCTTATTTTTTGTAGTTCTTTGGTTACTTCACATTTTCTATAATTTGCTGGATGCTGCTCTTTACAGTTTATACATTTTGAGGGAATGTTTTACTTAAAGGACATGCTTTTACGGTGTTTCCCTGAGTTATGTTTTTTGGTTATATTTTATATTTTTTTAAAAATATTATTATTAATTTTATTTTACACTTTATTTATAATTTTAAATGATGAGTACAATTTGGAATGAAATACCACTTGAATCTAAATCTAAAACAATTGTTGTTCTATATATATAATACATTTTGTAAGGACGTAAACTATTGCGTAAGTTAATCAATAAACAAAAGGTTTATTGATTATTTTATTATGAATATAATTCTGATTAATTTAAAAATAATGAATAAAGATTTTATATAAAACATATTATTAAGTGGTTATAATTTATGTGATAATTCCTTATGGGTTAATTAGAACAATGGTTTTATTCTTTAAATTTTTTAGGATATAGTTGTAAACAGGAAATGAAATAGTCAAGTGGTTATTTCTTAGTAAATATTTAAGATGTTATTTATGTTGTGTTGAGTCAACAGATGAATGACGTAACTCCTGCACATCTAGCACATCTATACGCTCTCGTTGACAATATCTTCGGTTATGATTATACCTTTGTCATTTTTTACATTGAGGAATTTGGCCAGTTGATTTTCTCAATGGTTCTATTCTGACTCTCATGTTCAGGATGACTTTTATGTTGTATATATTTTCTACGTTTTCTTTGTTATTAAATGTAAGCATAAATAAGGACCACTCTCTTTTAGTGATTTGAACACCTTCGGCATTTTCTATTTTCTCTCTCTTGAGCATATTTACAGCATTTCCAATTTTTAATTCATTGCCTATTAGATCTTGTATTATATTTTTCTTTGAGAAGGAGAAAGATATCCTCCCTCATTTCCATCAGTATTTTTAGCTTTGTAGCCAAGGCTCTATACGTCTCAGAATCAGACTTATTAATTTTCCATACATAATTTTTAAATGATGCGATTCTGTATTCTGTCTCAGTGACTGATTTCATTATTGTTTGCAGAGAGGCATATTTGGATAGGCCAATAATAGTAATTGATGGCGGCACCCTCTCTTTAGATTTGCCAGGCTGTTTTACTTCGTCAGTTGTTTTTCGTTGTATTCTAGCTTTATTTGTATTTAGGAGGGTGTTTTGTTGAGTCTCACCACTTTTCGGAGACAACCCCGCTTTTCTTTGCTTGCGTTTCCTTTTTTCTAAGACCCAATCTGTTTCTCTTACTAATTCTTCCTCATCAGTAAAATATCTTTTAATTGTGTCTAACTCATTGCTAGCCTGAGGAATCTCCTCAGCTTTTTAAACTTGTAAAGAAAGCCTTTTTTAAGTTTTCATATTCCGTTTTAAGCAGCACCACTTTAGTGCTTGGCTGCGACGAAACCCTTTTCAATTTTGCTTGGTTTCCTTCTTAGTTCATCATTTTCGTTAAGTTCTTTTAAAAATTTTAGTTGAAGATGTTGGTGATCTTGTATGCTTAGAGCTTCTTGAAAATGGATTGTCATCAAGCAATAGTTGACCCATTCCAGAATCCTTTGCGCCGACCTCCAAAGAGGGTGGATTTGTCAGCATCTCTGCTGATTTACCACCTGCGCTATAAGTTCCTTTATTTGTTGTATCCATTGCATTAATTCACTGAAAATTATACATCTACCAGTTATCAGTACCAGTTGGTAGAGGGTCACAGATGAGAACTTCATTTACTAGGTTCTCGGTGGTCGGATATCCCGCCGTGTCTCAGTCACCAAAGCCTCGTTGGTTAAAGTAGGGAGCACTGCGTGCAGGTGAGGTTGATATTTGAACTGGAAATTGACTTATTTTACCCACTAAATTGCTAATAGTATTTAAAATTGCTAACGTTACTACTTTCGCAAATTTTCCACTTAAACCAAAACATCAATACACAACCTTTTACTGAACTTATAAAAATATTTGGTCCTCTTATCGAATTGTATACACTCCATTTTAAAATTAAGTATTTCAAACAAATTGCTTTAAATTCGCAAATTTTACTAAAATTACACTAAATAGAAAATAATTTTCTTGTGAAATTCCAAAAATACAATTAGAGCTTGGTTCCAAAAACAATTACATTTTAAACAAGTTCATTGGTAAATAACGATATTAGTTATTGTCTGAACAATCTTTAGCTATTCCCAATATTGATGACATCTTCGTCATTTGGCGGACCATTCATTTCCATAACTTCCATTCCACTTTCTTTCAATAAAATTAAAATGAAGCTACCACATATGTCATAATACAAACAGACATACCCATTAATTGGTATGTCCTTTTTAAAATGTATATTCATAAACTAATAAGATTTACCTCAAATTATGGTTATTACTTTTTTTCAGCCAATGATGCAGCTATTTTAGGATACAAGATGGTTTTTGAATCTGATGGAACCGAGAATGATAATAAAAAAAATTTGGAATACTTTTGCAGGAAAATTTATACCATTCAGTCGATTGATAGAAACCAGCAACATTAAACAACTACCTTGGGTGATAAACTAAGTATCAGCAGAAACAAACCCAACTAATCTTTTAAATATGCATAATAAACATTGAACTAGCAACGGATGTTGAATCATCAAAACAAAATAAGTTCCATAATATCACTTTCGATATTACCCACTGACATGGAGGAATAACTTCTATTAGTCGATAATTGAAGTTGATAATTAAGTACGTTGATGAAATCTTGTTAGTTAAACATTCATTATAACATTCTATAATATTCTAAAGTGAAAAATCCATGTTCAAATCCAGTTTTCCAGTTAAACTTTTCTGTACTAAATTAATTGTCATCTCATCAGGCCGTGTCAACCGAGTGCTACAATACATACAAAATTCTACATTGTATATGAATTATAAATTCCAAAAAAATTATTTAGCACGAAAATGAAATGAAATAACCGTTAAACAGACAAAACACGTCACAATCATCTCAATAGGTAGGAATTAGAAAAGTAATTTCTAAATTTTGCAAAATGTTTTATAATTTTTTAGTATAAATGCAAAATTGAAGTAATTTTTTGTGGAATAGATCAGAGATAGAACAAAACTCAACAGTGGAACTGTTGATCGAACAAGGCTCAAATTGAAGTGTTTAACCAAGTTTTGGCCTTTGATCAAGATTTAATAGAGTTAGACCCTGAAAATAGTATTACAAAAAAGTTTCAAGTTGAAAAATCGTTTTTTTATACAGTAATTATAATATGATTTTATCTAATAAAAATTCTAATAATTCAATTAACGTCACAATATTTTATTTAATGTAACATGTACAAGAGTAGAAATAGAGATTTTCTAAGTGATCTTCTTTATATATTCGATCGAAATATCGTTTGCCAAATAATTTTTATCGGGTTATTGCAAAATTATTTACGATCATCATAACGTATCCCGTAATCGAATCATATGTGTTACGACACAATCATACTTGTACTCGTATATTACAACAACAACAAAAATAAAATCTCATTAGATCAATAAAAATTAAAATTATACTAAAAACTATTCTAAAATAAACAAATATTGATGTGTACACGGCATAATCATGTGCATGCAATGTAATAATTTTTTTTAGTTGTATATATAAATCTTTATATACAGATCTAGATGATGATCTATATTACCGAAAACAACTAAAAGACGAGACCTGAAACTCATTTAGTTTTTAAACCTCTAATTTAATTACTCTCGTTTGCTCTTATATAAACATGCACTAATATATATTATATGTAACAGGGTACTGTAATATAATAGCATCCCAACATAATTTTTAAAGTCTATTAAAACATTTTCAAAAAAAAAAAAAAAACTCAAAAAAATAATTAGTACACATTAATTGAGAAATTTTATACATGAATCCTAAACACATCCGTCAAAATTAACAAACAATTACAAAATTATGTATATATGTAGCTATAGTGTCTTGACTGGTTAGTGCTACTCTATACTCAGTACACGAAAACAAAGTTTTCCAAATGGGGCGCACGATCTTTGGTTTTGTGTTTAGTAATTCATCACGTAAATACTCTTTGCTCCTAATAATAACAATCGATGAGTACAGTAGTAATCCATGCCGTATTAGCAATTAGACACAAGTCGTCTAATCTGGGGTATAACTCGCATGCTGGTACAAAATGGTAGGGAAGTAACGGTCCTTGACCATCGATTCAAATAATTTAGGAATAGCTAATATGATATACATACTTAAGAATACCAAGGTAATTTTCTATATCCGATCTCCGTATCCACTACAAAATAGCTTAATGAAACTATGGGCTTCCAGATTAAAGGAAAAGATTTAAAGGTTTAAATTGAGATCTTAGGTCACTAAATATAAAAAAAAAAACTTTATTTTTTTTATGTTTGGTCAATTTGTGTCTAAACTACCCATTTTTAACGATCCCAATTAGTGACCAAAGGATTCCATTTGTAAGGTTTAAAATTTCACTAGAATTAGAATTTACGTTAACATTAACACAACTTTTAAAAATTAATGGAACATGCAACGGTATATATGACAAATAATCGAAGAGCTGCCAAAATCGTTACTGGTAACGAATCGTTTGATGAAATTTCATTCAGCTTCGATTAAAGTGATCCAATAAGGTTCGAATAGTTGACACACCTTACGATGAATAAGAGCATTTAAGTTAAACTGTACGATCTATTGATTACCAACAGTATACATAAATACAATATTCTTAAGAAGGCGTAGGATAACTAAAACTTCACGAACCTAAACTTCATGGTATTCGATCTGGTGAATGCACAGTACTGTTGATGTTATGTGAGAGCAATATATAACATTTCAATCATGGCATAGAGGGTTTCCATCGACAGATACATTCTTTGAAGACATAATAGCTTAGATGTATCGTTACTTTTTTTCATGAATCATGCGAAGAAATGGTAAATTGCCAAGGCAACACAACATGCAGTTTAAAATTGAACAAAATTGACTAGATCGAAACTGAGCATTGCGCTGCGCATAATCTCCAAAAATCTAAATAGTTAAATTGGTGACCCCGACGATTTTTTTTAGGATAATAAGGACCACTGTTTTATTTATATATCTGGCCTTTTTTCGCTCTTCCAAACTTAGTTATATACCTTCAGCAACTTAAGATTTGTTCGGTTCCCTTCACAACCAAATCATTTTTTAATTCGCTCGGTTCGTTCCAGGAGTGATACATTTTATGTTGTCCACCATTCGTTAGAATTCGATCCATTACTTTGCTAACTCTATTTTGACACAATGTAATGTTGTATCAGTTACAGTGTACCTGGAGTTTACACATAACACTCAGTCGACTTAGGCGGAAGGAGTTAAAATTTATGATGGACCACGTTTTCCATACTGATAAATTATAGTTTGGCCATCCTGATAAGGAAGTGGTCATCAAAAGTAAAGTGTCATAGCAGCCTTCGGTCATAGTTTAAGGTAAAATATTTTTGAAAAATCAACGCGCATGATTTACGATTCACATCAGGTAATATAATTAAGGCGCATGAATTAAGATATTCGTTTAAGTCCAATGTTTACGATAAATAAGATTTATTGTTACGGAAATCCAATTATCTATGTGCTAAACATAAAGTACAATTTCAATAGAATCCGCACCTTACAGACTATTTGTTTTGAACTGTGATCGGTGGTCGTCTCAGAAAATTATCCAAAAGCGCCACGTTCAAAGACCGTCTTGTAAGATTCGATGCGCAGGATATTTTTACAAATAACAATAATCGCAATTGCTCACATTTTGTGATATTGATTTAAAAGTCGCTAGACTCAGCCGGTTTATAGTGGTTTCTTCTGGAGTTTCTGTTGTTCCTCAGTTTGTGATGCCACAAGAATGTTATCGATGTAGATAAAACCAAAGTCTAACTCTCGAACGACTCTGTTTATGAAGCTTGCAAATATTTGGGATTAGATTTTGTAATCAAAATTAAGATAGTCATCACAAGGTCTCCAATCGTAATTTTTAATTGTTTACCTCGTGAATTATCATGTTGAACATCTGTAAAAGCTGAGCAGATTTTGTCGATTTTTTAAGTTTATCTTTTAATTTTGGTAGGGGGTAGAAATATACAACACTTTTTACGGATTAATTTTATTGTTCCATTGTTCAAAAAAGTGAATACGTAAGGGTTTCTAACAATAATTGCATTCCTTTTTTATAATTGAAATTCACTATAACTGGTAGTCACGATAGGTGTATCGTCTTCATGTATTTGTAACCAGTAACAAACTCTGAGAGTTAAGAGAACAAGGAATGTTATGCATGTATAGAGAACGCACCGAGGTCATAAAATAAAACTGTGAGAGACACCTGCAACAATTTTCCTAATATTTGAGTTTATATTATAATAGAGACAAACTACAAATTTATGATCCAAAAATTAATTGTCAGCACTATACTCTGCACAAACGTGATACTGATGGTAAATTTTTAATTGTTGTATTTGAAATTTTAGCTATACCCAAAAATGTTTTAATTTACGAACCGAACCCATTACCTTTGTCAAATTTGTAGCTGAACTGTTGGTATTCTATCAGGGACAACTTTAAATTTTTTTTTTATATCTGGCAATTTGTTGACATTTAATTCGACTTTTGACACATTTTTCAGAAGCTGCATTAATTAATCTAGTAAAGTGTTATATATAAGTTCTAACCCGGTTGATTATTGATTAACTCTTATAATTGGCAATATTTTGTTATGGACATAACATCAAAAGTAATCTCAGTCTTAATAGTACATATAATTATAACCTCAACAATTTAGAAATAATAAAATTTTTTACTGTTTGAATTTCCTAGATCAAACAATTCCATAGTGAATTTAATTTGACATTAAAATCACCACAAACTGCTACCTTTTCATGGCAGTTAAAAAAAATTATATAGAACATAATGTACATACTCTGGGTGGTCATTTTGTGGTGACATATCACAATTTTATATCACAAGTGGAGAGTTTTAATATAAATTCAAAAATTTCCAAACACACCCGTGTAAAATGAATTTTAAGGGGAAATTTGATGAATCTCAATGTAGACTTCTGACGTTTATTATATAAAACGAAATTTCATTCAATCTAGTGTTGCCACCGACAAGAGTCAAGTTTTTTCTTATTGAAAAAAAAATAAAAAAAATTTTTTTAAATAAATTTATATTACAATTAAGTTTATTTAATTTATAATTCTTTTTGAAAAACGTCGATTGTAAGCGCAATTTCGCGCATTGAATTTAAAATATACCTGTAAATGTTGAGGATTAAAACATCATGGAAAGTTTAAGAAACAACACGGCGATGCGACAATTCCAGAAAGGAAATCTTAAGCCAACAGATCAGGATATGATGAAGTTTATTCTGAGCAATGGATTAAAAGCTAATGATATACACACGCTTTATCAAAATTTCATATAAATCTTGATATAGCGTGTGTATATCATTAGCTGCATATATATAAAATTTAATATGGGACAAAAGTACCTAGTTTTTGGGACAAGCAAATAATTTAGTATTCACGTACACAAGCGGAAAATCTACAGAGGTATCTGTTAAAGGCACAAGCGGTATAATGAGGTACGTTCGAGTTTTCAACTTATCGCCAGAAATTACAGACAAAGCATTGAGCGAAGTAATGCTACATTTTGGCAACATATTGTCAATTCGGAGAAAAAAATATGCAGCTAACTCATTATTACCAGTTTTTTCCGGTGTTAAGGCGCAAGTACGTATGCGGATGTAAAATGTAAAAGAAATCCGCATACTAACTAATCAAATAAACGCATATAAACCATGTGACTAGCTTCACCAATCAAATCACACGTTTGAGGATATAATATTGCGTAGTAAAATAAAACCAAAGTAATAACGGAGATAAAAATATTTTAAATTTGTTTTTAAATGGAATACGAAGATTTTTGTCCGCATACGTATGGTTTGATTGGTGAAGTAAGTCACATGGTTTATATGTGTTGCTTTGATTGGTTAGTATGCGGATGTTTTTTATATTTTACATCCGCATACGTAATCGCACCTTTAGAGGAATAAATATAGAAAAAGAACGAGATATACCGCAATTTACATACATATATTCAAAATATTAAAACGAGAATTGTGTATGATGAAAGAACGTTGTTTTAAATGCGAGAATGAAACACTCAAAAAACTAGATTGTCCGTTAGTACAAAATGAAAATAATAATATGCCACAATAATTGCGACCAAAACCAGTACAGCAGTTAGATAAACAAGAACAAAATATACAGTACTAAAACTCGCTACGTATGATCAAAACGGAACACATATAAATAACATTAATGAACGAGTAAAATATAGTGATGTAGCCAAAATAACACATTTGCATCTACAGGCTGAGAATAAAATTGAAGAACTAAAAACAATGATTAAGGTCATTACATTAACAAAGAGTGACAACCACAGTTGGGCGTGTAAATTACACAATGTAATTTACTGGGTTTTTTACATGTAAAATGTAAACGATTATTTTATACATACTGTAAAATATAAATCAACTTTTTCATTACAATTATCGCCATCTGTTACCAAATCTCTTAATTAAAGAAAAATTGACTATATACTACAGTGTAGTGTATTTGTGTTTATTTATTGTGATATTTGTACATATGTATAAATGTGAAATAAAGTGCAACTTTCCTATGATAAGAAATATTTTGACAATGAAATCTTGACACCTGCTATCAATTAATGTAATTTGATGAACGCTTCGTTTTTCGTGAGAGGATTTAGCATATGGAATTCCTTGAATGGTAACTGCTGGGTTTCAAAACGAAAAAATGTTTTTCCCAAATTTAATTATTAATGTATTAATCAATTTATCTAGTATTAATTCTATGGTAAGGTTAGTATAATGGTATTGCTGCAAACTTAGGCTATGAAAAATTATTAATTGTAATTAGAGTAAGAAAAATTAAATTGGATTAATAAAATTCATTACAGTTCCACGCTTAAATTCGATAATCATATTCGCTACCTCTTTACTACACTGGACATCAAAGGCATAATGCTTAGGCATTTTATCGAATGGATAGAATAGGGCTAGTAATTTCAGGCATACATTTATTTGATGAGGGTGAGACGGGTAGTGATAATTTGGTTGATTTTGTCCTGTTTGAAATTATTAAAGATTTAAATTTAAAAGCCAGTCAAACGAGTATAGATTCACTTCATTCATTTCATTGCAGAGAATTATTTTATTTATGATTAAACGTCAAATTGCAATTAGTTTTCCGCTACATATCGAAAGAAATATGCACTCTTAAAAATATTTTATTTTAGTTTATTCAAATGTAGCTAGATGGCACTATGTCACTAGTTGTTTATATAAGAACTAGTTTAAGACGTAAACAGATGGCATTGTAGAAGGATAGGTGATTTTTATAGTCTCAATGTAGATAACTAAAAGTTGAAAATAATTATGATTAACCATTTAAAAAAAATTTTTAATTGGATTTTCTAATGCAAGTTATTCTTATAAACAAATGTTTGTATCATTTATTCAATATTTTAAATTATTTCTGGACGGATTCTCGTTTTTTAAATATAATTTACATATTTTTGTAATATACACATTTTTTTAGTAATTTACGTTATTTACATGTAAAATGGAGAAAACGTTTTTTACATGTAAAACGCCCAACCCTGGTGGCAACCGGAGACTGAGTCTTCTTGTATAGATATGGAGAGTGAAGACATGTCTGTGAGTGTGAGCAGGCAGAAGGAGATCACAAAAAAAGAATTACACAAATAATTGGACAATTCTAAGTAACATAAACTCACAAAATAAAACGGCTTGCAACACAACAGCATAATGAAGAATGCGGTCTTCAACTAAAATATTGATATTTAGCGGAAACGGATATTCCCTATGTTTACACGGTATGTTCTAATTGTTTATGCGTGGATGAGAAAATGAGTGAAAGGATTGTTATTGGTCAGATAAATATTTAGTGAATTTTTATGCCAAAAAATATATGTTGGCCAACTATCTGGCTAATAACAATATGAATATGATTCTTGTAAGTGAAACCTGGGAACGAGTGAACCTGTCGTTGAATGTGAGGGAGTATAGATTTCTTTCCAAACCAAGAAGTGATGGTTATGGTGGTAATCTAAAAGTTCCGTTACCCACATTTGAGATTATGGAGGCAATTGTCGCCGTAACCAATAATTTGGAAAGAAATCTGATACTAGTAAGTATTTATGTAACCCAAGTACAAGAAGAAGATGAAAGGAAAAAAGCCTTGAGTGATTTCAAGAAATTGTTTGAATGGGGGAGAGGAAAAGTGACCTGATGGTCTGTGGTGATATGAACGCACATGCGTGAATGTGGTGGTGTTTTAACAATTGCATGAATGGAAATCAGTTGGTCGATCTGATTCAAGATTCCGATTTGGTGGTCTTGAATGATGGGAGCCCAACTAGAATGGCGAGTGTAGGGGGTACGGCCAGTGCACTAGATTTGTCTATATGACATCTGTTGAATTGGCCGCCCGGGTCACTTGGTATGTAGAAGAAGAGAATTTGGGTGGGGATCATTTAATGATTAAAATGATCATGAATGATAACAGTGTTTATTAAAAAGCGTGAAATAATAAGTAGTAAGAGGTGGGTTCAGGAAATGAATGAGATTCTCGGAGAAAATAAAATAAATCAATGCCAGTTGGATAGTGAAATAGAACGAGTGAATAAGGAATGTATTAAAATTGTGAACATGAAAGGGATTAATGTGAATGGGTGGTGGAAAATAATGAAAATAATGAAGTTCAATTCTGGTTTGAAAGGAAGCGAATAGCCTAGCGGGAATTCAGTAGGAACAAGAGTAGTGTGAATAATATTACGTATGGTAAACGTAAAATGAATGGAAAATTAAAGAAGGCTATTCGCCGAAAAGGAAAAGTTGGCGGGAATATGTGTCCCAAATGACACATAGAACCACAACGGATGTATGGAACTCATTTAATAGAGTGAATTGTAAACATTTTAATGTTAGCAATGTGGTGTGTGAGAACCGAGAAAAAGGGGATCAATTTCTTAGAATGCTATTGAATGTTTGTAACGATTTAAATGTGATAAACGAAATTGAAAAAATAGATGCAAATAAAGTACTAGATCGAAGATATGAATGGGATGAGTTCCTTGGAGTTTTAGATAATTGTAAATCTACCACTCCAGGAACGAATCACGTAAGCTTTAAAATGATGCAGTGGTTGAGTGAAACAGCGAAGCACAATTTGCTTGAAACACTCAACAAAGTATGGATGAGTTAAAAAATAGCAGATAAATGAAAAGAAACCAGGGTGGTTCCCATTCCTAAACGGGATAGAGATCCGAATGTGGCAACAAATTATCGTGATATATGTATCTTGAATGTTTTTATTAAAATGTTAAATGGAATGATGAAAGAACGAATCGAATGCTTTATGAATGAATTTAATTTGTTGCCATCAAAAACATTTGGATTTCGAAAGAACCATTCTGCCATCAAGTGTGTGAAAAAGTTTGTATGGGAAGTAAGAAAGGATAATGTGAAGGTAGTTGCGGTATTTTGGGACATTGAGAGGGCTTATGATTATATGGTTCCGTGGTAATTGCAACAAATTCTTTCCAATTTTGGATTTTCACGGAAAATATGTACGTGGATAAAAGATTTTATGAGTGAAAGAATTATTTTAAATGGGAGATTATATACGTTGGAGGGAGTAACGAATACCGGGCTTACGCGAGATACTACCGTATTAATACTAGGAACCCTATCATTCTGCAGTTTGCAGATGATTTTGTGATAATTGGAAAAGGGAGAAGGATAGATGGTGGCTCAAAATGCACAAAAGGGGGTAAATGAAGTTATGGAGAGATTTAGACGGTTAAATTTAAGAGTGAATCCTAATAAGTGTGCATATATGACTTTTAGAACATACGACACAAATGTTAACATTAAAGTGGATGATAAAAGAATTGAACATGTCAAAACGTACAAGTATTTAGGTATATGGATTGATAGGCGGATGAATTTTGGAAAGCACATCAAAATTTTGGCAGATAACTGCAAGGAACGTTTAAATGTTATTAAAAGGGTGAGCAAATCTAAGTGAGGCGCTCATCCAAGTGTATCTGATATGTTTAGAAAAGCCTTTATTTCTCCCAAAATCGGATATGGTATTAGTGTGTAAGGGAATGGTTCGAAAGGAGCTTTAGCCAATTGATAAAAGTAAAGATTGCGTGTGTCAGTGTAGTTTTGGGGGCGATTAATTCAACCCCGATACATAATCTGTGGTCTGAAATGGGTTATTCTCTTGAGTATAAAAGAGAGTGGATCACAGTGAGAAAGACAGTGCGAATGATCACACGGAAAAATGAGTTGTGGAATGAAATGGTTGTAAAGCTTCAAAGTAGAGCTGTGTATAAACCAACATATAGAGCTAGCATTGCACTCAAAAATATGAATATATTTCTGAGTATAGGCAATGCTGGTCCGCAACCCATCCCTAACAACCTAACTGTATGCTTGCATATGAAGGAATTCAATAAGGGTAAAAGTAATGAATGTGGGAGGTTTGGTTTACAAGGAAATGTATGATTTTGTTAGAATGAGTGGTAAAATAATTTGATATAAAAGAAATAAGGCGAATAGAGGATATTCGTTTCCGTTGAGGAAAGTCATCGTTAACGAACTACATTACATTTACTTTACTGCACATTTTCCCATCGCCATAAAAAGTATTTAAACATAATTTAAAAATTTAAACATAAAAAAATACACATTAAAATTAGTAAACTTTTTCTCTACACATTATAGTATTTTAATGATATAAAAATAGCATGAGAGCGTATTTATTTTGTGGGGGCTTCTTTAGATTGAAGCTCGATATAATCTTGTGACAAATGATGACACAGCTGCAAAAGTACGGTAAGGACTCCCCATCTGTTGTGTTCTCTCGCCTTTGAAGATTTTACTTTACCTTGACTAGTTGATGTGAGCTTTCAATGCCTGTATACAGCTTTCATATCGGTAAATTTTCTGCAAAAAGATCGATGGATGTATTTAATATCATTAAATCATATTTAGTCTATACAGCACCAACATTGGCTCTAAGGCGAGCCCTCACTTTATATAGAACATCGTTAGCAAAAAACTGCCATGAGAGGTTATAGCTACAAAAAGATACCATTAAAAATATAAGGTACTTTTTGAAGCAACAACGTTGCTAAGAGAAACTTAGGAAAATAAGCGCCAACATAACGAAACGAATTAATAGAAATGCAATGGTTTACAATCAAGCTTGCATTAACTTTTTTATTATTTTTCTTTATATAAGTATATTTTTCCTAGACGGAATTTTGACTGAAATACAATAAAAACATCATGTACCTATGATGTTTTTATTGTATTTCAGTCAAAATTCCGTCTAGGAAATATATATTTATATAAAGAAAAATAAATTATATAAAGAATGTTAATGCAAGCTTGGTTGTAAACCATTGCATTCCTTTCGTTATGTTGGCGCTTATATAAAATAAAATAAAACTTTAAAGACACATAAACCAAAATTTTGTCATTTACTGTCATTAAATAAAACAAGTTGTTTTGGTCTCTTTCATTCTCTTCAGTAAAAGACGTGACATAGTTCATTATTAAACCATCCGCAGCTTACTACGATAATTTCACTAGTTACAACTTTTGTCACTAAATGTGATACAGCACCACAAAATGACCACCCTGATTTATTTTGTGTTCATAACGACGAATGTAGTTTATTAGGCTTAAATAGACTTTGGACGATTTAATTTTGACTAGAAAATTTGCTGTAAGATTTTATAGCGAAATTAAATCTTGTTTCAAAAATTTTAGGAGTTGACGAATTAATTTCTAAATTTTAAAGCTATCCAAAATACCGAGATATTAGATATACGTGTACATCAGCGCAGGGCATACAAGCGGTACACTATTGACCAAATTTCAACTAAATATCCACCGGACAGAAAATAAAATGCATCATCTAATGAATAATGTCATAGAAAAAAGATATTACTATAATAATGTGAAAAAATATGAATGGTAAAATGTATTGATTTTCAAAGGTTGGCGAGTAACTAACGTCAACCTTTTGAAAATTTGAACCATCAATACGATGTAAACCTTTTAGACAAATTTTGGTTATTGTCATAATGTGAAGATCCAGTCCGAACGCTCGCATTGGAAACCTCTTTTTAACACACAGTGTAGTGTTTTTCAGTTTTAATTATAACATTGTTAAAAATGCATTTAACATTTTTATTTTTCTTCAACTTTTCCTTAAGAAAAATAAATAATAATTCTAAATCTATATAAAAATTCTAATTCTGATTATTATTAGTAGAATTGTACTGCGTAAACAAACATTACACTCGTATGGATGTGTAGACACCAAAAACACGTTAAATCGTTTTTTATTGCTGTACTTGGGTAGGATATCTCGGATTTTTTTTTATTATGTTCATTTCGTCTCTAAGTAAATAAATCTGTTGTTTTTGGTAACAGATTTGTAATCTTTATTAGAGTGATTATGTTATAGTATATTGGTGGTGCGAGTATTCTAATTGGGATCTTAAAGATTCGATGTATCATTACAGTGTTAATGGTTAATCGATTCTTTCGACAGTATTTCATAATAAAAGTAACTGTGATTTAATCAAGCCATTCACCAGTAAACTAACATTGGGGAAAGCAATAAGCAATACCCAGATCCCAAAAGCGATCGCCGGCGAGTTTAAGACATTTAATCAAAACCTATTTACAGTTAGAAGGGCCGTCGTTACAAATGAAAGCACTCCACTCAGACCACTATTAAACATTTTAAATTTTATGGCGGGTTATTCTTTCAATATTTTCAATAGCAGCAGAAATTAAGTGGTAAATTTACACATTGTCATAGAGAAATTTTGTATATGTTTATGTAGGATACTGGAAAAAAGTCTTCCAAAAGCTTATCACCTAGGACTAATTCTTCCTTTTGTTTATCACCAACTGCATGCGATGAATGAAATCTACATCATTTGCGGTGATCTTTGTTACCATATATTTTTCACAACTAATTCGTCAAAGGTTATTGCAAGTTGTTGCATTGAGTAGAAATTACCTGAAATTTCTTTTTATTAGTGGCTGTTTTAGATTGTGTGTACTGGGTTTTAGCAGGAGGTTAAATAATAACATCAATGGTGGATTTGCAAATTTCTGTAGCTAACAGAAAAAAGGTAAAGCAAAACCTTTTTTGTTGCAGGTTTTTTGTTTATTTTGTTAGATTTAAACTATGCCTGTGCTTTAATCCAAGATTAAAGATCAGTATATATCACATTATATAGTGTTTAAACTTGTATATCTCGTGTATCACCTTAACATCAATGATAAATTGAGTTCGATCGTTGCTAAATACACTGACTAATTATTTCCAAATGCAAAAGAGACAATAAACCAGTAGGAAACGCAAAACCCACGAAAATCGTCGAAAGGTATTATTTAGTATTATTTGATCAGATGTATTGAAGAATGGACAGAATATCAACTAAAGAATTCTGCACTGCCATTGTTGACAAGGGTACATATTTATTTTACATGACGTTACATGACGCAATACGTTGAATAACAAATCATTGGATTTTAATATGTCGGATACGGATTGGACCCCAGGCCTCTTGGAATCAACAAGGCATTAATTAAAATATAGCAAATTCTAATTTTCAATAAATTTTTTTACTTAATTCAAACGTCGCAGTCATGCCAAGTGTATGTTCATACTAAATGTCAATTATGACACTATGCAAATGCGGACTAGATATTTTTCTACTGCCCTTAAAAAAGCTAATCTCCTCGCCCGACATTTTGTTGCAAACTCTAATTTAGCTGATTCTAACTTAACAACCCCGATTATCACTCTAGCCAGCTCGTCAATGCACCTAATTAGTTTAACACAAACAAGTCACCCAGTTCGGATGTTAATCCCCCAATTGTTCTCAAATATTATTACAACCCCCTTATAAACTCACTATCATGTTTTTTTCACCAATCTATTTCTTGTAGCATTTTCCCCTTTCATCTCAAAAACAGCTAATATACATCCTGAGCTAAAAAACTGCAACAAATTGGACCGGCAAAATTATCGTTCAATCGATATCGTCTCGGTGCTTTCCAAAGTACTTGAGACCGTAATCAATTTTTATCTTATGATATATTTGGAAGATAACCTTATAATTTCCAATCGTCAGTATGGTTTTCGTGGAGGGAGTTCAGCAGGTGACTTAATTTTAGTTATCACCGAACAACGGAACACGAGTCTTCATCATTTTGGTGAACCACAAGTAATTATACTCGATATCTCGAAGGCATTGGATCGCGTGTGACACAAAGCTTTGCTGTGCAAATTGCACATTTTACTGTTTACCTTCTTCTTCATCGCGAAATAACAGGTTCTCGCAAAAAAATGGCTGTGAAGTTCTTACGTGAGGTCTCACGACTATTCTTGAATTGGGTGAAGCCAACAAAATGGAATTCAATCCAACAAATTTTAATCCTGTGATTTTTCCACGGCTATTCGTCTTTTTTGACTGGTGAAAATGGCTACATTTGATACATTTGAGATTATTTGCTTGACTATATCAAAAAGTGTATATTGGACTGATCAAAGCAGGAATTGGTGTAGTCAGATGTCTTGCATGTTTACGACAATATAAGTTTTACTTTACTCCATCAGAAACACTTACAAGACTCAGGATGGAGTATAGTTCACATATTTGGGCTGGTGCACTAAAAAATCATTTAACTGCGTTCAATGGGATCCAAAACCGAGCATCTCAAATGATTGGGTACGTAAAAGTATTACCTAATCTTGATTATCTTTCCCATAGGCATAATGTTCAGTGGAATGACGAGGCGTTCCTCTTCGTATACAATTTACAGAGATTCAAACTCAATATCATAAATAAAACACTAGAAGACTGAAACTCCTTATTCCTTTTATTCCTCTCTTACCTTATTCCGTCCTAATCCTTCCTTTACCTTTTAGTAATGCTGTGTGCTTGTTCTGCTAGAACATTCTTATTAAGGATATAACATTATCCTAAGTGCTACGGAGATATAAAATAATTTTTAAAAAAAACCTTCGTAGAAGCAGGTAGTTTGTTTTAGTTTAATTTTTTGAATTAATTTTAAAATGTTAAAATTAATTTTTGCATTAATTTAATTCAAATTAATTTCATTTCGGAGTTCAATTAATAATTGTACTTTTACTAGCTTAAGTAAGCCTATATAGCAAGGTACTAGAGGTTCTACCCTCAAAACCTGTCGCAACTACCCTAGACAGTAGGTCTTGTGATAAACAGTATGTCTTGCGCCAGATGTCTTTCGAGGTTGAATTGGAACCTACTAAACCACCTGCCAAAAAAACTTAAAGTGGGCTTTTCCAATCAAGGCCCTTTTTGTTAGAATACAAGGTCCAACTCATAAACCACAATTCCTTGGTTCTTTTCTGAGAACAGTTCTTTTCTGAGAACGAGGAACAAAATGAGGAACAATTTCGATAAGCTAAGGTCAAAATGTGGTCGGTTTTTTAGTAGAAGAGGATGATTTTCCTCGGCCAAACATAGTTAGGTGGTTCTTTCCACAGAGCCTTAGCTTGTCTAGTGAGAAAATTCTTGCTACCATGTCCGCGCAGAACAATGGCGGCCAACTGACAACTGGCGCATTCGTCCATTTCGCATAGGTGCATAGGTATTCTTCCATGAAAACACTGCGCGTAACCTGGTGGAACGAAGCATACCGCTTCGGTCACATCAGGCTAGTTCTTAAGAGCGCTCCAGCCCCACCAACCAAACCACTAAGATCAGCTCCAGTAGGGATGTACTTTATCAGTCTCAGAAGGAGGTACAAACGACAACAATGGGCATCTGAGAACAGCAGCACTGTAGAGGGTTTTATTCCTACTGCCTCTTCGTTGGAAGAACGATCAATGGAACTTTCCTTAACTCTCTTTGGGTTCTGAGGAATCAGCTAGGTTGACTAGCCAAAGGGGTATCCATGGAAGACACTCCAAGTCACAGCACCCTCCTCGGGAATTAAGCCTTGGAGTGCTCGAGGTGATACTGGGAAATGTGGCAGCAATACGCCAAATCCTGCAAAGCAGTCGACTAGCAAGGAACCAGGAGCAGAGAGCTCCTTATCCTAATAAACAAGTATGGCTGGTACTATTAGAGTACTACAAGCAAACATGCATCACGCAAAAGAAACCTCGGATACCTTTTGCAACAGGTTTGCTCAACAACAATGGAGGAAAAATCAGGGGCCTCCACCTTAAGTCATGTAAGTTGATTTACGATTGCAAGGTAAAAGTTCCCCGCAATATTTGTCTCATTTAATATTAACGTTTTTCCAATTGCAGAGTTCATTACTAAGGATTTGGTTGCAGTAATCCTGGAAGTACCGACTGGCAGGGAAGTGCAGGGGACAGTGTGTGCCTTGGCGTACCTCTCTGGTAGCTCGGTAAGTGTTCCACCTGTAGTTGCACATGATCTAGTGGAGTACTGCAACCGAAAAAAACAAACAATTTCTCATTTCTTGTTTTACAAACTGTAAGACCTTCAGGGATATTTTATTCATCAAGTGGACATGCTGCCAACATCTTTTAGTTCAATTAGTGATCTAGAATCTACAGCTTGTCTGCTTAGTGATGTACTCTTTTCTTCTTACAGAAGCAGCTGTGTAACGCGTAACCTTGTGGTTAATTGCAAAGTTCCATGGTGGAACGAGCAGCTGGCTAAATCCCGTTAGAGGGTTAGGAAAATATTTAATATAAGACAAAACATTTTGTCATGCTATGAGTGGAATGAATATAGGCAAGCCCTAATAAATTACAACATTGAACTAAGGCGTTCGAAACAACTTACGTGGAGGAAAAACTGTGGTAATATTGAGGATATATCTATAGATACTGTATACAGCTGCTCGACTCAATAAAGTTCTAGCTAAGGATCAGTCCAACAAAATTAGGCTTTTTCTGAAATCCGACGGTAATTATACATCAGGTCGCAGACAGTCACTTGAAATCCTGCTTCAGGTGCACTTTCCGGGCGGCACAGCTGTTTGCGACACAAATAAAACTACTAACCCCATTTTTGGTACACATATGGATGCAAATATTATTTGGGTAAATAGTTTATCCGGTTAGCTTTTTACTCCGGAACAAGTCAAATGGGCCATTAACTCCTTCCAGCCGTTCAATGCTGCAGGCGGAGATGAAATCTTCCTAGCCCTCCTCCAAAAGGGCGGCGTATGTTCAGCAGTACTTGGAGCTCAAAATGATTTACTGGATGTACATCATGATATTAAGGCCAACTGTAACCACCTACGTCAAAAAATCAGTTGCTATTTGTGCAGCTAGAATAAAGCTAGCAAATGATTATGGTTATGATCATATGGGTTACCTGGACATTTTGAATGAACTTTTAGACTTGGATATGTTCTTTAGAGTTCCGGACTTCATGCCCAAAAAACTCTGCTTTGGCAAGAATTTCATGGTAACAGACCTTGACAGAACAGACTGGAATACTGGTGAACCTTCTATGATACCTATCATAATAGTTTGGTTCATGGATGGTTCAGAAATGGATAGTGAAGTCGGCATTGGTGTCTTTGGACCCAACCACTAAATATCGAAATCAATGGGAACTTACGCCAGTGTTTTTCTACCCGAAATTCACGCCATCGAAACCTGCGCCTCAACTTTTATGACTAAAGGTCTTAAAGGCGCCTCGATCCACATTTTATTCGACAGCCAAACTTCATTGAAAGCAAAGGCTTCTATCTGCCTGGATTCAGTCGGTTAAAAGTGGTTGTTAACTGCTATAATCTCTCTCTTGCCATAACAAAGTTAAGTTGTGATGGATACCTGGTCATAAGGGCATCACTGGAAATGAGATAGCCGATGAACTTGCACAAGCAGGCTCGTCAACTACACTCATTGGTCTTGAGCCTTTATATGGTATCCCGTGGGCCTCTGCAGTCTACACAATTAGTAAATGGGAAAAACACAGATTAAAGCTGTATTCCCGGCCTTAAACAAGCCAAATCTTTGATCAGACCATTTCACCATAAAGACTTGGCGGTCAATTTTGGTAAAGGAAAAATCAGGAAACTAGCAAGTTTTCTTTCAGATCACTGTAATCTGAGATATCATTTGAATAAAAAGAACCTGTTCACAGAGACAGAGTGCCATTCTGTTTGAAAGAGGTAGAAACCACAGACCACATACTATGTGAGTGTGTTGCTTTGTGGTCACCGAGGTGGCTTCATTTTGAAGAGAGATATTGAACCCCGAAAAATATGTAAATTGGCCTCTGCGAGCAGTATTCTCACATTTATTACGAATGCTCTTGGACTAATAAGCCCATTAGCACAAAAGATCTTTTAGCTTGTAGTGCTGGCATGGGATTAAAAAAAACCTATATAGAAGTTACGATGAGAGTAAAGACTTCTCAAATTAATGCATGATATATATTACAATTATACTTCTTTATCTGGTAATTAACATAAATCTAGGTTCTCGATTGCAAAATATTTGCGACATGATTACTAATAGTTATTTGCATAGCATCAATATTTATTATAACTGCGATTAAACTATAATTGCTTCGACGTGATTTGACTTAATTAAAAAATTTGAAATATATAAACTTGTTGAATTTTTAACACATAAACAACGAATTTAACGAATAAATAGTTTTACAATATATCTGATGGAATTTTAATTTAAATCTTTAAAGCACTTCCATAAACAAAAATTGACGAAGTAATTTATCTAATCACCCTAATCGTCCTTTAACTGTAGACAAACCATAATAATTTTATCATTGATAACTACATCAGAAATTAATTCCAATTGAAATTTCGATTATTGCTTCTATTCATCTTGGGTAAATACAAAAGTTAAGATTTTCTTAGTTTTCCTGTATACACCAAAATCAACGGCTCTTTTATAACATGGTGAACAAAGCAAAATTGAAAAATGGGATAATTTATTACGTGAAATGAAAATTATTGACATTTTTTCCGTTTCTACTATCAACTTTTCCGATTTATATTTTCTTTTATCAACATCTTTACAAAAGTGTAATTGAATGGCTTTTGAAGATGTTATTTTTTGTCTCTCTCTTACTCTCTCGTATACCACTACTAATAAATACACAGCGCACGGGCATGCAACAAAAATGGTTAACTGAGAAAATAAGAAACGCAAAAAAAATTGTGATGATTTTTCTTAAATTTTCCAATTCAATAAAAATCCACTTTGATAATTTTTATTTAACCGACGAGAGTGGGTGTGTCAGTAAAAATCTTTTTCGTTTTTTTTTTTTTATTTCATTTTCATTTTCATTTTTTTCTCCCATCCAATTACAACATTTAGTTTTAGTTTTTTTTTTAGGGTGAATTTGGAAAATTACGATAAATTCTAACTTCTTGCACGTTTAACGGAAAGAATAAAATGATTTCTAAATTATTTACTGTTGCTTATTATTGTCATTATTGCGAGTAGATCTAAATGAGAAAATAAGAGGAGGATGAGATTGGAGATTGGAAAAGGAAAGCAAATTTATTTATTTATCAATTTTCCTTTTTTATTTATATACATTTTCCGTTCGCCATATAATACAAACACACACACACACATACAAAATGATAATAGCTAATGGTAATGTTGATGATTACATTTCTTACCTCTTTCTTAATTTTTTATTTGATTTTGTTCGTACAAACTTTTATATGATTATATGAATGAAGGGTGCTTATTTGAGTTAAATAATTCTTCGTTTTTTTTTTTTTTTTTTATTTTTAAATTGAAACGAAAAATATTAAGAAAATTACAGAAATTTGTTTCTCCTGCGTTAAAAGAAAATAAATTAATTCAGAATTAAATTATATTCATTAAAAAAATTGTGTTTAAGGACAAAAGAGGTATTTACTCTGCTTCTTACATTAGTTTCACATAGCCAATTTCCAAAACTTTAACCTCCAATCCCAATTTTTTTTTATCATTTGTTTCTTAAATGTTTGAAATTGGTTATGTGAAACTAATGTAAGATACTCTGATCATCCTAGTTGGACCACACTCTAACAATTTTTTATTTCAGTATAAAATGTTTGGTAATATATCGTAAAGTTTTTAGTGTAAAGTAATGGCAAAATTTAAGTAACATTATTATTTTTTAGAATTTATAGAGATTTTAAATTTTTGATAGATGAAGTAATTTTTTTTTTTTACTAATTATTTATTTATCAATTTTTATTTTTATTTTAATACAATTAATCAGCGAATTTAAACAAACAAAAATAAAATAAACAAATAAATAAGTTGATCCTGAATAAGTTTAACTCAAAGTGTTGAATCAAGTTTTGCTTATAATAAAATAAAATGTATACAAATGAAGTTTAGTGGGTGCACAAAAAGAAAATATAACAATTTACTGATATTATAAAAATAGTTTACTTTAAACTAGGATATTAAATAGTTAAACATAGATATAAAAATAAAATAAAGCTTACATTACTACAAAACTACAAAATATTAGACATATACAACAAAAATAAACATTAGGTCAGTTATATTAACCGATTTTAACAAACACTCTTAATAATAATTTTGACATTTTTTAAATTTTCAAAACTATTAGTCTTGTTTATTCGAACTTTTTGGGACCGTTGTTTTAAATAGCTTCTAAACCACTGCAACGCGGTCCCACGAAAGTCAATAATTTCAAGTTTGTGTAGTAACATACGATGATTTACATTATCAAACGCTTTAGTGATATCAATAAATAACGATGCCACTTTTTTATGTTTACTAAGGTTGCTGATGATAAAGCTATTAAACTTAACAAGGGCATCTTCAGTAGATCGTCCTTTAATGAAACCGAATTGGTTGCCATTTAGAAAACGTGTCTTATTAAGAAAGGACATTATACAGGATTTAACAATTCTTTCAAGAACTATGGAAATTACTGGAAGTAATGATATTGGACGGTAGTTGTTAGTCTTTGATCCCTTCTTATGAAGAGGAATTGTAATTGCGGACTTTTGTTTATCTGGGAATACATCTTTATTAAAACTTAGATTGAAAATGTGAGTTAATACCTCACAAATGTGTTCACCTAGTCGTTTAATAATGTTACTACTTAATTTATCCTCCCCAAAAGGGTGCAAGTTTTTCAAATCAAGAATACAATTTAAAACCTCAATTCTATTGGTGTAGAATAAATAAAAATTAGTATTTGTAGAACTAGTTGAATCTAAGAGTATACTATAGTCGACAGAGTTAGAATCAGTAGTGTCAATGCCAAGGTAAGACTCAAAAAAATAAATAATCACATTTAATAAATTAATCGAAAGCTCTTAACAACAGTAATAATTTTGCTATAAAATTTTCATACATTATCACAAATTTCGTGCATACAAAATCGGAAAGGGGTTCCAAATTTACGAAGATGAATCATTAGCACACGAAATAGTGAATGGTCCGATTGTGTTATTAATAGCGAAAGCTGGTTATGGTTGCGCGCAAATAGAATTATTCTCCTTGTCCTCGACCCGCAGCTTCTGCCAGCTAACCTCAGTCTAGAAGGGTGGATATAGTTTGATCGAGGTCAAAACACCAACAACACACACCATTTGACAATGCATCTATATCACTGATCAGTCAAGTAAATTATTTACACACCCATATTAAAGTGATTGCATGATCACTAGGTTTGTTTTATTATTTCTAGTTTTACCATAGAAAAAAACAAAAGAATGATAAAAAAATATAGTGTATACTGGTTGTTGCATGCCAGTACAAAAAGAAATAATAACATATTTTTAAGTATGTATATCTATCCGTGTTGTACATTATTTTGCATTGCTGATTTGATTATTTTGCATTGCTGATCTGATTTTCAAATGTTTGGTTTTGTTTTTCCTTTCTCAATACTTTAGTGGTAGACGAATGCGGATGTAATTAACAGAATGGCTATAGAAAAAAATGTGTTTGCTATTTTTGTGTTGGTTGCATGCAATGCAACTATGTTTTAATTTTTTGTTTTATGTAAATAACTATAAAAAAACAAAATAAATTGTATCGGTACAATTGTACACACTTTTTTCGGCCAAATTCGTGATGTTTATTTCGTTGTCTTTTTTTTAATTTTCTTATCCGTACATACAAATTATTCTTTCTATTTCGAAACAAATATATCGAATAATTCATATAATTCGCTAGCACTTCATGAATACAATACATTGATATAATACATGTATAGAGTTGTTTAGACATATTATTTGATTATTACAAAATTTTGTTTTCCTTTATGACCAATTAAAATCGTGATTTTTTCTTATTAAAAACAAATTAAATCATAATACCTTCGCATTCATCTACCTCTACAGTCAGTAGTAATGAATGACAAAGGAAAAACAACTGAAAATAAAAATGCAAAATATTGTGCAACAAGGATAGATACATGATTAAAAATATGTTGTTGTTTCGCTTTATACTGGCATGCAACAACCAGTATGCACTGGTATATATTTTTTATTGTTTCGAATGCCGTTTTAACATACTAAATTGATCATTCTTATATTCTTTTTTATGGTTTTACCAGAGACAACTTATAATAGATTAATCATTTACACTACGAAGGAAATAGAAATTTATATAAAAAAAAACTTCTGATATTTTCAATGTCTTCGTTGTATTGGTGAAATGTTCTTGCTTATACGTATTATATACTATGCGTATACGTATTATATACGAAATTTTGAAGTTTGAATGTGTTGTGTTGTATAAAATAAATGCAGAATAGGAAATAAGTAATAAATACATAAATGAAACTCGAAGTAATTCGGTGATTTTATTTTTGTTGTAATTTTTATAATTTTTGTAAAATAAAATTCAAAACAAAACTGCAAATGAGGAAATGTTTACATTTTTGAATCATTTAGAATTAAAGGGTATCCAAATAAAAAATCTTTCATTTTATCTATGATTTAGATTTATCCTATTATTATTTGTAAATCATTATCTATTATACGACCACGGCCGTTTTGATTGAAAGTTATATACCATGTTACCACTTTCTTCAAGTCCTGAATTATTTAGAGATTGTTGGCACAAACGATTGATTCAAATATAACCCAAACAAAATCAAATGGTTTAGGATTACATGAGATTATTTATAAAGGCTATTTTATTTACATGAAATATTCTTTAAAAAGGAAATAATATGGCAAACATTGATTTATTGATTGAAATACCAATTGCATACATTTTTGTAATAATACTGTTTTTTTTAAGCCAAGCGCTTAAAAAATCACCCATTATTATTTGTATTGTTAAAAAAGTAGTAGATTTATACGCAATAAGCAATCGTCAATGTTTTAGTGAGATTTTAGCAGTTCAAAGACAGCATATTGTCATACCAGAAAGACTGTTTGGTGTCTGTGACTGCTATGTTCTATATGAGTTAATGATTGTTGCGGAATCCACTTTTTGGTATTTTTTGTATAAGTATTTTTTTTAATTGCGTGCAGAACGGATTTTATAGCGTTTTATTAATCTGAAATGCTATATTTATGTCTAAATTCGCACGCAATAGAAATAAAGTTGATGATAAAACGGATTCCTGGGGAACTCCGACATTTAGTGTCCCTACGTGTCGGCAATTCCAAAGGATTCTCCGTGGTATTCTAGGGCAAAATTCCATCTGTTCATGACATCTACTAAAAGATCGGTTGTGGATTAACAATGAAAAGTACAGAAATAAGAGTTTATTTTTTTATAACAAATACAATTTACATGGAGTATTTCAAGATCTATTTAATTATAGTTTCTTGTTTTGCCTGAATTTAATTGGCTATTAATAAACAGTTATAAACAAAGCCGCTTGATGCCACTTTTTATAAAAAATGAAAATTTATAGAAACTGAATCTAATCTAACAGCAGTTCCAATCTACTATGTTTAAGTCTGTTATTACCCGTGTCAAATACAGTTGATTCTGACAGCCAAGGACAATTTTTTCGTAAAAGCACCAAAATGAAAAAATCAATCAAGAGTATCCGGTGGTCGAAACATAAATTATTTTGGTCAAAAAAATATTTATTTGATTTAATGCATTTTTCTTTGATTTTATGTTTAATATTTCGCGCATACGGTTCTTTGTTGAATATTGAAGTAAAAGTAATAAACGCTTGCTTACATACAAAAAAAAATTCCTCAGTTGGCACAGTTAAACTTCCAAAATCAGAATCATCATTAAAGTTTTTAAAAAATGTAAGCCATTCGGAAGGCGCGGAAATTGTTGTGTTGTTAAGTGTACATTGCTCCATGCATCGTGAACAATTCTTTAATAAACCGTGCTTTTCTTGATTATCAAATATTGGATTTGAAATTTTATGGTGTATGACATAACCACAAAAATATTTTATTGCGTTATCACATAATGTTGCACTTGTTATTTCATTATTGACCTGTTTTCGCATATTTCGAACTATAAATAAGTTTTATTGACATTATTCGTTTAATTATTTCCCGAAATTCTTTAACGGAAGGTTTTCTTTTTTTATAACGCACAATTGAAAACAAATTTTCCAAACAATCTTGATTAAATCTGTTAGTACAGATGTATTTCCAATCTTTTGATTTAAACAAATCATTGGCAATTATTAGGATACCTTTTATTGTCTGCATAATTCCATTAATGCAACTTATTTGATTTTTTGTATTATTTGTTAGAAATTTTAGTTTAGATAAATAAATAATGTAATTTTCTAATTTTGTTAAAAAAAGTTCTGAATTTTGAAGAGCTCCACTATTTGAAATTTTACCATATAAACTTTTGCGTTCAACACGTCAAATATTTCGTTCATTTTTTCTAAAAAATCAGCTGTATCGTTAGCCCGTTTTGATATATCTGAAGTAAACAATTTTAATTTATCGATAGTGCGTATACCAGATGCGGCGCTTGAACTAAATATTTGGACAGCATATGCAACTTTTATTTTTTGGAATGTATTTGGCTGTATATGCATTGGAGTTAATTTTGGAACTAACCGAACTAGTGACACAGAATCAGTTTTATATAGTTGTCTAATTACATCCCATGAAACTATAGCATTTGAATTACCAGCTTCTAAATTATAATTTATTAAATTATTCCGAAGAGATTTCCATAAGTGTGGAACATCGTAAATACATATGATTTTATAATCTTGAAGCATGTAATATGGCTGATCAATCGAAACATCTAAACATTTATAAAAAGATTGATTTGTTTTTCCTTGGTCACAAACCAAACCTTTTACAACCAGCCCAATAGAAAAACATTTCAGAATAAGCTCATTAATTAATCTTTTAAGCTCAGAGACAGGAGTTGTGGTAGCGGCAATTACAAACCCAATTACCTGCTTCCAGTTGTCACGTATTGATCGCACCATAAATGTACAAACTACTTTTGCAAATTTATTATTTGAGCTGCCATCTCCATAATCGGCAAAGCCTTCGATTTGATCAATTTTACTGTTGTACTCTAGTTTTTTTGCATTATGCATTTCGTCAAAACACAGCATTACTTGTTTTGATTCCATTTTAAAATGCTCTATTCTCGATTTTATTTGAGTAAACAATTCATCATTAATCGAACCTGGTAATATTTCTTGGAGAGGAAACCATCTATAAATCGATGCAAGTGAAGGCAGTTTAAACATTAAATTATCCCTTAAAAACAAATATGCAGCGGATGATTTAAAAAAAATAGCCATGGCCAAATCTTTTTCTTCGTTCGTATAAATGGTTTTATTGTTAATAAGCATTTTAACAAAAGTTTTGACATATTTATGAGCTTTTATACTGTCAATTTGTTGATAAATAGTAAGCTGATTTCTTTTTAATTGTTTTATCCTTAATTTTGCAGTACGTTTTTGAATGCCAGAATTTATAATTTTAAGTTGTAATTGTTTGTTGAGCTTTTTTAACATTTTGTTTTCATCAACCAAAACTTTATTTTGTAATTTAAAACTCTCCATTTCACTTCTGTAAAACTGACAATTTTGTTTACTTGTTAGCCATTGCTCATAGTCAGTTTTACTTAAAGAGCATGTGGGATCTGATTGCGTCTCATGTTCGTTGTAATTTTCATCGGGCATTTCTTCGTCACTAGAATCTGTATTTCCTAAACATAAACTAGGTATAGCACCAGAATACAGTTTTTTCTTCCCAATGTATGCCATTTCGAAATGTTTATCGCATATGATAGGATTTTTTATAGATCCTATGATTTTCGCTGAATTGTAGCATATAGCTAACCACTTAGTGTAAACGTCGGAATCCCTCGGTGGACATTTAAAGTACTGGTTTCCGTTTACGGAAAGACAGTTTTTTAAACAACACCTACGCGGCATTGTGAATCAAAAGTAAAAACTTAAACAAAAATGGTATATGAATTCAATAATTAATAATTTAAATAACAAATTTGTAGAAATATGTATTAAAATCTATATAATTTTGTATATACCAAAAATATATACAATAAAAATTATATTCAGTTATAATAAAATGTAATGATGTATCATATAATTTCTCTAAAATTAACACAAATGTAAGTTTCAAAGAGATCGAAATATTAACTAAAATCGAAAAAATGGAATTACAAAATTTTAAAATAAAAATTTATTTCGCCAAGCAATATGTATTATGTGTACATATACAAAATCAAACCAACAACAATGTCTATACAACCGAACGAAACATACAAAGAGGAAAGAAATACAGTTAATTTCCATAGGTGATAATATTTATATATATATATATATCGCTCATACACGAGAAAAGTGACACATTTTCAAATTTTCAATTTCCTTTTTTTGAAGTAAACGTGATTAAAAAAGCGTAAAGTTTTATTAATTTTAATGTTAAATGTTATGTTGCGCATTACTTAAATCTTATTTTCTATGAAGCTTGAAATTTGAAATGTGTCAGTTTTCTCGTGTATGAGCGATATGCAGTATAAAAAAATGAAATATTAATCGTTTTTATTCGATTTTTAACACGATGAAGACAACAATTTGGTTTTGTTTTATTGTATATATATGCATATATATGCATTTATTGTACATAAATAGAATGAAGAAAAAAAAATGTAAAAACCTTTGAATGTGTGGTAAATACATAGCCAATATTATTTAGTAATACAATTTTGCTGTAGATAGCATACGAACCTCTCAAAAAAAACAAAAAATACTCGTGTTAAAGAAGAGAGATCTATTATAAGTTGTCTCTGGTTTTACTTTACACATATATAATAATAGCACAAATAAACAGTTTTTTACACGTTAAATTAGCTACTAGTTACGTTACATAAAACAAATTTAATTTTTGCATTTTGTTTTATAGTTTTTTTTATGAACTGATTTTTTCCAACCCTGATCAGCATCGACGCAGTCGCAGAGCTCTTCGCCGTATCAGAGCTGAAAAAAAACCACGCAAACATTACCACACGTTAACCATCCAGTGATGTGGACAAAAAACACAAAAATGCGGAAATATACAAAAATTTTATATTTTTCCCTGTTCACGCAACATTTAACTTAGTTTTTCTTTTTATTTATATTAAAAGTCTTCACTTTATACTACGCGCTGCCCCACATTCGTTGTCCACTCGAATTTATGTCAGCCCACCGTTCCCCACGTTCGACCCACCAGAATCGTTTCACGTCTATCCATATTACTACTTAGTTGTTTTCCTTGTAAATTTTAACTGATTTTCTTGCTCTCCAACGAGTAATATACCCATGGAAATCAATTAAGTAAGTGTTCACTTTAAAAAAAACCGTCTCTGAGCTATTTTTGCCACTTGTGCTTGAACTTATAATTTTTCTTTAGCATGAATTTTTCTTTACAATGTTCAATTTTAAACTTAAAGCCCTGTAATTTAAGACTCCAACGAGCTAATCGTCCTGAAAGATCGGATTGGTTCATTAGCCAGCGGAGACTTGCATGATCAGTTAATATGGTAAACTCAAACCCCTCTACATAAGGCCTTCTTTACGCACAATACAGCTGCATAATATTCCAACTCGGTAATACTTGCGGAGTTAAGTTTATGAGAGTAAAAGGCGATGGGATGGGCTCCTTCTCATTATGAAGTTGGTAAAGAAATCCACTAACCCCTGTTGTGGAAGCATCTATCTGTAAAAAAAAGGCAAGGAGTAGTCATAATGCATAAGGATAGGAGTAGTGGTAAGATCATGTTTAAGACGGTAAAGGCACTCTCAGGTTTATCACTCCACATCAGCTTT
Organism: Tipula confusa; assembly: GCA_963556175.1. NCBI lineage: Eukaryota > Metazoa > Arthropoda > Insecta > Diptera > Tipulidae > Tipula > Tipula confusa. The sequence continues at coordinate 156,804,993 of OY744475.1, read as the reverse complement.
TGATTCGACTGTAATAAATCTGTTAAAGGTGTAGCAATGGTTGAATAACTGGGAATAAACCTTCTGTACCAACCACTAATCCCGAGAAAGTGACGGAGAATTAATTAAGACAAGGTGTTCTTCAAAAGTCCTGAAAGTTACCAAGAGGTCATCTAAATATATGAACACCTGGTGATACTGATGCGGAATTACCTTGTTCATCAATCAGCACATGCTTTTCATAACCCAAAAGACATGACGGTGATACAAAGACCTATCTGGTACCGTAAAAGCGGTTTTTCATTTGCCAAAAAGCATTCTTCAAATCTATACTAGAAATGAAGAAGGTGTTTCCAAATCGACTCAGAAGACCCCCAACTATCGGTAACGAATAGGCATCTTTCACAGTAACCTCATTAACTCGTCGGGCGTTAAGGCACAACCTAACTTTCTCATTTGATTTTTTCACAAGGGTGACTGGTGAATACCAGAGACCCGTACTCTTTTCTAAGACTCGAAACACAATCATAAGTTCAAGCTCGCCATAAAGTTGACCTCGTTGTTTTATTAGTGCATTTGTATCAATTTTAAAGGACAAGAGATTACGACTCAATATACCATCGTAACAGGTGAAAGGAATTAATTTATAACAACGGATAAAGCACTGGCTTGGTCAGAGGAAAGAACATGACTAAATGAAAGATCCTGGCTAACGGAAGGGATAGGAGAAGATCTAACACTACCCAATACTTCAGATAAATTAAAATGGATTCCGAAGGCTCTGAAAAATTTCATCCATAAGGTATAACTCCTGCAACAAAGTAGGCGCTAAATGCAGTTTAATTCACGTTTGTTGTTAAATTGGACATCGACTATGACATAACCAAAAATGCGTACCCGGATACCATTCGCAATCAACAACTGAGACGGACATTTACGTCTCCCGCTGATAAGAATTTCTCATACCCCTTGCTTAACACACATATGTTTGCATCGGAATCAACTAGACCTCGCATAAGGCAGTTATATTAATATCGATATCTACGAACTGTCGAGTATCAATCGAATTGAACAGAATTGTGGAACATTCGTGACGAATTTGGCGACGAGATTTAATGTACAAATCGAACGATGAAATCACGCTGGAGGCTGAAAACTCGAGTGAAAAGAGTAACTGAAGTTAGGACTTGTTATTCTGGATGAGTTATTGGAGAATTAATAACCGCCGAAATTCAGGATCCTTGTTTTAGGCCACGTCAGTCATTTCTTGTTTTCTCGAGAAGGGATCGATTGAAGGAGGGAGGAATCCTTGAAACGGACCACCCTCTGACTTGGGTTTTCTGAACTTTTGGTCTGACACTGCCGACAGTCGGGAAGATAGAAATCGCGAAAACCACAACCAAACAAAAGACTCGTCGGGGTTGCCGACAAAATTTATATGAGTGTCCAGAGTCCTGACAATTCCAGAATTTGTTAGGTAAATCCGTCGCAAATGATGGAATCGCCCTCGTCTATTGATTTTCGAAGCGTGGACGATTAAGAACACTTCCGGGGGTTCGAAAAAGTTTGAATCCCCTTTCAAGTTTTGCTGCCCCGGCGTTGAAATAGGGTTTGCTTTACCAAGATTTAGATTGCTAAAAGTCAAATCGTGAACTTGATTTGTCGAATGACCAATATTTCCCCCGGGATTATGTCGAATTTGAATCCATAGATCTTCAAGGGAACAACATTTTTGCACCAATTGACTAATGCTTAGGACTCGTGTATTTGCCAGTGGTAGTTGGAGTCCAGGACGCGTGTTGTAAATCAACACATTCAAAAGTTCAGAATCAGCGATTGGTGTCTGGGCCTATAACGCGTTTTTTATTATTGAATCTTGGAATTCAACATTGCTCTCCCTTGGGTATTTTTGTTAACGAGAGTCTTGTAACCGCCGAATCTCCCGATCAGATCTACAAACACAAAATCGTTGAATCATTTGAATTTCAAAGTATTCTAATTGGAGGACGAATTTCGTTCTAGTTGAATCCTAAATCTTTCTAGAGCATCATCCGTGAGTACACACGGCATTTCTTGGATACAGGTATTAAGATCTATATGCCAGTTCACTGGGCCATTTGATCGATTCTGGAAATGAAACGCTCTACATGGGAAACACAACTGGCCCCACTAAATTAAAGATTCCATGAGGTATGAAATTTGGATGGACTGAGCTTAGAACTAGACTTGGTCGACGTTACGTCACCAATCAGAATTGTTTGCTTACCTGGAACTTGCCGAAGCTCAGATAAAAACATTGCGTGATCGTTAACTACACTGTCAACATTCGAAGTACTATTAGCTTTTTTGGTCTGAATACCTGTTCCCTCAGGATAGATCCATTTAATCTTATAAATAAAGTAAATAATGTCTTCCACCAAACATAAATAAATAATAATTAGGTAATGAAAACAAACAAATTGACTAAAACTGGATTTTAAATTTAAGCATGAGACTCTTAATCTCAGGGTAGTGGGTTCGAGCCCTACGTTGGGCACCTCTGTTACCTGCCCGCAAACAGAGTAAGTTTCCATCGGACATTAACGAGGAGACTGATTTTGTTTGTGGGCAACCGTAACAAGCTCTCGACACCAGTAATAAAACAGCTATAAAATATACATTTTCACAAAACAATTTCGTGCATTAAAAATCTAAATTTACTTTCCAAATTTACAAAAATGAATAAATAAGCAATGGCACCCGTAATAAAGGTCCGATTGTGATGCCATAATATAAATACATATAGTACTACCATCATAAGAAAAAAACAGTTTACCCATTGATGTTCCAGATGACGGGTCGATAGAATATCGTCAACATTTAGATTAAATATATGACATTAAGGCATATATATTTATACATATTTATACATATACAAATATATTATTTTAAAACGTTACCGGTAGCGACGTCAATGGGCTAACTTACCATGGTAGTACTATGTGTATTTGTATAATGCTGATACCTTATACGAGAGCTCTCGACATCAGTAATAATACTGCTATAAAATATTGCCTTCCTCTTTCTGAATTTTTGTCGGCTATATTTCTCATTAATAATTTTCGAGTTGAAAAATTTTAAGCTACTGTCTTACAGTTAACATTTTCTGTTTAGCACTATTTAGTCCAAGAACTCAAATTTCATGTATTTGCTCTATACTATCTTCGAAGTGACAAAATGCTTTGCTAATGATTTTTGGAACACTAACAAATTTTGAACGTTAATTATTTTTGGTTAATTAACTCCCAAATACTCGCATTCAACACACAAATTTATGATTGCATAAAACAAAAATGTCTGTAACTCTCAAAATAAAAACCGCTAAAACACAACACACATCTTTCGAATAAAAAATAAATAAAAAAAAATCAAATTAATCATTTCTTAATCGAATAAAAACGAAAAACATTTAACATTTTCCAATTTTCCATCTCATTCATCTCGCTATATGTGTAAAAACAACATACATCCCAATTAATTTTCATTTAATTTCGTTTTAATTTTAATTGGAATGTCTTTCAACTCAAATTATCAATATAAAAGTCGTAATACGAGAAAAAGAAGAAAATTATTTTCTTCTCGATCGATCTTGTGTGTTTATTTATTTTCAAAAGGAAACACAAAATTTGTTTTAATGTTTTCGAATATTCACTGTGTGCTCGAAAGATAAACAAACATTGATAATCTAACACACACAATCCAATTTTAAAGAAAATTTCCAATTTTTTATTTTTTTTTTTTAATTTAAATTCGAATGATATACCATAATGATGATGAGATTTTCTTTTAAGCTGTGACGATCGCTTGCGTACCATAAAATTGATCAAGTCACTCGTAAAAAATCTGGTAATTTATTATTATTTTATTTTCAATGTTCTATTGAAAACGGAAGAGGGTAAAACGACTGTACGATGTATAGTATGGGATGTTGTTTATTTATCATGATATTTTAATGGAAATTTCGTGGAATTGGACATTTTTGAGAGATATTATTGTTTTAACTTAATTGCCATTAGTAATAATTAGTATGTGGGAGCTTAGTTATTATAAATAGATTTTAAAACTATGTACGTTTGGCACTATTTTACATTAGTTATTATTTCACAACAAATTGGCCATACAATTATTTATTGGATATTTTGGTGGTAGGTAGTACCTATATTCGATATCAAAATGCTATATAAAATTATTGTCTTCACTGTTATACGCTAGGTGGTACTAAGCTTTACTGGGTTGGTACTACTATTCACCGCAAGCTTGCGCTATTAATTGAAAAAAGTGGAAATTAATATTAAATCAATTATTTAGACAATTAACTTCCCAATTACCCAATTTATAATTTTAAAATAATAATGATATATTCTAATTTAAACTATGTCGTTAAATACTAGACAATAAATTTGAAAAATAATGTGATTTAACTGACATCTACGGACTAATAGATAAACACATTTTAGTACATTTTAAAATTAATTCCCCTACTTTATATGTATAGGTTTTACATTTGTAAGGTTTTCTAAGAAAATAAACGAAACATTACAACCATTTGGTATATTGCACTTTGGTTGTCATATTATTTGAACAAAAGCAGTTATATAACTAAAATAAAAAATGGACTATAGTTATTCGGATAGATGGATTTAGGCTGGGCAATGCTCTTGGATTATTTTGTAATGTACGCTTCAAACTCGTGTCAAAATCATAAAATTTTCTATCATAAATTAATTATATCAATATTTTTCTGTAAATTGTCAGCCTCAGTTCGAAAAACTTAAAATATTTTTAAGTCACCTGCAGGATGATTTGTGTCATGATAAATTTAGTGATATAGTTGGTTGCCGTGGTTGATAGCATGATAGCATGATATCCTTAGAATACCACTGTATTCTCTTTTGCTGGTCGCAGGAGACGACTTAGCGAATATTGGGTCACTCCACGCAAAGGAGAATTTCTTTAATTTACTCAATGCTCAACAAGTGTCGAATGCTGTAGATGAACGCAAATACAAACAGCGGAGATGTGCTAGGGGACCTTAGTACGGTGAATTCACATTGACTATGCAGAGGCTGAAAAGAAACCGTTCTTCTGGAGGTGATTGTATTAATTCCAAGCTCTCGATATTCGGAGGGGATTCTTTGTGGGACTATCTTTTTGACCTTATTTAATTGGTAGAGCAAAGCGAAGTTATATCCAATGAATTGAAAATAACTGCGTTATGCCCTATCTTAAAGGAAGGCGATCGCAGCATATAGCTATCCCTCTGCACGGCATACAAGTAATATTGCAGAACAGTCACTGATCAAATTTTTTCACTGAAGATGATTCTTTAGAAATATTACGAAACATATCTTGATGAAAATTACGTATTCTTGAATTTTCAAAAAAGTCTATAACTCAATCCATCGGGTTTGGTTATGACCTTCTTTGCGGCGATGTTTCCGGGAATACCTATGACAAATAAGTGATGTAACGACCAGGAGATTTTTCAATTAGTATACTTCAGGGGCTCTAGTGGACGACAAGGAATTGCTCTGTCCACGAGAATTTTTAATATCATGTCTTTCTCAAAAGTTAAACTTCTCAGTATAAATTCTGATACCACCAGTCCAACTAGATCCTGGCTGATGCAGATGTGATATCTGTATGTAATTGTGGATCACAGGCTTTTGAGCCCAAGTCAAAAATGGGCTTCCAAAACCTTGAATCCCTTGTCACTCATAATAATTGTGTTAAAGGGAATAGTAAAGCATGCAGTTATGCTTTCAAAGACCTATACGTCTGCTCACTGCTGCTAAAATCAAAATGCCCAACAAATGCCGACAAGTTGAAGTTGTACAAGGTGTTGATCAGATACTTTTTCATGCGTATTGATGTGTTAGTTGGACACTGACGAATGAGTATAAAAGATACATGATGATATTTGAGAGAAGAGTCATGCCCTTGATATATGGTCCTAAACAAACCGATGACGACACTTACCGATTTTTTTTCAATACTAAGCTAAAAAACTTAATGGAAATTGGCCTGATGTCAATCATGCAGAAAAAAGAACAGCGAGTGCAGCGATATTTGAGGGGAGAAACGCAATTAAAAGGTGCGAGTTTCACTGAATCAGGATGCTAATATATATATATATATATATATATATATATATATATATATATATATATATATATATATATATATATATATATATATATATATATATATATATATATATATATATATATATGTATGTATGTATATATATATATATATATATATATATATATATATATATATATATATATATATATTTATATATATAAGGTGTATGCATTAAAAGCCGGAATTTGATACTAGATGTCATTACTTGTTTATGCGTTATAGTACATCATGGACATATATGTCATTTGAAAGCCCTATTTAATACCTGTCAAAATCAGCTAAAGGTTATTTTGATTGTGCACGTCCAACCGATTTCAACGAAGGAAAATTTATCATATTTGCGAAAAAAAAGCATTTGCGGGAAGTTTTGTTGAGTCACTTTTTCGCAAACAAAACTGCAGCTGAAAGTCATCGTTTGCTCGTGGATTTGTATGGTGGGCATGCTCTTGCAAAAACACAGTGCTTTGAGTGGTTTATGGGAAAGAGCGTCCTGGTCAGCCGAAAAAGTTTGAGAATGAAGAATTGGAGGGGGGCATTACTCGATCAAGATTCATGTCAAACGCAAGAAGAACTTGCTGAATCATTGAAAGTTGATCAAGCAACAATTTTCAAATGTTTGAAAGCCTTGGGATTCATCCAAAAGATGGGAAATTGGGTACCATACCAATTAAAGCCAAGAGACGTGGAAAGACGATTTTGCATGTCCGAAACGCTGCTCGAGCGCCACAAAAACAAGTCGTTTGTACATCGTATTGTCACTGGCGATGAAAAATGGATCCATTACGATAGTCCCAAGCGCAAAAAAGCGTATGTCAAGAAAGGCGAGGCCGGCCCATCGACACCAAAGCCGAATATTCACGGGGTCAAGGTCATGCTGTGCATTTGGTGGGACTAGCTAGGTGTGATCCACTATGAGCTGTTGCCAAGTAGTCAAACCATCAATGCCCAACTCTATCGTCAACAATTGATCAGATTGAAGCAGAAAATCTCGGCAGAGCGGCCAACGTATGCGACCAGACTCGAGTCAATCATTTTCCACCACGATTTCGTTTGGCCACATATTGTGGCGCCGGTCAAAAATTACCTAGTGAATAACGGGTTAGAAATGTGCACAGAAACATGGTGCTAAATAACTTTTGCTGAATAATGCCAATCAGCCCAGGCAAACAATTTCTTATGTAAATAATGGCACAGATCAAGCTTGATTCTCCGTCTAAAATAACAAGAACGTTCGTTAACGGTCGTTATATAAATAATACAGAGGCAGTTTGGCTATTATTTGAGTAACCCATCCATAGATGCAGAGTACTTGTATGACAACCACAGGAAGAATACCCGATTCAACTGTCTTTCAGTCAATCAACCCAGCCCAACATGTTGTGAGAAGCATTGACAAAATTTGTAATGACATTCTGCACAGGGAACGATTTCGATGCACTGATATTACATTATCGTTAACCAATTATCGTTAACATTTAGTTGTCTTCGATTTGCCATCACCAACCCATAACTAACAAAATTCTGACAGTCCCTACGACGGAATTAACTTAAGGCTTTCGTATGACAACACCCTATTGCAGGATTGCGTACATAAAAGTCGGCCTAAGTTGTGTTAACGACTAGTTCTTCGATATAGTTACAGACAACTTCAGCAACTAAAGAGGAAAAGTACTTTTCATGGTTGCTCCTGCTGGCACAAGAAACCCATTCTTCATTAATATACTAGTGGCCAAGGTAAGGTAAGCAGTCAAAATTGCTCTGACTGTTACGTATGAAAGATTTATCATAATTAAAAATTAATCGAGAAACATCCGTATTTCTTTTTCAAGTTTCCAGCTCTGCGTAGCATTAATTCCATCAGTCTTTACACTTTGTTCTTTTTATATAACATAATAAAAACCGAAAAGGCTATCCGCTATACCAAATCGTGTCGATTAACGTGCGAATCGACAGTCACAATTGGGGTAAATATACCACTTGGATAATATTAAAAATACCTTCACTTACAGTGTAGGATGAATGCATTATGAGTCCACTGTGCACATATTAAAGCTATCAACTGGACTTTAAAGGATAAACCCCTTTAAATAAATCTAATGGGGGCGTAACATTTGTTTTGCAGGAAATTTTCGCCAGACATTACAATTACTCCAAATCGGAAATGGAAGGTTTGAAAATGAAGATAATTCCTATACAATTAATAACCAAATAGAGACCGTAGTTAGCACTGCAGCAGAGTTGATTTCGGTAGTTTATTCGGAAATAATTTTTTTTTTTTGAGAAATCATTTCATTGGATTTGTGAAAGAGCAATAATTTTACCACGAAATTCATCCGCAGAGTAAATAAACCATTTAATTTTGGAAAATTTCGAAGGCGAGATTCGAAAGTACCTTTTTATCGATACTATCATAAACATGAAAGATGTAGTGATTTATCTGCCAGATTTTTTGAACTCTTTTAATCCTGCAGGTTCTTCTCCACTTGATCTAACATTTAAAGCTGGTATATTACCACGCCAGTGTATATTGCTACGATATTAAAATCCACTAAATATGTGTAACGGTTACAGATCAAAGCAATGTGCAATTTCTGGAAGTCATCAATAACATACCGCACCACGACATTAAAATCATCGTAGACAACTTTAACGCAAAAATCGTTAGGAGTGCAGAAAATACATCGTGCATCGGTCCTAACAGCCCGCACCTAACTAGTAACAACAACGGTCAACGCGTAACCGAGCCGGCAATAACGTACAAATTAGTTGTATCAAGTATGTTTTTCCAACACAATAGAATCCACAAAGTAACGTGGAGATCGAATGAATGATGGAAGAACGGAAAATCAAATCGATCACGTCATGGTGCCTAAGAGACACTCCACCAGCATATCTGACGTCAGATCTTACAGAGGTGCAGACATGGACAGCGATCATGTGTTTGTCATATTAAAGTATAAGTGCAAACTGTCATCTACGTTCAACAGACAAGCACAAAAGACCGTTCGATAAAATATCGATGCTTTAAAAGGACAAGCGTCACTGACCGCGGCGCAAAGTTCCATTGGAAGAAGGCCTCCGAGGTCTCGTAATGTTTGGTTCGATGATCAGTGCCGCAGAGTCATCGAAAATAAACGAAAGCTTCGTGAAAAATGGTTGGCTCGCAACACTAAAGGAAGTAGATGCAGATATTAGTAGATTAAAAAATGGAAAGGCACCCGGACTCGACGGAATCCCCGCAGAATTAATTAAGCTCGGAGGTGCTACTCTTGCAACAAATCTATACGATCTCATCGTCTCTATTTGGGACCAAGAAGAGTTGCCGGAGAATTGGAAGACCGCACTCATATCTCCGCTGCACAAAAAAACCGTCTTAAATGTGGAAACTATCGTGGTATCGCTCTGTTGGGCACTGCTTACAAAGTGTTGGCTAATGTTGTACTTGCCAGACTCATTCCTCTCGCCAAAAACACCATTGGCGACTATCAATGCGGTTTTCGTCCCAACCGATCGACCACTGACCAATGTTTTACCATGAGGATGATCTTGAAAAAATGTTGGGAGTACAACATAACCATACACCAACTGTATAAAGACTTCAAACAGGCATATGACAGTATAAACCGCGAAAACTTATGGGCCACACTCATATGTCTAGGAATTTCAAATAACTCGTTTCTCTGTGCAAATTAACAACCTCTGGGTCTGTATGTAGAATCGTAATTAAAGGAGCTGTGTCAGACCTCTTTCAAATAACATCTAGTGTTCGACAGGGAGATGCACTCGCACCTTTGCTATTCAACTTGGCGCTTGAGTACGTAGTGAGAAAAAGCAACATTGAAACTTCGCGCTGTATATTTAATAAATCAGACCAAATTCTTGGATATGCAGATGATATCGTGCTTCTTGGCCGAAGACCTAGCGATATCAAGGACAGTTTCTTACAGCTCAACCGATGTGCAAGAAGACTTGGTTTGGAAATTAACAGCAGCAAAACAAATTTGTTATCAACACCCAGGAACATCTCAATGGTAAATCTCAAAATTGGCGACCATAACTTTGATAGCGTCGAAAACTTTAAATATCTCGAATCAGTTATAACATCGTCGAATGATATGCAGGCAAAAATAAAAGCCCGAATCGCTGCCGGACAACGAGTTTTCTACGCTCGATTGAAATTATTGCGATCTAAACATATGTCGCAGTCGTGCAAGCACTCATCATCGCTTTATAAAGCACTCATAAGACCTGTGCTGGCTTTCGGAAGCGAGAGCTGGACCATGACCTCTAACGATTGTAGAATGTTATATATCTTCGAAAGGAAGGTCATCCGCTAAAACTCTGGTCCAATCAAAGTCGCGGACAACGAATATCAGATTCGTATGAACCACGAGATAAGGCATTGGGGGCTGCGATATTATTGGATTCATCAAATCCAATCGAGTTAGATGGCTCGGCCACGTTACACGATCTCCACAACAACGAATGACCAATAAAGTGTTCCATCAACAACCAGCCGGTGTTCGTCGTAGAAGAAGACTCCGATTGCGCTGGAGTGACGACGTCGAGCAAGATCTACATGCATTAGGATGTCGAAACTGGAGGACGAGAGCAATGGACCGAGATGGATGGAGGACCTTAGTGCAGGCGGCAAAATACCTTCATGGGATGTGAAAGCCAGAGAGAGAGAGTCAGTGGTTTTAATGAATGATAAGCACACAACAAATATTCTTTAAGCCATCATTCATACCGGACCAGCAGCGGAAGAACTAGAGTTTCTAGTAGAGTTATAGGTTCCGACCTTTAAATATATTGGAGTATAGACTTGTGATTGGTAGGTATTTTGCATAGTCAGTTGTATTTGGGTCTTTTAATGATTTAAAATTCGAACCAACCAGCATTAAGAATAAAAATACAATTTATCAAGAAATGCTAATTATTTCAAATCAGATAAGATCAAACCGCAAGGTCAGACTTTTCAATAAGTTGGCCTATAAATTAGGCTCCTGCCAAAATCCGTTCAAAGCAATGCATACTGTCCTAGTTACTATAAATCCGGCCGGCACCTAGTATTTTATAAAATAACATAATTTATGTGTTCTTCTATTTCTCAAAATATTTTTTTAATATAATTTTTTATTTGCGAATATAAATAATTTCTAATCATAGATTAATAATTTATTAATTTTATAAAAAAATAGTTTCAAAAATTAGAATTTATTTTACGATTTATTGTATGTACTTGTGTATATTATATTTGCAGATGATTTTCTTTTCTTCTTTTTTTTTTAAATCTATTATTATGTTATCGTTATCAAAATGAAAATAAATTAAATATTACGTGTCAGGCGTTTAGTTTTTGTTTTAATTTTTTCAAAAATTCCTTGGCTTGTTTATCGCCCTGTCGGAATTCTAAGGCATTTATACAGTCTGTGGCTAAATTAGTTGGACGAGTTAAATTTAAATGTTTCTGTTGACTGGCCCCACCATCTTCGATATCTTTAAATTGTAAATACGCTTCGGCTATATATTGATTGGACATGCCAAACAAATCTTTATCTTTAACACTAAATAGAATTAATGCGGTTCGCATATTCCGTTGTTCCGGCGTTAAAGTAATACAGAATTTTTCGTCGAACAGCGGGAACAAAGTTTTATTTTGAACGTTTGTTTTTGGTTTGACGACACCAACAAATTTTTCATCCGGTATCAAATGAATACGAACAAATGGATCACACGTTCCATTTGTATCCATTGGAATAATATTTCTAGCGCTCATAACTTCGATCTGAAATACAAATTCAAATATAATTAATATATGCCATCATATTATACACACACTCAACTATAAATTACCTCTAACACGTCTCCTTTGAAGGCACATCGAACCGTAAGTACACCATATTTGGATTCTGGCATAGTATTTTGTTCCTTCATTCGTTCAATATGATAGTGATGGATTAATTCGGCTGTCTCTAGACCATGCAACGCTAATAGTTTATATATAGTATCTAAAGTAACACGATCGGATTTATTTGAATTGGAATCGCGAACGCCTTTAAAATTATCAACCATAATTTGTAGTGTGTCTCGAAGATTTGAAAAAAAACTTGGTGGTCTTCGCTTATCCAAATTATTTTTTACAAGCTCTTCTAAAATGATTGCAAGTTCAGACCATATAGCGTCTAACATTCGTTCAAAATTAACTTCGTTTAATTCTGCATTTAGTGTAGACAACGAGTTTTCCAAGTACATCATTAAACGATCCATCGAATTAGAATCTTGTTGTAAAAATTCTGCACCTTCTGTCAAGAATTTACGCATTGGTGGAGACATTTTTTTGGCAACACGTTCAATCAACTCTAAAATTTTATTACGTTCAGTATCCATTGCATTTTCGATAACATTTTTCAACGTTTCATCACATCTTTGCGCTTCCATTGGGCTACGATGTTCGGCTAAACGCGCAATAATATCGTCGGCACCTAATTCTTTAACAAACGGTGTTAAACTTTGACGAATGTAATCAATGTTGTTGATGGCTAAACACCATTCTCGTGTCACTTCAAATTTCTTTTCGTATATATTTTCCACTTCGCCCAATCCTTCGACACGGATAGACATTTTGTCTGCGAAGAAGTCACAACAGTGACAAATATCCTAAAACGAAATTAAAAATTATTATATAAGTAGATGAGTTATCCATTTTTCGACATTTTAAATTAACATACATCCACAATTTTTCCAACAAACATAAATGAGTCCTCGACATCAGGCCACGCCAATTGTTGCCAAAATATTTTAATTTGATAAAATATTGCTAGTGTATCGACGGCTGAGGAACTGTACTTGACGGAATCGTCGACCGGGATCAGATCATCTAGTTCGATTGCCTTTTCAATTCTAATTAAAGCTTTTAATACGGATATATCCAACCAATTTGAAACACCACCCGTAAACCAACTATGACAGTCACTCAATTTGAAATTTGTTTCGCCCGGTGCAAGAGCTGTTCCTAGGACCGAAAATTTCTTAAGCACCAAATACAATTCAAACAAAGTTGTGCCCATATTAATCTCCTCGCTCTCATTAATTTTAACTTTACTATTCTGCGGTAATTGAATACGTCTTAAGGCACGAACCACATCTTGTACAACTGGTTTAATCACATCGGCCAATCGACCTTCGTAAATGATATACAAAGTTTTAGCAAATTGGAAATTCAATAATTCTTGGAAGATTTTATCGTAGAATTCAATGGCTCGCTGTATATCAGAACGAACCAATTGTATCATTTGAACTAAATGTGAAAGTTTATCTTCTTCGGATGGATCTAGTCGAGCGATTTTATCGAATTTTGATGTAAACCAATCATTAGCTCCGGTGATCACAGCATCTCGAACAGCGTTACTAATATCCCAGCTGGGGTTATTATTTTCACGTGTGATCCATCTAGCAAAAAATTATTTTAAAAAACATTATCAAAAAATTGTTACGAGATTAGGTTTCAAATATATATATCCTTACCCATACATATTAGCTGGAAATAGATCTGTACCTTCTGGCGGCTCAAGCATTGCAATTTTCGAAATAATAGATAATACAACTTTTAAAGTTCTGACCGATTGCTTATCAGTGATATGTTTTCGTATTTTCCGAATTACACCCAAACATGAAGGTAACACTTTTTTGGCACCCTCCCAGAAAAATTTAACTTCGTCCTGCGAAATTGTTAACGATTGTAACGGTTTTATGATTTTATCAAGTAACGAATCGAATAGCACAAACGATAGAGGATAGTTTTCATGAATAGCCGTAAAGGTAGACCATTTAGCGAGTGCAATATCTGTTTGTGATAATCCACTTTGGGCCGAATGTTGAACGAGTACAGTTTCACCGAACTCACTAAATTTACCGGCCCACCAGTACTCCGCTACTTTTGACGATTCCAGTTCGTGCATTAAAAGGACACGTAAAAGATGTCGATGTTCTTGGCCGGCGACATGACGATTTTTTTCTGAACTAAAGTTTAATCGTATTTTAATCATTCCTTGACTCTTTAGTTTCCCTTTTTTATCTAAACTATACCACATCGCAAGGCCTGATGCGGGAACCGATTTTAATGGTACAGTCGTTCGACCAATTAATTCATTATCATGTTTTCCTGATGTAGCCGTCACGGCAATTTCTTTCATCAATTTTCGTAATCCTTTAACACCTTTCACATCCGATATTTTACTCATTTTCTCTTTAACACTTTCGGCCGGATCAAAATCCCATACTTCGAGCACCAAACTTTCGTTATTCGGATTCTCGGCAATTGGCAATGAAAAATGTTCTTCCCAAACTGGATTTAATGTTTCCGATTTCACCGATGTATTATATCGATGGGTGGGTGCGGACGCCAAAAACATTGTTACGAATGGATCCGATAGTCCATTTGGATCTTTCGGATGAAGTTCTTTACCTTCAACACATTCAACATCTAAACGTATTTCGGGCGCTTCTTTACCTCTGGCTAATTTTAATAACTCATCGTGACGATTATTGGTTATTTTAAATGCATCTTGGATATAATTAAATAGGGTATTTTGGCTGACGGCTGAATCGAGATCGCAACCAATATTATTGAGGATTTCGTATAAAATTTCTTCGTAGAGTTCTTCGATCTGAAATTATAGAGAATTACAAATTAGAAAATTATAATTATAGGTCAATTGTATTCGAGTTGAATCCAATGTAACGGTTGCGTGGGTAATACCACGTATACACGTTAAACGTTGAGATTCATGTATGTGAATGAGACAATACGAGAAAGATAGAAATGGCAGTGAATAAAGAGTTGGCAACGAATAAAAACGAGACGTAAAACTGGCGACGAGGATAAATAAATAGATAAAACAATAAACAAAAAAAAAAAAAGATAGATAGAAAATATATCAACATGGCGGCTAAACAAATGGTTGGAATTTAAAACCATATATCCAAGGTGAAAATATAATAGAATATCTGGAGCGAATAGAGATATATTTCGAGTTAAATAAGATCAGTAAATGATTTTGGAGTCGAATTAATGATAATAGCCGAGTCGTACGATTTCGGGGACTATAAAGAAAAGGCAATGAGAAGCCAATTCATGACAGGATTGAGGGACAAGAGGATTAAAGCAAATTTAATGGCGTTAGATGACAAATGTGAGTGGAGATCAGTGCTAGATAAAGCAATTGCGATCGAGACTATAGAAAGAGAGTTAAAGAAAATGGAAAGCGAAAGCCAAAGTCAAATCAATTATGTTGGCAGATAGAGGAGTTTTTATAGAGGACACAGAGGAAATGGAATCGTTCAAGAGGAGGATTTTCAAACCATCAAATCAGGAGTGAATCTAGATCGTTAGACATAAACACAAGAATAAAATGTTACACGTGTCAAGATATAGGGCATAACGCAAAAGTTTGTCCGTCAGCGAAACCAAGGGGATATCAACACAACAGCTGGAGTAAGTTTATCATTATAATAGTAGATTTACAAATAGGAATAGTAATAATTATGACAATAGTAATGAGAATAATTTTACCGAAAAAGATAAAGGTTATGTTTTAAATAACCGCGTGGATGTTATTGAGAAAGGTTTAGAAAACATAAATTTTGGAAATTTAAATGTAAGTGAAGTTAATAACGATAGTCGCGTAGACAATATAAGAATATGTATAGATAATATTAGTTACAGTAATGAAAATAATGATAATGGTACCAAATTGGATAATCAAGTAGATTTAAATTATGAGGGTAACGTAAATTCATTAGAAAAGTTTAATTCAAAATTTAAAATTGCAAGTGTATTAAAGTTTTTATATTAAAGTTTTTATAGAAAAATACGATTTGTTTATCTAGGTAGATACAGGAGCATGTATCAGCTTATGTACTCTAACAGATTATCATAAGTATTTCGCACATTTAGAAATTTTCGAACTAGGAATTCCATTATCCGTACTAACGGGCGATAAGATACAAGTAAAGGGTAAAATACGCGTGAACGTTAAATTAAATGAAAACGAAGGCTTTGTCCAAGCCAATTTAGTAATTATTGATACATTTAAACGGATGAGTATGTTGTGTGGGCGAGATTGGTTGGTTTAATTATTTCCGCATTGGAGAAATTTTTTTAGAGTAAATATGGTTTATGAATGTGATGATTTTCGTGACAAAATTTTACTACAAATAAAAAACAAATTTGGAAAGCTCTTCGATGGCGATCTTAGTAAGTCAATAGAAGAGTTCGAGGTAAATTTGAATTTAGTTGATAACTGTGTACCGATTTTTCATAAGGCATATACATTGCCATTTAACTGTTTGGTTGAAAAAGAATTGAGTTCATTGGAGAATGAAGGCATTATCGAGAAAGTAGAATTTGCAGAATGTGCTTCACCAATCGCAGTTGTGTCCAAATAACAAAATTAGATTATGTATTGACTGTTCGGTTACGGTCAACAAATTCGTCAAAGCTCAGTTTTATCCTTTACCAATTATCGACGAAGTTTTAACATGTTTAGTGAGTTGTAATTATTTTATATCTTTAGATTTGAAAGGTGCGTACACACAATTAACGCTTAGTACAAGTGCACAGTGCTTAAGTACAAACGATTACCGTTTGATTAAATGAAGTGTTAGATAGATTAAATTAATTTAATGTGAAAGTTAATTTCGAGAAATGTAGATTCTTTGTTGAAAAACTCACATACCTAGGTCATGAGGTATCGTCACAAGGTGCTAGTCCAAGCAAAGGAAAAATTCAAGCAATTGTAGATGCGCCACATCCTATGATTCTAATACCACAATTTATCGGATTATTGAATTATTACGCGAAATTTATGCCAAACTTGAGTCAAAAATGTAGTGTTTTTTAGCGGTTATTTCAAAAAGGAGCTAAATGGCATTGGGATGAAAAATGTATGAAACGTTTTGAAGAATGTAAAAGTGACATATTAATTAGTACAATACTAGAATACTATGATCCAAATAAGCAGATAGTTATTGTTTGTGATGCAAGTGATGAAGGTTTGAGCGGAATAATGTGTCACATTGCCAGTGGCGTAGAGAAACCAGTAATTTTTGCGTCAAGAACATTAAAAGCAGCTGAAAACAATTACCCGATTTTACATCGCGGGGCGTTAGCAATTGTTTCCGCGATGGAAAATTCTATAAATATGTATTTGGTCGTCAAATTGTAGTTTATAGCGATCATAAACCACTTGTAGGAATATTTTCAAATAAAAGAGGTCAGGCAGCAGTCTTAGCTACTAGATTGCAAAGGTATTTAAATAGATTATCAATATTTGATTTCGTAGTAAAATATCGCAAAGGAACCGATTATTGAACCGATAATTATATAATAATATTGAAGGGGAAATTTCAATTAATTTAAATATTGAGTTAATTCATAATGAAACTAGAAAGGATACATTCTTATAAGAAGTAATTAACTGCGTTATAAATGGGTTTGATATAAGTAATTTAAAAATTAAGCTAAGAAATTACTATTCTAAGCATGAATTTCTTACAGTAGAAAAAGATTGTTTTGTTTACTGTATAAGTAAACAAGGCGAGGGCGTTTAGTTGTTTCTAAATCAATGAAGGATACTGTGTTGAAATTGTTACATATGAATCATTAAGGCATAGTAAAGATGAATATAGAAGCATGTTGGTATGTACATTGGGAAGGTATCGATAGGGACGTGGCTAAGTTTGTGAATGAATGTGAGACATGTCAGTTAACAAGAAATAAAAAATCAAATAAAATATTTACATCATGGCCAGAATGTAAACATCCTTTTGAACGAGTGCACGTTGATTTTTTCCATTTTTATGGGAAAGAATTTTTGATATTAGTTAATGCATTTGGATAGTCAGCACATCAAACGTTTGTTTACATTCAGTTAGGCTACTGGTGCAAGATGTAATAATTAAATTCGAACTCGGGACCGCGGCATGGTAAAGAAATATTTTACTACTCATTTCACTAAAATTTAAATTACGAAATCGATTACTTCGAAAGTCTGACTCATAGATTGTGTACTCGAACAACTTAATTATTGATGGCGAGTGGGTTGTTGTGAAAATAATAAAAACATCGTTAAATTTTTTTATTACCAAGTGAAAATTTAACGATATAATTTACATACCGCTTTTAAAATCAATCGATACCAATTTAATTAACGACACCGAACTTTTGATGAAATTAAAAAACATTTTGTTTAATTAAGAAAGTTTCAATACAAAATTTTTGAAACTAGGATGAACTATGCGTCAATTTTGAAACACTTAATATTTTTGGCTACATTTCAAAATTAATTAGTAAATAGTAGAGTAACGCGATAAAATATGAGACAGGGTCATTGAATTCGATGCTAGAGTGATGATTAAATTGTTTAACATTTTTTTTTAAATGTTTAGTGTTTGGCCTTTGAATGAACGAATCAAGATTTAGGAATGTGTTGTAATAGAAAGGGTTATTTAGATCATGACATCAATATGCATCGTTGTATTACTGTTTGTCTTACAATTTTAAGTTATTTTTAAAATGGATTTCAAGTTTATGAAAATATAAAAATATTTTTTTTTGCAATAATAACAACAGATCGGACTGCAACAATTGTGCACGAATTTGTTATATGAACATCATGATTTGTTGTTTAATTTAATATGACGTCAAATGTGTAAAATTAAACCAGATACATGATAAACGATTCAACATTTATTTCAAAATATATTTATTAAATATAAAAGTGACAGCAGTGTTTTAGTGCAACATGTTCAAGTAGAAAACATGGATCAATCACTGTATAAACATAAGTACATTTATTTCAATTGCAAATATTTTTAAAGATGTTCTCATTTTTAACTAAACTTGATAACATTCGAAATTAAGTTTGGTACAAAACAATTTAAACAAGAAAAAGTATTTTTTGAGAATGTGAGATTAGCTGATTCAATAAATATTATCCAAAATTTGTAAACCCAAATATATTGTCTAAAGAGCCAATTAATTTAACAGTATAAGTAGGGTATGCTCAGATCGGTTGCCAGCTCGGTTGCCACCTAAAACTAACTAGATCGAACAGCAAATTCCCTAGTAATTTTAAATTCAGGCCTCTACCACTTTTAGTCTAGTATACATTACCTATCGTATAGTATCTCTATAGGCGATAGCCTTTTTAAACTAAGACTCAGTTGCGTTTAACGGCCCAAAAATGTTTAAATGTACGGCCAAAATTCGATAGCTACTCGTACTTACACGGTTGTATTTGTGGTTTTATTTTCTATTTGTATTCTATATAACAAAGGAAACCTGGGAAACACCTTATTTTAGCTGATAATAGAATCTAAAATAAAAGACATTAATCAATATTACTGAGGAAGACCGCGTTTAGCATAAGAAAATTCGGCCTAAAAGATCTTTAAAATTACGACGAATGATGCCAATGCAAATAAAAAAAAACCCAAATCTATCACAATTGAGACCAAATTAGTAGGCTAACGATGAATTTAAGAGTAAAAAAGTTTAAAATCTGGAATTGGAGCTCTCTAAATAAATTTTAAAACAAAACGTTAATTATTATTTTCCAATAATAAGGAAAAATAAAATCCTACTCATCCTATCTATGATCATCCTATCCTATCTATGATCATTCTATCCTATCTATGAGCGAAATGTAAACAAGCCGAGGTTGATTGTAAAAATTAAAATTTCGAGATAATCGTTATGAAGTTAAAACGAAAGATGAATCAACTACAAATACATCTCATGATTATACTATTTGTGTGCAGTTTTTGTAAAACACAAAGGTAGGAAATTGGAAGTATTAATTTTAACATTTGTTTAAATTTAAGAAAAATATTTAGAAAGCCAGCAGATTATACACAATCGCGTCATGAGTAATGAAGCTCATTAAACGGCATCGTAAATAATTAAAACTGTAGGCTGTGATCAGGCAAGATAAATTTTATTTTTACTCGCATTTAAAAAAAATTAATAATTTTCAATCTTAATAATTTTTTGTTAGGAAAATCTCACTTTAAGCCGTTGGATCTAGAGAAATATGAACAAATTTTAGTTTTATTAAGGCCTATCTGAGAAAACATATGCTAGACATTTGCTATACAGTCACCAGAATCATTAAAATAGCCATAATAACATTTTTTAAATTTGGAAAATATAAATTACTATCAAGTCTAGAAATCCCAAGAAATGAAAATTTAGCAGACTCACTCTCCATTCAGACATTTAGAAAAAAATAGAATTTGCACATGTCAAATTACGACAACTCTACTCACTTAGTAAGTAGTGACATATATTGGATGATGCGAGTATTTGAAACCCTTCTAACATTTTATTTCCTAAATCGAATTTCTATATAATTCAATTTTTGGCATAGCGATCAAAATTCAACTTCCGTTTCTTCTTTGCTGTTAAAGAAATGTTATCATCGGTCCTTAAATAAACGTTTCTTAAATCTTGTAGTACGTCACAGCTATTTAAATTTATGAAAAAAATTTTGGGACGATAATCCAGCAAAATTTGTCGTTCAAAAATATATTAAGCCGCTTAGAGATGTTTATGTCCGAATTTATAGATGTCCCCTGTCCCGGTTTCTACATGTTTGGGAAGATATTTTCATACATAATTGACACACAGGGCAAAAGACGAAGACATTTAAAAACAACATTTTACAGACCATTCTATTTGAACTAAGTTGCCACGGATTGATCGACACCAGACATCACGTTGACACCATTGACCTGGAACCCAATTAAATATTTTATATAGTCTATATCGCTCGTTGCGTGCACAATGACGATAAGCGCTCCTTATCGCGTTATTGCATGATTTCATTTGTAAAATCTGTGACATGTGGACTATTATGTGCATAAAAGTATTTGTTCTACAACTCCTCCTGTACATGATATTCTACTTAAAGAAACGACTTTACATGCCTTTTCCTGAGAAATATATTGACTTCAAAAAGTTTTATGATTTTGGTATAAACATTATAGATACATAGAATCACATACCTCCACTGTTAGGAAGGGTGAAAAAATGTCGTGGATTTGGCCGTTAAGGCATTGCCACATGACGATACAAAACCGAACAATTCGGCCGGACGATCGATTTTGACGCCACATGGAAACCGAAAATGTCGGCCGACAAATTATGTCACAGTAAAATAAAAATTATAAAAAGTGACATTCGGTTTGGAAAAAGAATTATTATGTCAAGATTGCGTTTCGACCAAAATTATTAATTTGGTCTCAAATTATTCCTTAAATGATACACATTATAATAGATTATAATAGATACACATTTATGTAAATAAATATAAATATGATTAAATTAATGTATAATAATATTTAAAAATTATATAAAAATCATATTTTTTATCATTTTACATCAGCTATCAAAACCCTCTTTTTTACAAGCCGTATTCATTGCATACTAATGCTATTTAATCATACACACATGAGAATGTATTGTAAGTAAAAAACGTGTCGAGATATATGGTTTCGAAAAGAGTATAGAAAAATATCATTCGTATAATATAAAACAACAGAATGGTTGAAAATAGAAAAACATTCACAATACAAACAAATCATTTCACAATACAAATAAATACAATACAATTTGGCTCTTATCGAAGAATTAAGAAAATAAAAAATACTCAATATCTATACAAATTAAATAGTATGCGTAATTTTGAGATACAAATGTTAAATAGTGGTAGTAAGAATGAGTAAATTAAACATTTTTTGTGTAGCACAAATACACTCAATTGTGTATATAGGTTTTGTTTATCTTTGTCAACGAAAGTTACAAGACGGCTTGGGTAATAGAGAGGGTTTTGTTAGATACATACATACACAGAAAAAACAAAATCCAAGCTAAAAAAACACATCGAAGTGAGGTTATGTTATATCCGACAAAAAAAATCGTTTCATTTTTGATGCGTTCGGAAACCGAAAAAAATTATACCATTTGAACTTTTCAACCTAAATAATTTCGTAAAAAGACAAAAATTATACCATTTTAGATTTTAACGACCGAATTATATTTTTTCGGTCGACGAAACATTAAAATGCATAATTTTGAATGAAATTATAATAATATTGATAAAATGTTTAACACAATCTGAACTAGTTTTTATTAATTTTAATAATGTACATAGAATAATTTAGTCTGAATTGAATTTGTAATTTTTCACTATCGGTCGTGCAAGTGTACATGTGACAATGTCTTAAGTCTCAGTGCGAACAACCAAATTTAAAATCTAGTTATTTATACGTTGGTGGATTCGTCAGATAACTTTATGGTTTTAACCTTTTTTTTTTTTAATCAAAAGAATTCGTGTATCAGCCCATGGAAAACTAGCTTTATTTGATGTTTCAAAATCACATTTAAAGTACATATTTTTCAAAAACCAATATCAATTATAATGAGATTTTTTAAATTGATAACAACGCAAAACTATTTTAAATATAACTATGCACCAATACGCGAAACATTTAGAAAAGTATAAAAATCATGGCTCTAGAAACGTAAATTATTGATATCCAACAATTTGTGATAAATCTATAGAAATTATGGATAAACGAGTAATTATAGGATTTGCAACAAAACAGCCCTTTTTATTTTGATTCGACCCAAAATGTTTATTCTTTTTTTTCAACTTCAACACATTATTGGCAAATTCTTCAAAACTGTTTTCAAAAACAACACTTTACGCTTAAAAAGATAAGATAATGCTGTTAAAGTGATAGCTATAGGATTTAAGGACCTCACAACAGCTTTAGAAATATTGGTTGACGACTTAAACCAAAAAATGGCACTCAACTAGATGGTGAGAATAGAAAGAATTCACAAAAAATTTTTTTGTTTAGCAAAACACGACTGAAGATTTATCATTTTCCGAACGACAAAATTTTAAAGACAAAACATTTCATGTGATTTCAAAGAGTAGATATTTACTAATATCTTTATTTATTTATCTAATATTTATCTAATATTTACTAATATCTGCTCTCTGATAATGTGTAATAAATTAATAATGGAACTTATGCTGTGTGCCTTAATCGACTTTTCAAACTAAACTTTTCAAACTATTCAAGCTTCCGCTATTGCCGCATAGATGGTAACTGAAAATGGTATCTTTTCGCTGACTTTTCAAAAAAATATAAAATGACTATAATAATTTGAAACTATAAATTAACTATAATATTTTTTGGTTTAGTTTAATTTCAAGTTGATGCAGAATAAGCGACTTTTGCGGTAGTTCATTTATCTAGATATAGCATGACCTAACTCGTTATAATTTAGTTTAGTATGTTTAGTCGATTAATGCACACAGCATCAAAAACAGAAAACCTATTTGGTCAAAAAATTTGAGTACACCTTGGATAATGTAAAACTAGCCTGCTGGCTTTATGAAATAAAGGCAGTGAAAATAATTTAGCTGTGGGCCCGAAAGTAAATTTGGCCCGGCTGATAAAGGATGTTGATCAGAAATACCAATTTAAAATATTCAGGAACGAACTCAAACTGTTCGAACATAAACCAAATCATCTTATCAACATTAAATAACAGCATATGGTAACTCGGTTAATTGTTATTTATGGCTATACCAATGAAATATTAAAGCTTCACAAGTTCTAAAGTACAAAAACTATAATAAAATTTTGGCTGCACAATTGATATAAAATTAAAGCCTAAAAATAAAATCAATTGATTATTTTGACAGGTCTGCATTCCACAAAGGACAAACGGGTTGATCATTTGGTCAAAGGTTTTACAAACATGGCCATCACATTAGTAAAATGAATACAGAATTAAACTTCGCTATACACATCAATACAACACAACAATACAACATAATGTAGCTATAGCAAAAATGATGGTATAGAAAGATCAACTATACAAAAATGTAAAAGGACAAAGCGCTTCTTTGATGTAGTATTGGTTGTGTACAGAAATAGCGTAAAATAAAAACAAAAAAATATTTTCACTAACACTAATATAATTTGTTTTTTTATGTTATTTTTTATGTTATTTTTGTGTTGTGTATACTACCTTATTGAGGCGGACATGTAGTAGTATTAGTGTACGAAAAAATGAGTTGATCATTCTAATAGAGAAGTTTTTGGCTATAATCATGAATACTAACATGATAATTCTATCAATATACAATGACGAAAGGTGATGGCATAGATAAATACTATAGATTTCTCATTTGTGCAGTTAAAATAAAAACATCAAACTTCTGATATTTCCAATCTCATCGTTGTATTTGTGATTTTACATTATTCGATAGTATAAACAAAAATGTCTATCGAAAGACCAACTCATTTTTTCGTACACTGATACTACTACATATCCGCCTCAATAAAGTAGTATTCAGTACCATAACAAATAACAAAGCAAAAATAACATAAAAACTAACTATATTAGTGTTAGTAAAAATATTTTTTTGTTTTTATTTTACGCTATATCTGTACACAACCAATACGACATCAATGAGGCGCATTGTCACTTTTAATTTTTGAATAGTTGGTCTTTCTATAGAAACGTTTTTGTGAAACAAAATACAATAGAAAAACGCAAAATAACGTAAAATAAAATAAAATAAAAAAAACGAATTCAAAAATTACGATTACATCAAATGAGAAATCTATTATGTTTATCTATGGTGTTAGTTTGGATCGAATGGAATAATTATTGATCTATAAAAATCGGAAGAAATAATTTACTTAATAATAAAGTAATAATTTAATTTAATTAAAAATCAAGGTAAACAGTCAAAATTTGGAAAGAACAAGGATTATTCTAAGCAGGAAACAAGGAAACAAGAAAATGATCAATAGTATTTTCAAAATTATATTCCTAAGTTTTATATTCGCCATTACTGACTGGTAATAATTTGACAAAACACTATTGGTCTCCAAAACTACCAAAAAGTTTCGACTAATTTAATTGTTTTGGGATAAATTTTAGCATTTATAAAATAATAAAATAATTTTAATTCCGGAAGGTTTGATGAGAAAAAAATTTAGAAACCCCAGTTAAGCCAAAGTTTGAGCCCAAATTTAACATTTAAAATTTAACATACAACATTTAAAGGAATTAGAAATAGTTCAAAATTTGAATTAAGTTGCGACTATTAGCTTATAGCTCATGTATTTCAATTAAACTTCACATTGAAAACCGATACATATCTAAACACCTTGGCACAGGTGCAGCATATTTACACATAAATTTATAGCCGGCTATAAAAAATGTACAAAATTTAAAAGTGGGTGTCTAATTTTTATGCATTTATTATTATGACTGGTACATTCGGTATATTGTATACGTCGACGACCCATTCCCGAATATCGAATTCTGAAGAAAATTTTTTATTTTTATTTCAAAATTTAAAATAATGCTTTCAAATTTTAAATATTTCCGATGTAGGTGGAAAATAATTTATAATGGATGCAAACCACAAAATATTAAAATTTTCACATCATATATATACACACATGTGAAATGTCTCTTCCGGTTAAAAGCAAAATAATCACATGTACGTCACCAAAAGTAAATTAGTTTATTAGAATTAAATTCACGAATATTTAAAACATACTGTCATCGCATGTATAATAATGCTGCGCTGCTTCTCCAACATATCCTTTTTAATACCGCGAAAATGATTACGTTTAATAACACCATCATGATTTAAAAAATTTCTATTTAACACCAACGCCGATTGGTCCACAATTCCGCGAGGTTTTGCATGAGGAAGCGTACTCGTCTTACTATGCCGAAAACTAGCAAACTTCCGATTAAACTGGTGATTACTACTTTGTCCCGTATTATTGTTTATTAATCGTGGTAATGATAACGAACTCATTTCAATTTTATTTGAACTTTTACTAGTAATGTTATAACTTTTGTCACTGTTACGTCCAATATTAAAACAAATACCGAAACCACTAAATAATGAAAAGGTGCCAGAAAGAAAATCAGACCAATTTGTCATGGTCAATTTTTTAGTTCTAAATTAGAATTTTTTTTCGTTTTTTTTTTTGTTTTTTTTTTGGCGTTTGAATCACATAACTATATCACAATATTTTATTTAAAAAAAAGGCATTTCACACACACACACGCTTACACACAATCAGTTCGGGCAATATTTTTTTTGGCCAAAGATTGCATAATTTCGTTCTTAAACCATTTTGCTTAATTTTATTTTATTTTTCGTTCACGAATCGTTAAAGTTTTTTTTTAATTAAATTACTTTCGACAATTAATAAATGAAACCCGAAAAACTTCGGTGCACAAAAAAAAAACTCCCGATTTTAAAATGCAATCGCATTTGCGATATCGAACACAATAAAATAAAGATCGCACTATTAACCGGTCACTGTCGATGGCGGCGACAAAGACGAAAACAGATTTTCTTTTTTTTGAAAATTAAAAAATAAAAAAGAAAAGAAAAGTGCGGTACCGAATTGAAAATACAAAATAATATAAAATCATAATAAAGTTTTAAAACGAAAAAATTTTATTGGTGCCAAAAAATAATCTATTCTGAGAGAAAAGTCAGAATCGGTTTTCTATGTGTGCTCGATCATGAAATGAAAAACCGTGGAAAATGTTTTAAATGTATTGGTGAGAAGATGGCAAAACTCGATGACATCGTCATATACATTTATTTTTAGGGACTCGCGATGGATGATTAATTAACGAAAGTATTTAAAATTTTTGTAAAGTAGGTAAATGTCAAAACGATGAGATGACATTGTCACAGCATCACTAAATTTCGTAAGAAATTTCGGCTTGGTTATTTTTATTGTGTTAGTGTCTTAATATTTTTAAATTATTTGGATCGTAGTCTAAATATACATCTTAATATTTTTCTCATTAAACCTTTAGATGCTTACAGATTTACTGATCGCACGACGTTTTGACTACGCTTAAAGAGAATTATTTTAGAATTTATTGGGCATAAAGCCCAATAAAACTGAATTATTCGGTTTAAGAGTAAAATGTTTACAGGAAGCATAAAAAAGCATGAATGTGGAAGGCCAAAAACCTATGTCGTTAACTTTTCAGCAATAAAATCAGCTCTCGTTATTTTTATGAAATAGACACCAGCCTATCATTTTGATATAAATACATTTGGAAATAACAAAGAAAAATGTTGGTTAGGGCTATGTTGATGAAATTAAGATCATTCCTATCATCTATACAAATGTGTACTAGCTTCTTCAATAGGTAAAGATCCTAGTCCAATCATAGACCCTAAAATAATTGCAAAGGAAATCTCGTCTCACTACGAAAAAGTTCATATACAAAACTCTAAAAGATCTGTGTTTCGAAAAGTTAGTCAATAACTGTGTCATCAATTTTCTTAATTCTCTTCCTCTTAATCCAATCTTAATTGAGATGGTCGATAAAGCAGAATTTGCCAACATTCTTCAGCATCTTAATAAAAGAAAAGATCCGGGAGACGATAACATAGCCAACTCAGTACTTAGGAACCTTCCAGATAAAGCAATATCACAATTTACCGATATCATTGACGGTTTCTTAAATACAAGCTACTTTCCAGATTGTTGGAAACTCGGCAAAGTCATCTCTATTCCTCTGACCTCTTATTTCTCGAGCCTCTAATAATATAGAGCATACCCGCCCAATATCACTTCTAAACGGAATAGTTAAGGTGATGGAAACAGTTATTCTCAACAGCCTCCAGACCCTACTAGAACCCTATATTCCAGAAGAACAATTCGGATTTTGTGCCGGCCACTCTGCTACTCAAGCAGTGCTGAGGCTGAAAAACTTTATTAAAAACGCCAAGCGATTTGGTCGTTCAATAATCGCAGCCTTTCTGGACATAGAAAAAGCTTTCGACACGGTCTGGCATAAAGGCTTAGTGTATAAATTAATTCAATGTGATATTCCTTACTACCTCATTAAACTAATCGAATCATACTTACCAAATAGGAAATTCTTCGTGTCGTTAAACAAACACTGTTCTAGTACCAATTCAATCGTAGCAGGAGTTGCACAAGGTTCAATTCTAGGCCCACATCTTTTTTCATTCTTCTATCATGATATCCCGAAACCCGACAACAAAGAAACCAACATCCAAATTTATGCCGATGACATGGCTATACACATCTTCAATTAGCGCTCGGAAATCTAGTGAAAGATTGTCCAAATATCTAAACCAGTATTCCGAATATGCGGTGAAATGGAAAATCAAGGTAAACTCTTCTAAAACCGAAATTATCCATTTCCACCGCAACCAATATAGTAAAATGCGAGAACCCAGCCCAATTTCGTTCAAAGGTAGCACCTTAGAATATAAAAACCAAATCAAATACCTATAGGGGTGATTATAGATAGTAAAGTATCACCTCTATCTCACATAAAAATGTTCGAAGAAAAGCCTTTGCAGGTCGCAACTTACTTTATAGATTTTTTAACCGCAATAGTCACCTTTCTGCCAAAAATAAATTAAGATTATATAAGGCATATATATGAGGCTCAACGTAACCTACGCTATGCCTGCATAGATGGGTGAATTGAATGAGACACAATGGGTTAGTCTATCAACCTTGCAATCAACCAACCTTAGATTCGTGTTTCATGATTGGCTTAAACCACAAACCTATACAAATGCACAACTAACAAAGATCTCGAGGACCGCGCTTATATAAAAAGCCTAAAAAACTTCGCCTGTCGACTTCAATCTAAGTTTATTGATAGGATAACCAATTCTGAAGCATAATTTTTTCGTGCAATTCCTCATTCATGGGACCTGGCACTCGCGGAGGAATATAAGATATAAGTCTCTCACCTGGCACATAACCCGATAATAATTCTCTTTTCTTTTAGGAACAAATTTACTATTAGATATTTATGTTATGTCTTACATCTGTATCATACTTTAATTTAAATAAATGTTTTACATATGCATATAGTTTAGGTTAAGTAGATAATAGTAGTTTAAATAGTTAAAGTAGTTAATCCTAACTAAGAAAATGTATGTAAATATTAACCAATTAAATATTTTTAGGTATAAAAAAAACAAATGTGTACTACTACAAATGTGTACTACTAAACGATGGAGCCCGATTGGGCTTATCAAAATAACTTAACATAACATAAAATTTTAGAAACCAGATCTAAAATTTTATGTTATGTTAAGTTATTTTTGTTTTTTTCAATATAAATTCAAATACAAAGCGGGAAATAAAATAACAATACAAGAATTTTTTCGTTCCAGAATACGGCTTATTATCAGTACCAAAACCTAAATAAATTTATTTGAAATTTTGCTAAAGTTAAAATGTACATCAATTTCGAATATCATAAATTTCGGCACCATTTACTCTGCCGAAAATAACTAACGTGACACTCTACTTTACAAATTTAATAAAATATTATCGCAAAACAGTTCTAACAAACACCGAGAGCACTCTTTTATATTAATATTTTATTTTGCAATGCAGTTTTAAATCCTGAAATTCCGCTGGTTATTGTTCTAGACAACCGGTACAAGCCATAAGTTGTTATCTACCATAAGGAGCCATGGTGGACGGCACCATCTAACAAATTTCGGTGTTTCCTCTTAGAGATTGTCTTACCATCCATTTAACTCGCAGAACGTGAGCGTGACTATCATACTCGCTGTACTTTTACTTTTATTTTACATTTTTTTTAAAGTATGGATTTAATGTCCATTGAAAGCTTACGTTAAGCAATACTTTAAATTCAAACTATTCATTCAACATTAGCACACAAGTACAGTACCATCTGCAATAAAAAGCAGCATGTCACTATGGAGTTAACACACTAAGTTGTGTTCATTAATATCAACGATCGTGATCGTGTGAAAAATTATGCTCATGACACTTCTTTCGAAAATAATCAGTCATCTGAGATTCTCATCTATCAGTGATTCATCCATCCAACTCTTTATTCAAGGCAACCGGCCTTATCAACACCTTTTGCATGGGAAATATGGGGTAAACAAGGCACAGTTACTAGCGACAAGATACACTTTTATATGATGTTCTTCCACAAAATTTCATAAAATGAAATGACTAGGAATGCGGAGTCCCGAAAAACACCTTCCTTTAAATGTGTGGTCAACATTATCGACCCATTTGGTCTCCGAAACTTGTGATCATCTATTTTGTTTTTAACTTCATGTTTTTGAGACCAGCGAAGCTGATAATCGTACAAATGGATCAATCCAAAAGTTATTTAAAAATGTTACCGGTCATCTAATTACAGATATCATCGGTATATGTCAGCGCCTGTTAGCTAAAATTCTTGATAGCTATTTATCCATTTTGACACATCATTGTAACTGCATTTCTGTCATTTTACATAAATTTAAATTCCTAAATTACCCATACAATTTCCTTTCTTCAAAAGGAATGCTATGCGTCGATAGTTTTTGCATTTGGTCATACTAATCGATAAGGTCGAAAAGATAAAGCCAAGAAGAATCCTCTCCGAATATAAAAAGCTATGAGTTAAAGTAATTATCCCGAGGGGAATGATTTTAAGGCATGTGCAGGGCCAGTGTGAATGCCTCGTAAGATGAGTTCTCTATTATCTCCACAGAATGTATTTGACAACTTTCATCTGCAGTATTTGGCAAACGTTGAACAACGATTAAGTCAGAGAAATGCTCCTTACAATTGTCGAGTACCGAATCGACCTTAACACGAACATTTCTATCCTGACCTTAAATGGCAATAGACCTAGGTCTGAAGGTATGGTAAAGTACTCTTTAGACTTTAACAGCCTTCCATCTTTAGTCTACAAATTCGCTTGGTAATTCTCCTAGCAAAGACCGCTTTGTTGGTGCGTGTGATTGTGAAATGTATACGCGCTTCTCTTTATGTTATATTCCGTTTCTCGACAGCAAGACTGCACTCCTCATCAAACCAAATATATATATATATATATATATATATATATATATATATATATATATATATATATATATATATATATATATATATATATATATATATATATATATATATATATATATATATATATATATATATATATATATATATATATATATATATATATGTATATATATATATATATATATATATATATATATATATATATATATATATATATATATATATATATATATATATATATATATATATTACATATTACATATTTGTGTATTTCAAAAACCAGCAAAAAGATATTTCATCATCTGATCGATAAAACTATTTTTTTTTTTTATAATTTATTAAACATTTCATAAAGGTATTCAAGAATCTTCAAGATTTTAATTAATTGAACAAATTATAATTGGAAACCTACAGACTGTAAGATATTTTGAAATCAATTTGATTTTGTAATTCAACTACACTAAGTAATCAAAATTAGCTAACAATTATTTTTATATTCAACCAATTCAACTAAATTCTAATTTAAAAAAAAAAATCAAAATTAAATCACATTTTACGTAATGCAATTTCTCGTAAAAATTTATTTTTATATTTATTCATAAAAAATTTCATTAATATTTTTATTAATACACGTAAATAGGACAAACATATTTTGGCTGGTGCAAGAATTTTCCGCGAGTAAAAAAAAACGAAAATTAAATAAGATTAAAACGAAAGTGACCTTGTCACCCAAAGGTTTATAATTTATTATATGTTTATATGTGTTTGGATCTAATGTACGTAAACATATTATATACAGTAGAAAATGTAAACTTCGGCACCCAATTCGAAGATTAAAAATAACTCATCGGTGTGTAGAGTTGGTCGCGCACATAAAAATGTTACTGAATTTATGAAAAGTGTTAGTCAAATAAAATCCATTGAACAATACTCATATATTTTACAACAATTTACATGCCTTATAGTGCTTAAAACTCACGTAACGAATACTCATTAGTATTTTAGTAGTGAACACTTTAAAATAAATTTTACTTAATCAAATTAAATCTAAACACTGACTTGATACGATGTTTTTCTTTTGATTTCTTCGCATTTTCTTTTACAAAAACGAAAATAAATAGCACAACGATTGAGTCACAGTGTAAAAATATATTAATTGTACATACTATGAATTTTCATGAAAAACACCAAACTATACAAAAAAAAAATTATGTACTTACATTCCATCCAACGGCACTATCGATAAATTTCATTTTTTTTAATTCTAATTCGTCCGTTTCACTATCTGGATCCGATTCACTTTGTAATACTGTTGGCATTTGGTCATCTATTTCCGCTTCCTCGATAGTTTCCATACGACTTTCAATTGCAACCTCATCGACTGCACCGCTAGTGGGCAATGGGGCCAACGGTGTTTGTAAATCATCGCCTTCCAATTCTGATTTTTGTCGTAGGATTGAACCAAACTTTTCGAAAAATCCATCGTCAAGATCTTGGAGCCTAAAATTATTAATAAAAAAAATATTTCGTTAAAATTAATTGAAATTTTAAAATTACTTTATAACTGTAAAGGTGTAAAAATTACATATCTTTTTGGTCCAGATATTTAGCAATGAACTAAATTGTATTAAATTTAGCCCGAAGTCATGCAACAGAATTGTGTTGCATAATATTGTTTCTAAGTCAGAAGGACACGTGGCTAATGACAATATCATATATTTTGGCGATAAGGACTGTCAACATGATCCAACCTTGATGAAAACCTGATCAACCTTTAAAATGAAACTATGATAACAATTATAATGTTTGCGAACCGAGTTGAATGTGAATAACCCAAGTTTGTGTCAAATATTTCACAAAAAGTAAGCAAAATAGAATCTCTGAAAGTATGAATAAGATGTAGTAGCTATAAGATGATTGATGCCGGATTAAGTAATACGTTCTGGGTGGAAGATATTCTACATGAAGTGTTATTAAGACAAAAAAACTCCCAAAGAAGCCTGACCATAAACATTTCAGTTTTAGTCAATGTACAGACTACACCGTATTAGATCATGAAAAAGGCGTTGATAACAAAAAAACCTTAATCACCTTCTTTTCGATGTGAACAATAAAATTTTGGGACAAACCAGTTACTCTTTTTTACTCGATTTTACTAAACAAAATGTTAAATAACCAAAAATGGATTGCGATGTGCAATGCTAAACAGTTAACAAAGACTCACAACGTCCATTGATTATGGGTGGTACGAAAATATTTTCTAGGATTTACTGCTAGAATCGGTAGTATTCCGTCTAAATGCAGAATCATACCATTTATTTTACTGTACTCCGTCTGTTGTTCTAATAGGTATAGGTATACGTTAGTAAGGTTTTCAATAACATTTACTAAGCTACATTTTCAGCCATTGTCCAAATAATCCAGAGTTTACGTTTGGAATCTTGGTAGTTGATTGCTTTATTTGCAGTATTGATGTAGGCTCCTTCGTTTAAAAGGTCAGCATGAAGGAAGGTGTTGTCAATTGTGTAGAAAAAATATTATTGGAACATATATGTCAAAATATGTTAGAATTTAAACACAACGTACACATTTGTGTTACGCAAAAATTACCGTTATTCTAATTATAACCTAAAACGTTTACTGAACCTTTACAGTTTGATAAAAAGACTTAGATTAAGAAGGAAATAATTGAAACATGGACGACTTACTCAAACAAATATTTTATAAATTTAATTTTTCAGTCTCTGACCACACAATTGTGTAAGTAAATATGGTAAAAACACATTTTAGTATGGAATGTTTGCATGAATTTAACATTTGTTGCACATTTGTGTATATTATGTAAAATTGAGTACTTCATAAAAGTCATCGTAATAACAACCCAATTTACACGTTTGTGTAGGGTTAGTTTGTTAATGTTCTGATCCTGACTACACAATTGTGTAAATATATATGTTTAAATATGTCAATAAAAAATGTATGCATGTATTTAAACACAGCCTACACATTTATGTATATGATATAAAATTGGGATATTCACAAAAAAACATCATTATTTCAATACACACGTTTGTGTAGATTGTGTTTGTCACACGGTTGTGTTTATCCAGTATTCTATTGGATTCCGGTTTTAATCATTTTTAGGGGTCTGGTTCTCCTGGAATTAAAGTTCACAAATTTGCTTTAATAATAAAGCCAAAATCGGAATGCGACATTCTAATTCTTAAGCAATCTTAGTGGACTGACGGTTTAATATTTTTTCTTGAGATGTTCACTAAAAAACTATTAGGTTTACATTATTACGAATAGTATATGAAACAATGTGCGTAAAGGGATGTGCAACAATAGCCATCAAGAAGAATTTTGTTCGCGTTTTAAATTTCTATGCGTTTTTCTGAGACCAAATTAGAGTTCAAAATCAACCACTTCATGTATTACAGGTTAATGCGCTCTTGATTGGGTTACTGATGAGAATAAATGTAAATCTACCGGATATTATTATATGAATGATTATTAATGAACTGAAAGGAATTAAAAACAGCAACCGCATAGTTTACATTGAAAAAGGAGTATATGGAAGCGGTTGAAATTGAAATAAAATGATTGGTATCAGCAAACGTTTTTCATTCCAAGGTTACAGATAGATATATTCCGGCATCATTTAAATTAATAAATTTCAAGAAGGATAAACTAAAGCAATTGAGTTCTAAAAGGCGAATCAATCTTTATAATAATTTTGGCCAGTTAGCCTCAGAGTGTGGTCGTCAATCAACGATTGTAATGTTTCCTAAAACACTTGAACTAACCGTTAGGACTGTAAAATCGGAAGTCACGTAATTAGAATCATACCAGTGATTTCTGATTGGGATTTAGCCAAAAACCAAATTTTTATAATATAAAAGTAACGATCTTATTCAAAATGAATCTGAATTCTTAAAATTATAAAGAAAAGGGAATACTTAAGGAACTATTATTTTACAAAATTTCATTCTTAAAAACAAATCATAGCCACGCATGATTTCCTTTTAGTAAATGTACTTATATGTCGAAGATACGAGAATTAAATTTCCCCGAAGACAGTATAAAGAACTGTATGAAAGACTGATATGAGAAAAACCGGCGAATTTAAAATTGATATGATGTTGAATTTTGTACATTCATTTGAATCGGATACAATGATACCACTTACCATAAAAGTGGTTGGTTGGTCTTGGTTGTTGAAACTGGGCTTCTCACAATAAAATCAAATAATATCATTTACTTAATATGTATACTTTTTTATTCATCACAATAATAGTTTTGTGATTTTGGAAGACTTGAATTATACCTGCGGTCGAATGAGGAAACGAACATAAATTTCCTCAATCGCATTTAATACGGTCATTTAATGTAATGATCCTAAACACATGTACTTAATATTAACATAATCATCAACACCATGTTTCGATCCTTCACGGCCAATACCAGATTCTTTGATACCACCAAATGCAGCTTCGGCTGACGAAATAATTCCTTCATTTATGCCAACCATTCCAACTTCAAGACGTTTACCAACACGAAATACTTGACTGATATCTTCGGTAAAGAAATAACCGGCCAAACCGCGTGTTGTATTATTTGCAATTCGTAACGCTTCATCTTCCGTTTCAAATTTTACGATCGAAACTACTGGGCCAAATATTTCTTCATTATATAAATCCATATCGTGTGTAATATTTGTTAAAATTGTTGGGGCATAGAAGAGTTTTCCTTTTTCTGGTAATGGTCTTCCTCCTATAATAACATTGGCATTTTTATTTATCGCATCCTCCACCAATCGAGTTATTTTATCGAGTTGGGCTTTATTTATAACCGGCCCAATTTGCGTTTCACTCGATTTACTATCACCAACCGTTAATTTTTTTACAGCCCTCTCCAGTTTATCGACAAATTGTTCGTAGACGCTATCTTGAATTAAAAATCGATTTGCCGAAACGCATGTTTGGCCACAAAATCTAAATTTCGAAGCCATAGCACCAGCGACCGCCTTATCTAAATCGGCCGATTTAAATACGATAAATGGTGCATTACCTCCAAGTTCTAAACTAACACGTTTTATTCCATCGGCACATTGTCTGTAAAGAATTTTACCAACCTCCGTTGAACCGGTAAATGAAATTCCAGCAACTTTTGGACTCGTACATAATAGTTTACCGTGAACGGCTGCATTTGCACGACTAGATGTTACAACGTTTATAATACCTTTAGGATAGCCGACCTCTTCAGCCAGTTTGACTAGAGCTAATGCGGTCAGGGGAGTATCTTCAGCTGGTTTGATCACAATCGAACAACCTTAAATATAAATTTTATTGTTTCTATATAAAAAAATCTTTGATTATATCGGTAAATATATACCTGCAGCTAGTGCTGCTCCAGCTTTTCGTGTTATCATGGCATGAGGGAAATTCCATGGTGTAATAAGTCCCGCAACCCCAATTGGTTGTCGAATAATCATTAATTTTTTGGAGGCTGCCGGACTAGGAATTATTTCACCATATATACGCCTGGCTTCCTCGGCAAACCATTCAATAAACGAATTTCCATATGCAACTTCGCCAAGTGATTCATTGATCGGTTTACCAGACTCAAGCGTCATAATGTTAGCGAGTTGTTCTTTATTTTTTTCCAGTAATTTAAACCAATTCTAAAAATTACATAATCTCTAGTCATATAGTATTTTGGACACGTAATTTACACTATTATTACCTTCAACAAATTGGAATATTCCTTTGCTGTTTTGTTACGCCATTCGTTACTGTTAAATGCTTCGTACGCTAAATTAATGGCATCCTCCATATCGACCGCATCCATATCGGGTACACATCCAACAATTTCACCAGTCGATGGATTATATACATCAAAAGTTTTTCGTGTCACCGAATCACACCATTCGCCATTGATAAACGCTTTATTCTGTAGTAAATGCATTGTTCGAACTGAGCTTAAGTAATTATTACGTTTCCATTTTATATTAAACAACACTTGGCGATTCAAGGTTGAAACCATTCGTGAAACTTTTATCATATTTCGTTTTGTTGTTCGGTGGTGATGAGATAACAAAAAAACTGTATGCGAAAATTATAATTTACACTATCACAATTACACAATACTTTGTTAATAGTTATATGATTAATTTTTTATAAATTCATTTAATACATAGACGTATAAGAGATATAGACCGGTTTCAAATATTTTTTCCATAGTAAATCTTCTATTTCACGTGTGATCGGTTGGAGAGGGACGGATATCTAAAAAATTGTATGTCTTATTCAACAATTTGAAAAAAAAAACAAAAAAAAAATTTTTTTTTCGCCAATTCAAAACAAAGCTTGGCTTGGATTTGTTCTTTTTTTAGAAAAAAGAGTGATAAAATTAATTAAAACTTATTAAAATTAATAAATTTTTGTTAAAAAATCATAAACTCTATACTATCGTGTATCAAAATTAAAAAAAAACTTGAAAAAATGAAGTGTTTGGTGAAAAATTGTCGGAATTTTAACTCAATAAAGTAGAAGGAATTTCGTTTCATAAGTAAGTTAATTACTAAATTAGATTAAATATAATGTATGTTGTGATTGTAATCTAGTGATTAGTGAAAAACAAAATTAAGTTTTAATTCAAAAATATTAAAAATTTTAAAAAATAATAATGTTATTTTTGTGGTCCCTAAAATCGTAATATACTGTACACTTTCATTTTTTGTTTACAGTCCCTTCTTTTGAATGTAGTGTACTATTCCAGGACCGAATTGTATAATTAGTTCGGAAAAACGCCGTTAAATTACCCACTAATTTTATGATTTTCAAAATATAATACATACGGAGTTTTGTCATATAAAATCATATAAAATTAATATAAAATGCATGATGTGTTTATGTCCTGAATGGACAGGGTCATGAAGCTCATTAGCACTTCGTTTATATGTTGAGCTTTTGTCTAAGGAAATGACTACTGTTCATTTTTTTGTAAATTTGTAGCTATAATGTAAATAATATTTCTTTCTTTTTAGGTTACCAAAATGTAATAAAACGAAAGAACTGTGGTTAAACATGTTAAGTCTTGACCAACCAGGACCTTTAAGTAGCTATAGTATAGTTTGCTCGGAACTAGAAAGCTTAAAATTCTTTAAAAAGATATGTTATAATGTTCATCATAATCTTCTTGATGAAAATATTTTTACCGACAATTTAGAATTTCAATATAGCCATTCTCAAGAACATTTACATTTATTATCTCAGTCCATTATAGAAAAATATTACGATATTCGGTTAAATTTCTTTTGCAACGAAAAATCTGCAAAGCTATCACAAAGGAACAAATTTGTCTCATTACTCCATTTCCATGGCATGTAGGCTAAAATCTCAAATTCCCCTATTTTTCTAGTTTCAATCTAAGTGGATTAGACCTACTGGGGATACCACACTAAAAAAAATGCGCTAAGTACTCTTCCTCTTGGGAAGTGTGGAAATGAGTACTCTCAAGTAAACTATAGTCCTAAAAAGAAACCTTAAAACTTTTTTTAATATTAAAATACATATATCTACTAAAATATCTAATTGCCATACCATCACAAAAAAAATTATTAAATTTATTTTTTATTTAGCAACTAACTTCATTATAATCAAATAATAAATTTCTAATTGCGGCCCTGGTATTATTATAGTCTTTCTCTTTTACCCTTGAAAATTTCCTCACTTGACGTTTGCTTGATTCTTGTCTAAATCTATTATACGTCTATGATTTAATACTATTCACTTTAATAAATTAACAACAGATTGGTCTTAAATGTACAAGGATCTGTCAAATAATAAAAGAAAAATATTTTTTTTCCTTTTTTCACACACAATTTTTTTCTCACTTTATACGCAAACGCCAAAAAAATACATAAACGAAACGGATATATGTACAGTTTTAATGAAATATGCCAAATAATTTAAAAACATATACTTATTTAACAAAATATCAGTCGTATATTCTAAGAAACTAAATGGTTTATATAACTTATCATCCAGAACATAAATTTAATAGAAATCAATTTCAATTAAAATTAATCAAAATGTGCAGAGTAACCGAGACAGCTATATGAATATTATAAAAGTTAACACACTCTCTCGTAGTTTTTATTAATTTACTCTCTGTTTTGGTTTATAAATAATTTTTTTCTTATTTGATTTTACAAACCGGCTGATAACCCTCAAATAACACAGTGCTTTTTAAGTTACGCTGCATACATCGACGTTTCACAGATAAATGATGCAAACATCAATAGATGAAAAAATAGAATAACGTATGCGAATAAAAATATTGAAGATTGAGGAAAAGTTATGGTTGATTGGAGTCGACAATATTTTTTACACTGGTTTAATCTTATTATTTTAATTATTATTTTGTATGGATGTCCCACTTAATATTGCATTTGAAATGAAATGGATATGCATCCTATTGTCAAAGTTAAATTCATTCTGAATACCGATGCAAGTGATGGCAAAGATAAATCAGTTTGAACATCACTAGTAACTTCAATTGCTGCAGCTAGACTGAAAACTGGCTGAGAACAACATTACTTTAGCAATGGCTAACTAAAATTACATGCCAGGTGAACAGATTTGTGGCACTGCACCATCTAGTTTGAAATTGGTTTTCAATCGCGTAGCTTATGTTTCGGATACATGTAATTTAGTGGCTAAAAATGTGGCGAGAACATTGTTATAATTTTGTTAATTCTAGGTTTAATAAACCATGAAGTGTTAGAAGTGCTCAGACAAATGTATGAAATCTTGAAATATTTTTTAGCCGATTCAGGGTTTCAGACCGGCTGTGGACGTAAAGTAGGTGGCCTATAAACAACCATATCTCAAGCTATTGGTGGCGCTATACAAAATAGAAACAAAATGTGGGGATAAGAGTGCTATTGATTAAGATACGAATATTAAATTAGGAAGGGATTTTGTCCCTTTGCACAAGTTATTATTTTTTCTATTGGATAAATTTACATCAAGGATAGATGACTCGTGGTCAGGGTTTGCCATGATCACGTCTCCTTATTTAAAGATGCTAAATAAGGGTTAGCGTCTTGGTTAGTTTGTTTAGAAGGGATTTGTTGGACAAAAGTTAATTGATTTTCTTGAATTTTAGATCAATTTTAAGTCTCCAGAGAGGAGATGATAAAGACCAAAAATGATCTTGGCCGACTAAAACTAAAAGAGATTTTAATTAAGTTTTAATCAAATGAACAAAAAACAAAATATTCAAGTCAGCCTTATTCTCGTTTCAGCCCGTTTTGTAAGTTTCGATTTAAACCACCATCACCGTCTGCGAAGAGGTATTTCTGTTTTATTGGAGCAAAAAGATTTGGCTGTCAAACTCGCCTGATCTTAGCCCGACAGACTACCCGGTTTAGTCAATTTGGAAGTAACTCATCTTAAAAAAACGCCACTGTTGCGATGATCCATGTCTGCGACGATATTACAGTCGAGTAGGCCGTCGTCGTCAAATTTTAAAAAGTTTGTTAATCTAATGATAAGTTTTATTCAGTTCCGGTAATTGTTAAAGATGCCGAAGCTTTTATCGCACCCTATTTAATTTTTTGGTAGGAGTCAAGCTAAAGAAGATTTTCAAAATTTCGTAAGTTTTTCATTTAAAGTTTAGTATAGCTAGGAATAATTTGTATCTCAGTTCTACCTCACTGACCGCATATAATCGACGAGACTTCCATCTTCATGCTACACTAATTTATCAAAAAGAGAATTAAAAAATGAATAACTCGTATTCTTGGTAAAAAAGTAAACAAGAGGTAATCGTATATTCAAATTTAAGACACTCACACTCTTGTACAAGTGTTTTTAACCTTGAATATTCAAGATCATACTACACCACTGGCGAACCAAATCACGATAAATTAGTTTTTCAGATACATAAATAACATGTGACTCACAAAAACTCATTAACACCTATATAAATGTTTAGAATCGACTAATCAATAATGGTATACTGTATAACTGGCTTCATGGTTTAGCGTATAAGCCAACGTCTTATAATTTACGACCTACATAACACGATTTTTGTATTTCTATATGGAGAATACATGTAAATGACTTTTATATTGCAATAAGAAAGTTTCGTTAAACATTTTAAATGTGACCATAGACGTCACGTTAAATTTGAAGTAGATTAAATTGGTTGGAAACCCGCATTCATTATCAAAAAGTTAACTCATGGTACAAGTAAAGTTTGACGTTTCGAACGTCAATGGAATACAATGAACTTGGAGTCTTGACGTCGTGAAAATTGTATCACATTTTTACCGTATTCAGTATTCTGCCAACAAACCATATTTGGAGTTTGGATTCCCCAAAAACGTTGTGTGAATGATGTCTTATTCAAGGTTTTTTTTTCATCTCTGCATAATGATACCTATATAATATTATGATGTAATATAAGTTGTTAAGTTTAAGGTTAAACGAATCAACTATAAATATACTTGATATGATAACGTGACGTACGCTTTTACGTTTTGGAGTTTAATAAAAGAATTGCGAGTTTACAGGAAACCGGAAATTTATGTTTTTTTAAAAACATAATAATGACGTTTGTCATGCTTGGGTATATCGTCTGCTTCTGTGGTTTTGGCTATAGTTACCAATACATAAGCAGTCATAAGTGTTGTTCAGTGCAGCAGAAGCTGAGCAGTTCTCAGGTTGTAGAATTAGTTTCTGCGCATATTATAGATAAAACCTTAAGTCATTTATAAAAATAGTTAATTGACTTAATCTTATGTTTTATCGCAATTACAAGTTCAATTAACTAGAATTTATACATTGATTATGACGAGTACACTACACAGATTCTGTATTAGGTACTGAATTGTCATAAATTAAAAAAAAAAAAACTCCGTAGAGCGTAAGATGAAACTGAAAACATTTCTGAGAAAATTCATTAATCATTTTAATGCATAATTCTTTTAAATAGAGACTATGTTCTTATTATTAATAGTTGCTGTTTTAAGTTTAAGGCCAATATGAATTAATCATGTCAGTATTAATTCGAAATATGTATTTTACTGTGCATTACAATAGCAGTACAAATTTATTTAAGCTGAATTTTTGGAATTTGATATTTTTGGAAATTTCCTGATTAATCAGTGATTTGCCATTCTTAAAAACATCCAGTTTAATGGCGATTGGTTTATACTATATAGGGGATACTTCCAAATTTGAACAAATAATAAATGTCAGTATTTCTTGTTAATCCGAATGACTGCAGTATTTCTGAATTAAAGAGAGAAAAAAGAGGATTTATACATTGATTGAAAAAATTTTATGACTCCTATAATATGGATCCAAGACAAATCTGAGCAGATATGTTCTAACATGATAGTTTTGTGACAGAGTAAAGTGTATCACAAAAAAAAAAAATACTTGTGAGAGATACCTTTCCCAAAGAATTTTTAAAATAAATGATGATATATTATGTTATCATTAATAATGTGGCGCCAGTTCAGTGATGATAGTTAGAACACTTAAAGCACAGATTTAATATAACCCAGATGTCTTATTGGGAAGGAAATCGTGGTTGAAAACAGTGGTGTCACTTTATTTTTTGGAACTTCAATCGAGAGGCCTATCTGAATTTTGGGTAAAGTAAAAGTTTTAAAAGTAAGTAAAACAAAATAACTAAAAGAAATGTAACGTAATTTAATATTTTGTTTGACCAGTTTATTTTATTCTTTACATCTTTTATGCATGTAGTTTTTGAAATATTGATCTTTACCAAAACCCTCTTTACTACAAGCCGTATTGAAATTTTCGTTGACACAGCTTCTCATATATTTTTTAAATTTATTAGTGGAAATATATACTTTAGATGTGTTAGTAACTTTCAAAATCCCTTTATAAAAAATTGTAATTTTCTCTTTAAATAACGCACACCATTACCATAGTTGACTATTTTTCACTAACACCATTAACATAATTGAGCATTTTTTTCTCTCCGTGTGGTATTAAACGTTTTTTGTTTTTTGACAATTTTTACTCTCTTTTCTTAATCTCTTTTGTATTGGTATGTGAATGTTTCTTTTTTTTATACTGTAATTGCGATCACATCCCTACACGATTTTCACTTACAATACAATCAAAGTATATATTTTTGTATAGCATGAGTATGCAAACAATACGGCTTGTAGTTTAGATGGTTCTGATCTTTACTAATGCTGATGCGTTATTTATTAGTGTATATACAAAAACGTCTCTATAGAAAGACCAACTATTCAAAAATTTAAAGGGACAAAGCGCCTTTTTGATGTAGTATTGGTTGTGTACAGATATAGTGTAAACAAAAAATAAAAAAATATTTTTACTAACACTAATATAGTTAGTTTTTTATGTTATTTTTGCTTTGTTATTTGTTCTGCTACCAATACTACTTTATTAAGGCGGATATATAGTAGTATTAGTGTACGAAAAAATGAGTTGGTCTTTCTATATTGAGACGTTTTTGGTATATAACATAAAATCTCATATAGATTTTTATATATACAAATTTGTGTTGAGAATTATATTATAATGCACTAGTATATGTACATTGTAAATTTTAGTGGTATTCGTTATCCAAATTTCTACTTATACTCCACAGCACAACAACAACATTAGAAAATGGATAAATTTCTCTTTTCTTTTTCTATTTGTAAGAATTCGGCTTTAATTATACAGCTATGCAGTTTATAGTTTATTGCGTAATAGCGATGGTGAAGATATTTGCAAATCATGCTCCGAGATTCGATTCTTGCCAGGGACACAAAAATATAGTACAGATGAAAATTAAGTTACAACTTGCACCAGTGATTTGTGACATTTGCGACATTTGTGAATAAGTGACAATTTGTAACAAGTGGTTCTGAACCGTTTGTTACGAATTGTCATAGGTCTCTTAAGGAGCTCTGTATGAGAAAGTTTACGGCCGGATACCATAGTTAGTTATATTGTAATAGCCCGCCTTAATAAATATGCCATCCCATGATCAATTATTTTAGCATAATTATACTTTGTAATGATTGGGATGCTTTGAAACGGAACCATAATGCATCAGCTGCAATGGAACATTACACCCGGTTAACTATAGCGTCAAGGCAAACATATTTAAAGATGTTAAGTAAAAATGACAAAATAATACTTAACTAACTAAACCTCAGGCAACTAATTGGGATCGTGATTGGTTAACTCTTTGACCTAAATTTTACCGAAAATTTAAGACAATTCGTGTTAATTACTCGAAATGGGAACTACGATCGATTAAATCGATTTATTGGGTAAATTCTCGATACATTATAGCAAACAAATTAGCAACTTGCGAGTTGATAATAAAAATAGTGTATTCTCGGTGGTTTTTGCGCCTTTCTAGCAAGTAAAAAAATTAAAAATATTTGCTATCAACTTTTTGAGATCGCAAGTAAAAAAAGACA
This sequence comes from Tipula confusa, assembly GCA_963556175.1. NCBI lineage: Eukaryota > Metazoa > Arthropoda > Insecta > Diptera > Tipulidae > Tipula > Tipula confusa. The sequence goes on along the minus strand of OY744475.1, from coordinate 156,760,349 downwards.
AAAAGTATGAAACACATTTAGAAAGCGTTTTGTTAAATGTATGTACAGGGTGGCTGAGACCAAATGTTACTGACTTCACTCTGCTGTCATTTGTGTAGTTGTCATTTTCGCACGTCAATTTTTTGACAGATTGAAGTTTGGTTAGTTGTTTACATGTGGTCAACAAATAATTATTCTAAATTAATATCTTAATAAAAAATCGTAATTCAAACGTAATAGTGTAATTGCACTGTATTTGGTTGGAAATTCACAAACAACAATAGTTCGTCAGCTCCAGCATTTGAATGTGAATAAAATGTTTGTGTATCGAACCATAACTCGATACAACGAAACTGGTAGCATCGCTAAACGCAACAGAGGCGGTCCTAAAAAGACAGCAACATCAAAAGAAATGATACGAAAGATGAAGAAACGAATCCAACAAAATCCTCGTCAAAGTGCCAATCAATTAGCCGCACGTCTACATGTTTCACGATACAGCATTCAAACCATATTGAAAAATGAACTACACTTGAAGCCCTACAAGATACAAAAAGTTCAAGATCTTACGGAGGCACAAAAAAAGTTAGGCTTGAAAGAACACGAGCATTGAAGGCCTTGGCCGAACGTGATGAGATTCCAAAAATTGTCTTTTCTGATGAGAAAATTTTCACCATTCAACAGTTTGTGAATAAACAAAATGATCGTGTTTGGTTAGAGCACAAGTCCAACGATAATTTGGACACAAGAGTTGCCATGTGCAAGCAATCACCAGCTTATGTTATGGTTTGGGCTGCAGTTACTGCAGATGGACGCACTCCTCTGGCTTTCATCGAACATGGAGTCAAGGTTAACCAAGAGGTGTGCCGCCAAAAGACCCTAAACGATGCTTTGCTACCTTGGGCACGTAAACACTTTGGTACGAACCGTTGGACATGCCAACAGGACTCGGCACCGTCACACAAAGCTCGAGCGACACAGCAATTTTTACAAATTGAGTTCCGCGGCTGATTTCGTCGAAAGAATGGCCACTATATTCATCAGACTTGAATCCCATGGATTTCTCCATATGGTAATTTTTGGAGAGTAAGGTGTCCACTAAAAAATACGAAAGTGTTGATGCATTAAAGTCAGCTCTTGTTCGAGAATGGAATAAAATTCCGCAAGCCCACGTTCGCTCAGCATGCAATGCTTTCTATGGAAGACTGAATCAAATAATCAGAGCCAAAGGAGGTCATATCGAGCAGTAACATGTTTTTCATAAAATGTAATATGTTTCCAACATATTCCACGAAATTTCAATAAAAAATAATCAAAATTAAAAAAATTACAGCGTTTTCATTTGGTAACAGTTGGTCTCAGTCACCCTGTATTTATGAATTTGTATACGCTAAGCGATTGATATTTCTTTGCATCGATTACAGCTTCGTCGTTTCATTAATAGGATAGAATATTGAACCAAAATCGATTTAAATTTGTTTTCGTCTAATTTCTTGACAAACTCGGCCAACTGTCATCAAATGTACAATAACTTCTCTCAATATATTGGAAATTTGGGAACCATTAAATTGGAAACAGACTCAGTTCGCGTATATTCCCAATTTAAAGCAAAATTACATTCCTGGCCCTGATTTAGATCGTGCAAATATTTTTCGTTAATTTGCTCAGTCATTAACATTTCCATGGAAGCCTTTATTAAATAGATCTCTTGCACTCGATTATATTCATGATTGTTGGAAAATATCATTTGTCATTTCTGTAAACCAAAGTGGTAATCGATCTTTAATTGAAAACTACAGACCTATTTCCATACTGTCTACTACTCCGAAAATATTTAAATCTATGTTTCGCGATATTATGATCATAGAGTTTTGTTGGATTATTAACCCACATAAGCATGGTTTTCCCTGGCCGTTCTGCTTCGTCCAATCTTGTTGAATTTAAACATTTTGTAATAAACTTAATTGAAGCTGTGTTGCAGGTTCATGTAGTCTTCCCAGACTTGAAGAAAGCTTCACTCAAACTTGTTGTAGATGAAAGCTATATCTTTGCAACCGTAAACTAGAAGTTAAACTCCGTGAATGTCTTTCGGGTGAGTCAGAAGTAATATCTAAGGGTTCCACAAAACAGTCATTTAGGTCCATTATTATTCTTAATATTTATTAACTATGTAAATTCTAGGTTACTCACATCTAAATTTTTGCTTATCTAAACCTTCAAAAAGATTTAGATAGATTTTTTTTATGGTGTGAATTAAACAAACTGGAACTTAATGTAAGTAAATATCGAATAATGAGTTTTAGGAAGAACAATCCTGTTCATTTCGAATTTAACCATTAACCACGTATGTCTGTTCTTGAAGAAAGCCTAACTTTTATTCAAAATACCGAGAAGATATTGTATAAAGTATATTGTATATACACATTTTTTTGAAAAAACCGATAGACTCTGTGATTATCTTAATTTGAAAGTGAAAGTCACTAAAGTAAGTTCAGATGTCCCTTTACTTCTGATAAGGAAATTGATCGATTTTTAGGCTACATAATAGGATACATTTCACAAAATACAATAATAAATAATAGAACCGTTTATTGTTTTAAAACCATACTCATTTGCTTTTGTTTTTTGATTACTCTTTTTTCAATAGAAGTTTGAAAAAAGTGCTGTCTGAAAGTATAGCAATTCACTATATATTAACTTCCAGATTCAATCAAGATTCAAGAAGTGAGAAGATAGTATTGGTAATTTCGATGATTTATCTGACATATCCGACAATTGTTTTATCTTAGACATCCCAACTTATTATCAAGCGAATAAAAAATAAAAACGATAATTTAAAAGATATTTTCAACAGATGGCACTATAAGCAGTTAACCAAATAAAAATCTTAATGGTTTGTTTCATCAATTAGTAAAATTATTTAGGTGGGCTCCTCGATTGCAGTAGGTAATTTTCTCACTACAACTGGCGCAATTATCATCGAATTTTGATCAAATCACAACTTAACACTACAATAAGCTATCTGGATATATTAATCTGTGCTTAAAGTCTTAAAGAACGGCCGGAGAAGTTGTAAAATTAAAAAAGGAAACAAAATTAAACTTTTATAATGGGAAGTCAAATTGAGTTTTGATAAAACAACAATTTTTAACAAAGTACCAAAAGTGACCAACGATAATTAGTTTGATATAATGGTCCACCGTGATCTCATATAAATAAATACTTTGCGATAAATAAAATCTCATATAAATAAAAAGTGCGCAGTAATTTACTTTGAACCAAAACATTTCTTTATATCCATTTGCATACAATTTTGAATTGCTCTAAATATGTAAAGCTATACTGCAATGAGAATTTCCTAAATACTGGACGTCGAAGCAGCACACAATTTACTATGATGTTTAGGCTTGATTTAATTACCATGAAAATTTGTATGATTCAGAAGCAAACTAATCGTATGAAGCCGATAAATATGCTGTCTTTTTACGAAGACGAGAGGAACACCAAATGGTTTCAAACGAGATGATTAAAGGTACAGCGCTGGAATTGAGTATAGGTCACACAATATCAATCAAATGTCATGGATTTCTATTTAGGTGGTACGTTTCGTTTTATGCCTAACAAAACAAAACTTTTAGAAGCATAAAATTCATTTAACTGCAGCAGAGGAAAAAACGATACGGTTTCGCTAACGATACGATTTGGAAATAACAGGACAATTATACTAGTATTATGAAAGAGGATAATATCCCTAAGTCCAACTTTACAATTTAACTGTTTAATTTAACGGATTGTAAAATAATAACCGTTTCTTTTGAAATATAACCGGCAGAGAAAAAAAAATTCTAGCAACCAAATTTTGTTTCTGCTTATAGAATCTGAGAAAAAAATATACTTTAACGACTAATTTTATGTAACAAATGGAAATGTTAAATATTTGCAAATCGTAAAACAATAAAATTTGAGCTCCTTTTTTCTATATTACCAACCATTTTTAGATAAAAAACTTAACACAAAATTGGCAGCAGATAATAATTTTAAACTTTAAATGTCAAACCTTTAAAGTTGCTTACTGTTTTTGGCATTCAATAAAAAATAATTTGCTTTGAATGTAAATAGAGCTAGCTATCCGGATGTGATGCATATTTCAAACCCAAAACTAAAGTCTCCTCGTAAACAAGCTTGTAAATGTTGAAATATTTATGAGATTGCATTTTTAAGCAGTAACTGGAAAATTTATAAGTTTTATCTTAATTACAAGTATTTGCTTTCACCTTAAGTGTTATTCAATTCACTTGCTATATATAGTAAGCAAATATTTGAAATTCACAAGTAAAATAATTTACTTAATTTAATTCATCCACTATTTTGAATACTAATTGTATAAACAAGGGCTGGACTAATTGCACGAAATGCACTAATTGCTATAACTTAGCAAATTTATACTCAGATAAGTGGAGGCGACATGACTAAGTAAAATAATTGTCTGTAAATAATTGGCTCTGGAATTGTTACTAAATCACATTTTTAAGATATTTTGTTAACTAACTTGCTGTCTTAATTGTTTTTTTTTGTTGTGTTGGAGTTAATGCGCACTTAGTTATATCAAAAGATGTATTATTAGTGGATATTTAAATCTTTAACCAAGGGTCATATAATTAAATTTAAGCTCTAAACACTATATTTACCACAGTAACGTATCGTCTTAAATTTAGTGCCGGTTCGTTACAAAACAGATTTTACCATACAAACCACTAAGAAAGCTATAAAATAAATTAATTAATAGTCGTAGCCTTGAGTCAAATTAGTACTATTACTTTTGGGAACTACCATTATCGCATTTGTATGATCGAAAAAAGTATGACAATCCAAAATAGCAAATTTCATAACAAGTCTACAAGACTCTCGTTTTAGAATTGGTTATGGATCAAATTGGTAAATAATACATTTTTTTGTGTGGGAGTTTTTTTTTAATCTCTTTTGTCGAAAAATTAAAAGTCTCTCAAAGCTAAATTTTGTAGTGAATGTAGAGACAAAATTGTTTATAGTTATTGTTATGAAGTTAATGTGATTGTTTATATGGGGAAGTATCACGAACCGTAACGACTCAATTGCGTCATAATACATGAATATTATGTTTAAATTCTATATTTGTATTATGTTTTATTTGGTATACAGGGTACATCTTATGTTTCAGGTTGATTTTTTATTATTAAGTCAGTAAAGAAAGTTTTTCCAACCGAATAATGTGAAAAGTTAAAACATCAGCATAGAACATAACACATATACCTTGCACCATTAAAGAGGTAAATTTTAAGGAGTGTTATGTAAAATTGGATATAAAAATTTACTTTCTTATCGTAAAATCAATACCAAAACTATTAACCTTGCCAAAAAAAAAAAGTTTAAAAATAAAACTTACTTTGTTTCACGTTCATCCTTTGGTTTATTTTTTTGAATCTCTTGCAATTTATCGTAAAAACCTTTCCACATAGCCTCCTCATCCATTTTGATACTTTTTATAATTATTTCGCGTGTTCACAATAAATTAAAACTATGTATATTCACTCACAACTAAATGTATCTTCTGACTTAACGAACTTTATTCTGTTTACTATAAACAAAATGATCTAAAGACCATATGGAAAAGCAAAAAGATAAAAACTAAATTATAAAAAGAAACTAACTCTTAAAATTAGAGAATTAATCACAATACATTTATTTTATATGAGATAAGTTTCTTAGTATTTGAAATTTTTACTATAGCTATATGAATCAGATGATTTGTGACGTCAACTTAAACAACATCTAACATAATAAAAGTATTTAAACAGTTGTCTTAATAATTAAGACTAATTAAATTTCCGATCGAAACTTTACAAATAGACTATTTTAAAGAACTACAAGCATCTTTTTCATAGATCATGTAAAAATGTAAATACAAATATTATTTATATTTAAAATTATCACATTTGGTTTTCGCAAGATTTTTGAAAATCAGTTTCAATGATCATATAAAACAAACCAAAAAACTTAACAATCTATTTATAAGATCGCTGATCATTATTATAAGAAAATCAAATTATGTATTTACAATCCTGTAGACGATACGAGTATTCGCGTTCTTCCGATGTACTATCTCTTATGCACACATTCTGATTCATATCCACTATTTTTGACGTATTATTTGGTCAACGCAAACAAAAGTAAACAAAACAAATTAATGAAATCACAAATTACCGTTAATAAAATATATTCTTTTACTTTGATTCTTACACTCTAAAACAACATGCACGAGTTACCGGTAAAAATACGACTAAACACTTTTTCATATGTTTGTAAAAATTAAAAAAAAAAAAAACAGTGACTTAAGTTATTTATTATATACAGTGAGCGAAAAAAAAATGACGATCGTGTTTTTGTATATTTTGTTGTTAAATAATGATCGAGTATAATAATAAGATGTAGCCAAAGTAAAAATTAAATTGTGAAAGTTTTATTTTTGGGTTTATGGAATTTATAATATTTAAGTATTACCAGATGGTACTGATTAAATATTTTAAGATCGAAATTAAAATAATCATTTTTATTGCGATCAATCGAAAAAGTGGAAACCAATTTTAAGTACATAATATAAAAGTGCCTGCAAGACTTAACCTTTATATAATAAATTGGTTCTTACAGGCTATTGCTGGCCCAACAGTTACGATCTCGAGCTTGCTCTTCTTATCGTTCTAATAAAATAGAAGAAGATTTTCTAACCTCTGCTTACCTCTGGTGACTCTGCTTTTAAAGATCTCAAAACGTGACCGAGACAATGTACTCATCGTCATTTTACTTCATAAACGACATCAGGAATTCTTATCAAATTCCTGATCGTGTGGTTGAAGAGAACACGGTAAGTTTCATCAACGACTAGTTTGCGGTCATATCATTGCGTCATGGGCTCTAAAACCTATGATCTTATACTCCTTTGTTTTAGACTTATTGATTTTTACGTGCTTATATAAAGCTAATTTTGGGGTGCTCACAAGAAGAAAGTATCACGTGAAGGTCAGCAACTAACTACCAAGATGTGTGTCGTTATTTTAATATTCAGATGAGGAAAGTTTTAAAGAAGACCTCTATTTTGTTCGTGTTCTATCGATAGAGTAGGGATGCTAATAGAGTATCGACTGGAATTAAATTTTGCATCTCTGTGCGAAACTGCAGTGTTCAATCAATAGTCTTTAAAATTGGATGAGAACTTAGGCCTGAAGATATTCTTCCAAGAAGTCTGAGGCTCTTATTTGACTGTATTTTAGCCAAATTATAGTTAGCAGTTAGCCAAATTATAGTATTTTCACTAGTTCTAAGCGAAGTTTTAAATCTTTTGTCAAGAAATTCGATTCTAATTAGCTGTTGGTATTTCAAGGGGAATGCCAAATCTTTATACATATTGCTCGACCAACGTCTTAGCAACAGTGGCAGCGGTAATATCTCGAATAGGGTATGCGGTATGCCTCAAACCAACGAGTGAATCTTTTCACAATAGGGAATAGATACTGCTTACCATTAGAAGCTATGATTTAGTGTGTCCTATAATTTTTGCTTTTTGGCATGATACATTTTTGCGTACGTTTGCAAAACCGAACGACAAAAATCAAAAAACTCTAGAAATTGGAAATTCTTGACTTCTAAAGAGTTCTAACATTATACAGGATTCATATCCTCTACATCGACCGCTCATATTGAACGACCGTTTTAGTAGATAATGCCGGTTCATTGATAATGATGTCATCTGAGCTGAATGGTTTCTTTCAGATAAAGCAGATGCTATCACGGATATCTGATTGATGGTTAATGAAATTTTGACATATAAATTTGTAGCATCAGATTGAACCTTAGACAAGGAACTGTTTCCCTGTAGAAGTAGACCAGATTTACAAAATACATTCTATCTAGGCCGGCCAAACAAGACTTAAAGGTATTTCGGTTTTGTGACACAGAAACATCGAGCTGGTAAACATTTAGCGATACCGGCCACATTCTCAGTATTTTGCTACGCACTTAACGGTTTTAAAGTTGTGGTCAGCACTTCTCGCAATGCGGAAATAAAACAAGTGAGTCCAGAAATTCCATGTAGTTTACACACCATGACCTAAAATTAAACGGTGACCCAAAATGGTAGCTGACCGAAACGATCCCACACCTTGATAGACCTAAAACCGTACCTTTGATATACACACCAAATCAATGTGAGTTCAGAGCTTGTTACTTGGTTGTGTTGAGGCTTAAAAATAAAAATTTGTGATTATTTCCACTAGATAATGTGACATATTTGACTTATTAGTCAGCAGTTTCTTGGTCCTAAATTTACTTTTTAATTACGTAGCTTAGCTCACATTACACCACAATGACTTAAAACAAATACCTACATTAATTTTAAGTCGAAAGGAAACTGTTCACACATAGGTGTAAGTTGGTTGAAAAAATGACCGATGCTAGTTCGTTCACTGTACGACTACTTTCACATATTGATAATTTTACTATGATTTAGCATTTTAGCTAAACAAATTTTATACTTTTAGATTGGAGTCACACATTTCACTTAACTCTTCTAATAATTTTGTAATAAACTTAGTCAAATCAATATAATCTTTAAAAATTGATAAGAAATATAATTGATAATACTTTTATAATAAAAATGGTTTCGTCATCAATTTTATGCAAATCTACAAATATTACCTATCGGGAGTGCGTCCAAATTGTGTATCGAATTATTTTACGTTGTAAAGTTGCACGGTTGAAATAATCGGCCATGAAATATTTTCTTACTATTTTACATTTTAATTATTTAAAGCCGCAAATTTGTAGACACACAAAGACAACACACATCTGATCACAATCTGACTGTTTTAAACAATTTAATTACAGGAATTGAAATGTTGTTTAATGGAACCATATATTCTATATGCAGGTTGTGATGTGCTTTGTTAAATAGGAACCAAGAAATAGTAACACATAATGCTAATTGCCAACAGTAATTTATATGCAATTCATGGTTTAGTAATTACAGAAGATTATGTAAGTGTGGTTACAGTCGCGTTTAAGGCTATATTTCATGTCCATGACTCTTTCGCATAAGATGCAGGTAAAGTGCGACACGATTATCAGAAAATAAAAAAATTCTAAAGTCTTTCCTCATAGCGTTTTAGACCTTGCATGGCCAAAATCAGGCACTTGTATGATCTGGAATCTATAGCTCAACTACTTTGAATAAAGTAACCAACCACCAATCTAAGGTTGTACTCCGATTAGGATTCCATCAGATCATCCAAATTGTTAGTTAACATTCAGTCGATGATAATGAACAGAAATTACTTTGTGTCTAATCTCAGACACAAAGTACGAGGAGCTTAAGCCAGCGTCGGTTCCCAACATTTAAGCGCACATTATTAAATTGGGAGTTTGGTAAAAAACAAGAAATCAAATTTAGAACAAGTTAGAATTTTAAAACTACATAGGCTAAAAAAGAGGGAGTAGAATTAAAATGTAAGGATGGCAAAGCAGGAAATTGGTTAAAAGGGACTAGATAAATTTGAGATAAATAGTATACACTATATTTTTTAACTATAGCTACACTTTTGCAATTCAACCAAAAATGCAAAAGCAAATGACCAAAACTGAATCGTCGCACATAGAGTGAGTTCCATTTTTGAGAACCAGGTGACGGCAGCTAGATACAAGCTTTTAAATTACATGCAGTGTACATGAGCAGTATACTGTATAAATTGTAGACCTTTATGTCATAAGGAAATAGATTTAGTATGGTCCAGTGTCTCTTATTTTTCGAACTGTAAACATCAGTGTTCTTTAATCTAGTAACTGTTTGAAAAGGCAATCAATTTTATTGAACGAATATTTTTAAACGTAAATCAAAACAAGAGTAAATTTAAATAACATTTTTTTTATCATATTTAAAATATTTCATCTAGCTAACATTTGGTTGACTCTTCCTAAATAAACAGCTACTGAAACCTGTAATTTGATGGCTTTGTTTAAGATATATAAATTTTGATACAAATTCTAAAAATTATAACTACTCGTAGTTCCCATGTTCCAAAATACTGTTGCGGAGATAATAAACTATAGTTCTCTTATGTTCTGATAAGTACGTCAATTGGAAAATTAAAAAATACTTTTTGATCATGGTGTTCTTGTGGTATTGAATTCACTGGACTCTTATTAATAAAGGTTTCGGTACAGAGGAATTGTCCAACTTATTTCTAGAAAAATTTTGTGGTGTCGCATTTAAAACTCTAATTTACATTGGTCAATATTTTGTTATACTGACTTTTTAACTTTGAAAACACTTTTTGTGTTACGCTCTATTTTATATTTCAGAAGTTATAAACTTACATTTTACCGCCATTTTGGATTAATTAGTTTAACGGGTCTATCTCTTTTAGTCTATTGATCCAAGTGGGTCAACATTGGGGCTCTTATTATTCATCTCTATAATAATAATAATAATAATAAAACGGTTTGTATAGGCCTTTACTGGCTCGTACCGAGTCACCAGTCCAACTCCAACGGATTCAATCCCGAGCGCTTGCTTCGTATTGTTCTAGATAACCCGAAGAAGACAAGTCGTTCTCTACCCATAGAAACCATAGTTGCCGACAGCGACCTGCACCCTCCAAATGGAGGATCGGCTCGCAGAACGTGCCTGATTCAGCGTAGTCGATGTGCTTTTATTTCGTGAACGAGATCAGGAATTTTTATAAAATTTCTGATCTCGTGATTGAATAAAACTCTGAGTCAACAAAAGTTAGAAGACGGCTTGTTATACAAGAAGAGGGTTAGAAGAGGGCTTTGATAATTACCCAATAACATCGAGTTTTTTGTTAGTTAGTTTATGATTATAGTTAATTATACATTCGAAAGGCTTAGCTCGTTTAAGCCTTCTGCCAATGTTCGAATTGTTTAGAAGCAGTAATGCCACTGCATTAGTAAACGTTTGTAGTCTCTCTTGGTGTCTTTTTGCCCACTTTTGTATTTCTCCTGCAACTGACTCGGTCCTCAAGTATTATTGGAGATTGCTATTTCTAATTTACCATGGTGCGTTTACAATAGTACGCAAAACTTTATATTGGAATCTTTGCATTATATCGATTTTGATATGTTTGGAGCTTTGCTTCGCACAACGTCTAATTCTGAATAATTAAAATCAGGACACACACCACCGTCGTTATAAGCGTCTAGTGTTATACCTAAGTATTTGGCTGTATTAGCGTATGGAATTTGTTTCATATTTATAAATACTGGCTTATGATTTACTTCTTTGTAAGTGAAGTCTACATGGATAGATTTACTTTTATTTGATAGCGGTGTCATCAGCAAATGTGGCAAGAGGTCCCAAATCACTCCCTTGCGGAACTCCAGTCTTATTTTTAATTTCGAATATTCTGTTGTATTCTGTTATCCTGCTGTTGTTTTATTCTAAAATATCTCTCAGTTATGTATGATTCGATAATACATCACTACATTGTTTTGGCAGTAAAGTTTCCAGCTTATAGTTTAAACCTTCATGCCACACTATATCAAAAGCTTGTGTGACATCAAGGAGTACTGTGGATTAGACTGTGGAATTTACAAGTAATACTGTGGAGCTTTTTCTCGAGTGCTTTCTCAATAAAATTAGTTATCCTATGCACCCTGTCGATAGTGGTGTGCTTACGTATGAATTCAAATTGGTGATTTGGAACACAGCCTTTTTCTTTAACTATTTATTAATAGAAGCCTTTTCAGAAGTAATTTTTAAAATACTTTAGAATTTAATGGCAATAGTGATATTGGTCTGTACGATGTTGCTTCCTGTGGTGGTTTTACGTATTTAAATGCTCCATTTATTAATTTAGTAAGCTTAATAACTGTAGTTTTTAAGAGTTCATTACCACCTCCCAGGAGAGTTTCCTTACCAAAACCAGGCGCTTTTTTAATTTTCAGCTTTTTATTTATTATCTATATATATAATTCCAGAACACGACGCACTATTAATATCGCCGAATTCTTGATTAAAACTGTCATCGAGAGTTTATCTTCGTTGACTGCTTATGTGATTCTTTCCAATATTACGTAAGACAATTAGGAATGATATGCCGATAGTTTTCGCATTTTGAGCGATCTGAAAAAATTATGCGATTTTTAAATATAATACATTTTTTTAACGCAACTTGTGCTATTTAGAAAAGCCTAAATTTCTACACAAATTTTCTGAAAAAGACTATAAGAGTGAATAAATTTCGATTTTTCCGAGAACACCAAAAAATGTTTTAACGCAACCTCAGCCATTTAGAAAAGAACCCAAATACATACATCAATTCCTCCAAAATCCATTATATAGGAATTTTATTCACTGCTGAGTATTTTTTTAAAACTGACATAAAACGTTTTTTAATTCATTTTTTTCCTTCTCTTACTTTCGTTTTAATTTTGTCCATGTATTTCGAACATATTCCTTTTGTACTAAATGAAAAGTTAGTATAGAAGGCATAATTTAATATGAGAAGCCATTTTGTTTTATTGTGCCAATTGTATTACAAAATTTAGCTTTAAAAAATAAAATATAAATAATAAAAATGGTCACGTCAATAATCTACTCCATTAATTCCATATCATTTTTTTTTATAGATCATGTTTTCCGAAAGAGCCGCCACGATCAAAGTATTTAGTATACCATATTATTCGCCAGAGTCAGTACGATCAAAGTATTTAGTATGCTATGTTTTCCGAAAGAGGCAGTACTATCAAAGTAAATAGTACCAATTATTGTCAGAGAGATTATTTTTATATTGTTCATAAAAACATTTCGTTTCAAACGGAAAACATAAAATATTACAAATCAACAATAATTACAAAACAGCTCAAAATAAGAAAAAAAAAACACTAAACATACCAAAAAAATGTAATATTTTAAAGCAACAGATTGTTTGAATAAAATGATAGTCGGCTATGATTTTTTTTTCTTATTTTTAATTTGTTGTTGTTCGAAATTATTCCAACAAGAATGATGTTCACTATAGTATATTTATGTACAATTTGAATTATTCGCATACAATAATCACAAATATATTGTTTATATTTTAGACACTTTGACTGACATCTAGCGACATAATCAATGCACGAAGGCATACGTGTAAAACATACCACTGTCGATAAGATGGCAGCATTTTCGTTTGTAGTATAATCTTAACAGTGCGACATGATCTATAGATCGTTTGGTATTTTCTGTAGTCACGTGACCAATTTTCCATTCCTTTCTTCTTTCTTTGGAATAAATAAAAAAAACATTCGTAGTTATATAGAAAACTTTCTTAAAACGCAATCGTAGCAAGTCGGCTTGCAAAATCAACACAACTGTGGATTTGATATCTAGGTGTATTCGATAGTGGCTTTTGACTAAAATGGATTTCAAAATTATGGAATTTTATTTTCGATGGATTTTGCGACCGATGGATTTTGAAAACACGTAGGATTTTGAAGAAACCTTATTTTTAAAAAGGGTTACGTAAAACCACGTAATAGGGATTATGACTTTTCGGATTTCATCCATTTAGAATGGCCAAACCATTTAGAATGGCCTAAAGTTAAATCCATTCAAAACTTATTACTAATGGAGTCGCAGTCATTTACACAAATTTTCTAAAATACAAGGCTAAAGACTGTATAAATTTTCTATTAGATGACATTAGTACAAAAGTCAATATGCCTGAAATTTGACTAAACCTAAACTAAAATGTTATGGAAGTTCTCTTTTGTTTAAGTTTATTCAGAAATTTAAATTGATAGCATATTGTTGTTGTTAACTTAACAAAATATAAATGAATTCAAAAGTAATATCGTGAATTTAAATTGCAGCTAGTGCCTATGAGATAGTAGCAAAACCTTCAACTTTAATTTAGTTTAGTAAGTTTAGTTACGATTAAGGCACACAGTATATAAGTACAAATAGTAAAGATATAATGTTTAAAAACTTAAAATAACGATAGCAGATGTCCTTGGAATATTTCACACAATAAAAAGTTTACATACAATTCGATCCAGACGTAAATGCTTCTAATCCATTTTATTTATTTCCTGTACTGTAATTTTAATTTGTAATGCAAATTAGTGTGTACGCAACTGTGTGTGTTAATTGACAAATAAAAAATATTTGCAGGAAAATCCGTGACTCAAGGTAAATAATATAATATAAAATATAAAAACATTTATTATACGAAATAAAATGTTTTTAACGCCGGCAGATAACTGCTCTATATGAAGACTTAATCCAGATTCCCTGATAAACACACTGTATCATAAATTTATAAGAGATACTCGTATTACCATAAATTATGTGTGAATAATTGTATACCGCCTAATTACTAGTATTAAATGCAATTTAACAATCAACAAATCTTCGATTAAGTGATACGGAAAATTGGACGAAAACTTTTTTGAAAAATTAGTAATCAAATTACGTTCGTGTACAATTAACGCATTACGCATGAATATCGTCGTAAAGCTTAAGTCATAAAATTATTTTAAATTAATTAAATAGACACTATAAATCGTTGATTGCATTGTTTAGATTTATTTGTACCTAGACTTATTTCGAACATGCTAAGAATATTAATTTATCGTAGTAAATTTTTTTTAAATGTCGCGGTTATATACGTTACAGGAATAGGTTTATGTAAGTAAATAGTTAACATACCGCAGATAGTTTTAAGAACGTCATTTGAAACTCGTATATTAGGAAATCGAATCTTGATAATTAAAACAAAATTTGTGACAAATCGATTTAACATATTTGTCCATTATGACTATTTATATTGGAATTTGGAAATGTCATCCATATGAAATGATATATTCCATTGAAGTGATGATTTTATTTTTAGGTATAGTAATTTATGGAATAACGAATTAGGTGTACTATAATGCAAGTTTATAAATATAATCGTCAAAGTAAAAGCTCCTCCTACTCTTTTAAAAACTTATATCACCGCAATCGGTTACATAACATCATGGAATAAAAAATATGACTCGGTTTGGCTTTTTTGTTTTATAAGTCTAATAATTCTGTGCAATGTAAATTTTAAATCGTGATGCCACTTTGGAGTCTCCCACAAAGCGATGCGTATTATTTAGATACTGGCTATAAGGAATATTTTGTTTATGTATTAAGCTCTTTAATATTGAAGACAATGAATGAAAACGAAAAGGTGCAAGAACTATTTTTCAGAAGTAGTATACTGGCAGCAGCACAAACAAATTTAAGAAAAAAATATTCCGCTTCATTTAGTGAACTTCCAGCAATATTGTATATTGCTAACTAATTGATAGTATAAATCTTACAATACACAAAACAACATCAACGATCAACATACCTTTAAAAAAACCATACGAAATACAAAAATGCTGTCAGTAAATAGCCTGTCAGCCTAACATATGACATATTATTTGTGATATATGTATGTTGTTGTTAAATGATTTTAACCAATCAGGAAAGACTTAAAAAATTTGAAATTGCTTACATTGCACACTTTAGCTTTCAGATCACTAATACGTCTTGACATAGTGCTAGAATAACGAATAGAAAATGTAGGATGCTAACATTTAAAAACAGCTTCAGGTGCTTCCCCAGCGTATAGTTTAGACAACGGTTTATTGATTACAAAATTGTCAGTAGTTTTGCTATTGTGTTTTCTCTTCATCATTTATCGGACATTCACAGTTGAGACGTTAGATTTTCGTGTCATTCCCGACTTGTACGATATCTGCCATCTTAGTTTTGAAGTGAGCAATGTCACTGTTGGATGATCACTGTCAACAAATTTGGTAACTCGACAATAATATAACACATCTTAGAGGACCAGGTCGCGATTAATCCTTTGAAATTAATTAATGGTTAATTACACTTTGGAATGTCTAATGAGGTTATGTCCATATTCCAAGTAGATACATTTATGAGGATATGCTAGTCACGGACCTATATTTTTACAAAAGTCAGTATGATTTTTGTCAGTTCTAGCCACTGTAATGATACGCTTATATTGGGTCTCAATATGTGTATCTTTATGCACGTCTGTGCCCTATGAACCATAGGATAAGAATACCTTACAATATCGTTACATCTTTCCTTTTTTTTCCAAACTTAAAAACTTAAAATCTATACATATTAACAATGAAATTTAAATCAAATTAATTCAAGATGACTACGCTTACAAATTTAATCTTCTAACCGGTTTGCTCACCCTACCATACCGTGTAATTATTGGTGAACCTCGTGGCGATATATCATCTTGTGTGGAACTAAACTCTGCATCATGTTGTAATGGTTCAGTATCTGTCGTTGTGCGAGCCGTTGTGCTTTCCTCGTTTAACTCCATTGGATTTTAAGACATTCCTTGTCTAAATTCGGAAGTCGAAGGATTTTGATTTGTATGTCCCATGTTGATATCAATAGTATTTTCTCTTATTACGCTGTTCTGATAAATATCGGCCTTCGTTTTAGAAAAATGTGCTTGATTTCGAAGCAGTATTTGTCCTGTGTTGGTTTTGATTAATGATGATCGTGGATGTAATGATCTTGGATGTCTCGACGACTTTTGCTCCTACCCACTGTTTTGCATTTTTATCAGCGTAATATTTTTGATTAGCACGGTTATTTTTAAGTGTTGGTTTACCTTTGTGACTACCTTCGGTTTGAGCACTTTTTTGTTGAGCACCAAGTGTGGATTGTTAGTAATTCTACTGAATAGCTTTTGATTTGGCGAACTGTTTGTTGAATTCGGTGTATTTCTGCAATTCAATAAGGCCATGTGTATATCAGTATTGTCCATCAAACATTTCTTGAGTAGGTTTTTCGCGGTTTAAACAAGGTTGGACTGGATGTTCTATGATCAAATTTCCAATCTTTTGCAAAATCATTTAACATTTTTGATGAAAACTGTGGCCCAATATCTGATTCTAAGATCTCGGGCACACCGTGAACAGAAAAATTGCGCTTCAAAAACATTATGACTTCTAGGGAAGTGAAATGGTTTAGTTTTTTCAAGTCAAAAAACCCAGAGTAGCTATCTGCTAGCACGATGTAATCTGTACCATGAAGCGTGAATATATCAGATGCTATGATCTGAAACGGATAGTTAGGAATCATTTTTGACATCACTGGTTCTTTTGTAATTTTTCTTTGTGTCTTCTGACACACCCCGCATCTTCCCACGAATTTTTTAATATCGTTGTTCATACCGTCCCAATACAGATTACTTCTAGCTCGATTTTGACAGGATTGTATACCAACATGTCCTTTCTCAATACAATGTAGCATCGGTTTATTTGTGACTTAGGAACTACCATTTTATATCCTTTGAATATTAGACCTTTGTGGGTCGAAAGTTCGTCTCAAAAATTCCAGTATTTTTGAGTGTTAACTGTTAGGATTTTTTTATCATCGTTGGATGAAATTTCCAATTTGGTAATTGCTAAAAAACGGTGGATTTGATCAAGTTTAATTGTTTAATTATTTTATTAAAATTCGATTTCTAGTGTTTTTGGTTTTAAAGTAAATATAAATAAGATTTTGGTGCAACTACATTGTGTAATTGCGTTAAAACGGTGGATTCGATCAAATTCAGTTGTTTAATTATTTTAATAAAATTCTATTTGTAGAATTTTTGGGCAGCGCAACAAATAAATTAGGAAAATGTAGTTTTCAAACATTTTTCTAATCATATACAAATAAATAAAATATATTAAATAGATAAAATATTTACTCTTAATTTATTAGTTTTTAAGCTAAAATTTGTAATTCTTAGGTTCTTTTAGTTTGTTGGAGTGTAGAGGGTTTTGTCTGTGCGTAATATTTGGGTGGTCTCTTTTAGGGTTTAAATTACAATTTATATGTTGAAAGATCAATTTTATTTAATAAAATGAAGTTATATAAATTATATCTGTACCAGAAAAGCTTTGAAGATTTTCTATAAACCCAAAAAATATCCGTATGCTCAAATACGTGACGTTTTTGAAAGCTATCATCCCGAAGATTATGGATGCTGGCTTTTCCTACAAATTACATATTTTAACGAAGATCTTAAGGGCCGTAAAATAATAAGTGACGAATCAAGTATCGCTGCTCCATTTAATTTGCGTACAAATGCCGATGTTATTTAATTAATTTCTATATCTTTATATTTTATATTCTGTATATTCTTATGTTTCAGATTTGAATTTTGGTGTTTATATTGTTATATTATTGTATGTTATATTATTTCATATCTTTGTACTGTTATATTATGGTTTATATTACCACTATAGTACGGTACTAAATTAACACCTAATTTTTAGCGAAAACGCAACGGAACGAATTTCAAGGGAAACTAATCAAATTTATTACAGCATATGGATTGCAGAATTATAATTTTATAATATTATAATTAATTAAATTATAATTTCAGATTGAAATTAATTCTATTTCTTACAGCCTATGGCTAGGAGCAATTAGTGCATTAATAGATTTTGTTGTCAGGAAACCTCTGCAGATTACAGATGAATGGTGGCACATTGGGGTTGCTGATAAGAGATGGCAGAATGCAGAGCAGTACAACAAAAATGTGATTGTCTTACACTAACAGTAATTTGAATATTGGATACCGAGAAATCGGACCAATTAAGTCATAACTAACATACTTTTCCTTTCCCTAACCCACAAAAATTTACTAACTATTGGCCGCCAAGGTGTCTGTAACCGGGTCGATCTCAATAATTTAACTAGTATCCTTCCATATCCTTCCAAGTATATGTAAAAACGGGTGTACTGTGGGCCCGGCGCTTTCCGGGATATCCTGCTTAATGCTTGGCAGTACATTCAAAATCAATCAATCAATCAAAATCGTTGGATGAAATTTCCAATTTATTTATTACGCTAATTTTTTCAGGATCTGCTTTCATACCTTCAGTTGTTAGAATATGGCCTAAAAATTTGACCGATGTTTGTTTGAACTCGCACTTTTCTTTGTTTAGAACTAGTCCTACGGGGTGCAATTTTTCCAATACAATCGTTGTAATTTCGTCAATTTTATCTTCCGTTTCGGCATATATTAGGACATCGTCCATCGAACATTCAGCATTATTTATACCATTCAATAACGATGACATCATTTTTTGGAAGATCTCTGGAGCAGAACACAATCCAAATGGGAGTCTTATGCAACAGTACTACCCCATAGAGTGGCAAATGTTAGGTATTTTTCTGATCGCTGAATGACTTTTATTGTATTCAGTTTCACTGGTTTATCACGTATAGTAATAAATTCGTCCCAGTCAACTTCCTTTAGACAGTCATTTATTCATCAAAATCATCCGCGATTGTATTAACCTGGTCTTTTTTGATTTTTAGATGTTTTGCACATTTTTGCGAAATTCACTTTTATCTGACATTTATTACACGTTCCATTGAGTGCAGAGCACTTGTTGTTGTCATGGCTTCGACCGCATCTCGAACAATCCCATAAATTAATTGCATTCGCCTATTTTTATAGTTGTTGTCTGATCTAAAAACATTAACACCTTGCTCATTCTTTTGTTCTAAACTTTGACCTTTTTTTTGTGCCTGCTCCGCAGCTTTACACGCATATACCGTTTTTGTTAGGTCAAGCGCTTGTTCTGCTAGCAGTTTTTAGCATAAATTATCGTTAGTACCAATAACAATTTTGTTTTTAACTAGTTCATCGACAAGACCTTTAAATTCACAATTCTTTGCCTATTTCAAAATTCTGCTATAGAACTCGTCGAATGTTTCGCCTATTTCTTGGTGCATATTAGTAAAAGTGAAGCGTTCGAAAGTTAAATTAGTCTTTGGAACAAAATAATCGTTGAACACTTTCTTAATCACGTTGAGATCGTTTTTTTAGCGTCTTTTAGTCCAAAATTATTGTAATAACATCGGGACCTAAACTCATCATGAATGTCGCACATTGTACTTCAGGTGATTTTTTTGCTTATTCTGTAGCGATTTCAAACCATCAAACTGCCATTGTTTCCATGAACCTGATACGTTACCATTCATGATGATACAATTTTTTGGTGGCTTCACGTCCGCCATTTTATGTTTTTTTTTCTATATATCTTTTTACTACTATTATAAACTCTTTTATAGGTCGTTGCTGCCCTATACCACTTTAACAATTTGGCCCGATCGGTTTAGATCCCAAACTTGCTCTTCGTACTATTCTAGAAAAAGACAAGTTATCTCTATTCCGGGGACCAATAGTCGCCAAAAGCGACCTCTATACCTGCCAAATGGCGACTCTTTCCTAAGTTATTGTCAAAATCATTCGATTACGATTGGCTTGCAGAACGTAACCGAGTTACTCTATATCCTTTTACTTCAAAAATTATTTCAACAATTTGTTTACAGTTTACAAACAACCCATTGCAAGTCAAACACCAATTTTAATGATTTTAGTGGGGTCCTAACTGTTCCACGGTTAAGTATCCTAATTTGAAGGCTCTATTCTTTAACTGTTGTGCCTTCTTTATACACGATCATATCTATTTTGGAAGTTTTATCGTATCGATTGTGATCGATCACCAACAAAAATCTACGATGCAATTGCGTTAAAATGTTTTTGATCTATCAGCCAAAAGGCGAATTGATCGTAACATATTTGATACGATTAACCATTTAAATACAGTTATTTCCAAATATTCTCTCATACCACAAACCGTAGCGGCTATATGGTAACATGGGAATCATGCCTAACGATTCACATTGTGTTAGATTAACTTTGCCGGGCATAGTTAAGCTACCTTATGTTTGTCTTTACTTGAAGTCAATTTACTCCAATCGAAAGTTAGGTCCCGAAGCTAATAATAATAAGTCACCGAAAAGTAACCTCGGGAATAGACGTTTCAGCTACGATCTATCAGGCAATAGTACAAGCTTGAAAAATTTAAAAAGTTTATTTTAAAAAGTCGATCGAGGCACAAAGCATCAAAACCAAATACAGGCAAAACAGAAAACGGAATCGAAACTGTTCACTTTTTTAGCGAGAGCATCATGTAAAATTTGTAAACTTGGGTTTGCGGTTTATATTAATTCCAACAGAAAGTGAATTACAGTCGGAAGCGTATATATCATTCGACACTTAAAATTTAGTTACATGATGGTTTGGATTCCTGACCTCGTGCGGTTAAATAGAACTTCGTAAGTCTCGTCATCATTGCGTTTAGGCCGTATATTGTGGGTGAGGGGCTTCTCTCGAATATAATAAGCCATCCCATCAATACTCATCTAGCAGTGTCCAACTCAGTACCTTGTGGAATATTTAATCGTAGAAGAACATCTGCTGGTATTATTGTATCTGCAATCTGGTAATAGTTAGATGAATATGATTTGAACATTGATTTATTATCGCCGACAAACCCGATGTATCTGTCAATGACTTGCACTTTATTTGATTTTAAGAATCAGGTGGTATTGCAATTTCGCGTAATGTGGTTAAAGTAAAATATAAAGCACACTAGACGACTAATCTTATATCTACCCACAAAAAAAAGTGACCTTGGATCTGGAACAAAGAGAAAACAGAAGAAAAAAATTTACCTTGGGTCTGAAACAATGTGAGAACCGATACGAGTGTCGTTGCTATATAATTTAAAAATTGAGAAATTAAAAAAAACGACGGTTAAAAAGAAATCTTTATTTTTATCTTGTATAAACTGACATTACAGATAAATTTTGATTTAATTAAAATATTAATTACAATAAACAACAAATGAATAAAACTTTTAAAGGTAACGCAAATTCTTTGAAAGGTTTGGCTCGCAACATTTCACTAATATACAAAATATTTAAATCTCCATAAAGGCGTTACGGCTGATGTTTTTAACAATAGGAATTTGCTGAGATTGACAAGTTGTGTTAAAAAATTGTGTTTGTTTATTTGAATAATAAAAAGAAATTAACACAGTTTTTATTGCACCACCCATGCCAATCTCTTAAAGTTGTTATTTTACCTTTATAAATTTATGCAATTTATTTGTCATATAAAACTCATAGACTAAATCATTTGGAAAGATATAAAATCCGGTATTGAAACAATTAATAAGAGTTTAAGACCATTATTTATTTAGTTCCAATCATGAGAATCAACATAAACAGAATTAGCATCTGGAATTTTTTGCCCGACAAAACAAATTTTTGAAGATTTAGTTAATCTCTCATTTCAATGCAGCAATATTAAACTAATTCGTACTTCCCAAGTAGGCTTATGTTATGGCTTATTCGACTTATTATCGTTTAAATTTAAGTACATATCAAATTTAAACATTTTCCCAATTGATTACTATATGTAAATATATAACATAGAATTTTAATCAAATGTAAATTTATTTTCGATATTTTAAACAACATTTAGGCGAACCTCTTTACATAAGTTTATTTTAAAATCTTCGTTTTATTTTGCACAATACACTGTAACTATATGAATTGCAAATTAAAATGAAAGTAAAATTATTCAAATCACTATTTATATTTTATAGACGTGATCAAAATCACACGACTTAAGTTTTTATGTCTTTAACCTCAAAAAAATGTATTATATCTATTTTAATAGGCCCATACGCAATAAATTATTACGTAGTGATCTTATAGTGCACAGTTACTAAATTAAACAAGTAGTTTTTAACTGGAATTTCCAATATTTTCATACATGATGGATTTATTACTTTGAGATAAATTACTTAAAAAAATTAAACCAAACAAATAATGAACGATGAATCACGGGTAATGAACCAACTAAAAAATATAAACTGGACAACCCTGATAAACCTGAATAATTGTTCGTAACTCTTATAGTCGATTTTAAAAATTAGAATACTTGTTGGCGTTTGGTTAGTTCTTTAAATATTTATACTGTGAATTTTTATGGCGCAGACACACGATACATTAGTCAATCGATCTAATTCGCTTTTATTACACAATTTACGACTATAAATAACATAATTAAGAAATGTTGAATAGATGACCTTGCGTTATTTCGTTCTACGTAAAATAAAACAATTATATTGGAGTTTACGAATTTTAAATTAAGTCTGGGACGTTACTCACATATAGCATATAAGTATCTTATCTAGTGGCGATAAGCGAACCATGTTCTTAATCGATCTAGCTCAACTAGTTAACAGAAAAGTAAATTCTAAGCAAACACAATAAAAGATAGAAGTGCTTACTCACAAATTGCAAAACAACTAGAACCAGGAATGATTACAACCCAAAAACAAGAAATCTGGCATTCTGCACGTATTTGATGTGTGGATGAAAAAAAATTACAAAATTTTTTTAGTAAAAAAATAGTAAAGTATTTTTAAAATAAAAATTAAGAATAAATTGGAATTATTCCACTTTGGTGACCTAGAAAATAATTTATTCAATTATTTATACGATTTTAATTACAGAAATTTCTATGTTATCGAAGTGGAGATCAAAAACCTTTTCGAAAGAAATAATTGTATAATTTTATTGAAAATCAATTATATTGTTGATATTTTTTAATAATTGCTAACTATTTGAAAAAACTTACTTTCACTGTCTGGTTGACTCGCATACAGATTTATTTTTCAAACTGGGCTTAAGATGCAGTTGATATGAATAAAACAAATGTTTCTCTTAATCAATAATATAACAACCAAAAAAAATTTAAGTGTCTGTGCGTGGCGCTAAATGGTACTGTTCGAGTGTGAATTTTTGATCCAAACACTTTTGCTCAAAACCGTCTTTTATTTTGTCCTATAGCAATAGATGAATTATTTGTAAATCTTCAACGAATGACTCCAGCAGCATTCGATGAATTACTTTTTTATTGTTGGCCATTCAAAGGATTAATGTAGGAAAAACCTCTAGCAGTGCCGGAGAACATTTATCATTTACCATTCGGTAATTATCGTTATAATACTTATGCACCTTTTGTTGCTTTATATTTTAGTTACCTAGGAGATCGGCTGGTTTCATTTGGAAAATATGCGTACCGCGTATATGGAACAAATTTCCACTTGCCATATTACAAAGGAAGTATATTTAAAATTGTGGAAATTTAAAGAGATATCGTGATCTATAAGCCTAGCGGAATGATGTGGAAAAGCATTGTGGAGGACTTTTAAAACCAGTGAAATTGTCCTATAATTGATGGAGCAATGGATGGAATGCACATCACTATTCAAGTAAGTAATTTTTTTCGTGTATACATGGAACCCATTACAACAATAAAAATAGCCAAAGTGCCACACTTTTTGCTATATTGGATACAAACTATAAATTTACAATGCTGAAATAGGGTCACCAGGTCATGTAGGAGATACCTCGGTATTTCGACGCAGCAGTTTTGGGTAATATTTTAGCAATAGCAACATGTTCAGTGGAGGTCGATCGTTGATCGTTGAAGAGATCGGACGTGTTTTTTCCGATCTCTTCATTTTTGTAAAACAGGCTGATTTATCTATGACTGGACGCAGTAGGGATGATTTGTTGGGTTCGCGGATGGGAATGGCTTTGATATGTTTCCGCGGGAGGAGGGGATGGAAATGTTAAAATTATTTTAATTATTTTATAATTATTTTTATAATTTTTGTATTTTTTATATTTTTGTATTTTTATATTTTTTATATTTTTTATATTTTTATATTTTTATATTTTTATATTTTTATATTTTTATATTTTTATATTTTTATATTTTTATATTTTTATATTTTTATATTTTTATATTTTTATATTTTTATATTTTTATATTTTTATATTTTTATATTTTTATATTTTTATATTTTTATATTTTTATATTTTTATATTTTTATATTTTTATATTTTTATATTTTTATATTTTTATATTTTTATATTTTTATATTTTTATATTTTTATATTTTTATATTTTTATATTTTTATATTTTTATATTTTTATATTTTTATATTTTTATATTTTTATATTTTTATATTTTTATATTTTTATATTTTTATATTTTTATATTTTTATATTTTTATATTTTTATATTTTTATATTTTTATATTTTTATATTTTTATATTTTTATATTTTTATATTTTTATATTTTTATATTTTTATATTTTTATATTTTTATATTTTTATATTTTTATATTTTTATATTTTTATATTTTTATATTTTTATATTTTTATATTTTTATATTTTTATATTTTTATATTTTTATATTTTTATATTTTTATATTTTTATATTTTTATATTTTTATATTTTTATATTTTTATATTTTTATATTTTTATATTTTTATATTTTTATATTTTTATATTTTTATATTTTTATATTTTTATATTTTTATATTTTTATATTTTTATATTTTTATATTTTTATATTTTTATATTTTTATATTTTTATATTTTTATATTTTTATATTTTTACATTTTTATATTTTTATATTTTTATATTTTTATATTTTTATATTTTTATATTTTTATATTTTTATATTTTTATATTTTTATATTTTTATATTTTTATATTGCAGATTGGAGTTCCTGATAAGATATGACAAAATGCAGAGCAGTTCATTATAATTGTCTTGTGCTAACTGTAGTTTAAATATTGGTTACCGGGAAACTGGACCAATTCTGTCATTACTGACTGACCCTTCCTTTCCCTTCGCCACAAAAAAATACTATCGTTCGCTTAGGTGTCTGTAACCGGGTCGAGTCTGTTATAACTAACATTCCATCCACTCCTTCGGTTTTGTTATATGTAACACGGGTATACGGTGTTACCCGGCACTCCGGGAGCGTCTGGTTCGTCCTTAGCTGTACAATCTAATCAATCAATCAATCAATCAATCAATAGCAACAGGTTCAGTAATTTCAACACCATTACAATTTAGAGATTTGAAAAACCACTTATATTTGGCTTGTAAGAACTTACTATAATATATATCAGGTTTCTTTTGGTGTCGCACCATTCGCAGCTATTTTAGTTTGACCGGATTTTATTATTGTTTACCATTTTATAATATACGGCCTTTAGTGGAACAGTTTCGATAGATTACGATACTATAGTGTGACAAAAACGTGGGTTACCCCCATACATTTGCACAGAATAACATCCACTTTGGCTTAAAAGTAAAATTATACAAGAGCTAATTGATGTTTTTATATCAGCAGAAAAATCAGACTCAATCATTAATCAAGAATTATACAATCTAAAATACGCGGTCCATGTGGAACTTTAAATCCCACTGCACCGTGATTGAAAGAAATGTGGAAAAGGATTTCCTTTTAATTTTCTTAGACATAATCAAACTATACAGGTAATAATTACCCACTGTTCAATTGACTCTCTCTAGATGATGGTAATTTTACCGCATAATTAAAACATTGAGAACAAAATGTTACAATTCACAATAGATGGGTTTTGCATCGCATAATATTCTCCAATATTAACAAAAAATTGCAATGCTTATATAAATTTAGATTACTGTAATTCCGTGCAAGCAATTAATTAAATTTGAAAATTCATACTCGAAGGAAGTGATAAAGATTTATATCCATATTGGATTTACAGGGAAACATTGTAAAAAATAATAATAATAATAATGAAATAAAACTGTACCAAGCTGGAAGGTACATACATTAGTTCCACTAAAGCCAAGTATAGCGTTTACAGATTTTCCAATGCATTACCGTTTTCCTTAGTGCGTGTAAAAAATGGCTAAAGCTAGTCTAATTTAATGCTAATATTGCGCAAGCTCATTTAGATAATCCACTAATCACTACTTTAGGAGCTTTCTCTAATTTGTGTTCACGAGATGACTTTGCTTAAACAATACTTTATGCATACATTCTACAATACTATACTTGGAATATTACGGGTTAAAAATGGATAAATGCGGGGTAATAGTGGAATAGAAAGCGAGGTAATAGTGGACCTAAATTATATATATGTATATATATATATATATATATATATATATATATATATATACATATATATATATATATATATATATATATATATATATATATATATATATATATATACATATATTATATATATATATATATATATATATATATATATATATATATATATATATATATATATATATATATATATATATATATATATATATTAGATTATTGCTTTTTGTTCAAAAGTTCTTTTAAAAGTTGTAGAATTGTCATTAATTTAAAATGCAATACTCATGTAGAAGCTTGCCAACAATTAGATTTACTAGAAAATAATCTAATCCTATTGATGAATTTAAAGAAGCAATGAGAGCAGATTTTTATAAAAGGTTAAAACGAGATGGTATTACTGTTACAATGAGCAACACTATCTGGTATACCGTTTATCAGATAATATGTTGCATGGATTTCCCAATATTACAACAGAAGAAATCAATAATGACATGTAACGAACAAAAATCAACTAAACAAGTGTCTCTACTATCACCACTCATGATCTATTAAATTAAAGATTATGACTCTCTATATTAGCTTATTATAGAGGCTGCAGATGAGCTTTTAAATTTCAGAGAATTTTGTATTTCAATTTTTGCAGAGACAACAAAACTAAGCGGCAAAAACACTGTACATAGAAACAAATAAACATCAGCCTAATCTTAAACAACATAAATAATAAAAAAATAGTCATTCAAGTGTCAATCAAACCCTCCAAATGAAACTAAATGCTAACTAAACAACGAAATGTGATAAAACATTATGCTGGAAGGCTAATGAGCTTCAGTAATATCACCTTGGATTGTAGATAGTTTTAAAGTTGAGATGAATTGCAATACTCAAGTAACTCAGGCAGAAGTGGAAGTGCAGTCATAGTGAATGAAAATATTAAACATTTTGGAAAATAAAAATACACCACAGATAAAGTCCAAGCTGCGACAGTTGCTATTGAAAGTTATCAAGATTTTCAAACCAGAAATACCACCAAAGGAAACAACATCGTACAGACCAATTTCACTATTGCCAGTAATTTCTAAAGTATTTGAAAAGTTCCTTCTGAAAAAATTTCTGCCAAAAGTTGAAAAGAAAGGGTGTCAGTAATATTACTGAAAACACACTCGAAAAAAAGACACCTCCCGAGTGGACTTATTTGAATAAGTTAGGTTCCACAAATCGATTATCTTGATTGTATCAGTCTTTTTCTATATTTAGTTTTGTTAAAATCGTAAAACTGTAGATAAAAATACAAATCAAGGATAGTTTAACAAAATCAGGTTATGATGGACAATATTTTGAAGCTAATATACAGAATATTCCAGTCAAACCAGTTTTGAGTAATTGCATTTTGAGGTGATGTGGTGGTCTACAGAACGCGGGCAAGAAGGTAAATAAAAACTAAAGCACAACAAGTATGTGTTACTAAACTGGAAGCTCAAAAATATATAGTATTCAAACCGAAATAATATTTGACTCGCACAGATAGAACTTTTGACCAATTCTGACATTTAAATGTAATATATTTTGCTATCAAAAACTAATAATATATACAGAAAAAAATTTGATCCACCATTTTTTTCAATCAAGTTAATAAAATAATCAAACCTTTATTGTAAAATTGGATAACTAAGCAGATTTCTAAACCGATTAGATAAATAAAAAAATAAAATTATTTATTATATAAAAACTTAATATAATATAACTATTTGTCGTAATTATTTTTAGTTTTTTTTTCTAATTTTAAACTTCACGTTATTTTATCGACAAAAAACACAATACACCATGAAGTCTCTCGATTATTATGTTCATGGTAAGACATGCGCTGTTAACACTTCTGTGCGTATATATATAGTAGAAACATAAAAATACTAAATTGAAATTCGAATGTTCGAAAAGTTCACGATTTTATAATAAAAATTAAATTAATCAAAAATTCTTGAAATGTATACATACTCTGGAGTTGCTGGTAATGCCATGAAATTAAATATCCTCATTATATTAAATTTAATTAAACCACTTCAATATAAAACACGACTTATAATCACAAAATAACTGTTTTTGTAAATTAAATATTATAACGGCACACACAATGTCACTATAATTCACAAATAATTATTTTCCCGGTAACTTATAATTTACATTCGCACAATTAGTTCTAAGCACTACCATGGTCCGTTATTAACTGATCGCAAAAGTATAATAATTTTTATTTTTTTCAATAAATTAACAGTACAAAATCTTAAGATATCAACAAATCAACATAAATTAATAAAAAAAGCAAACATGTTCTTCCATCTAAGTTTGTTTACATACTAAACTCAGGGTTGAAAATTTGTAATTCAGATTGGAAATTACCCACGACAAGTAAAACATAGAAATAGTAGTGGTAGTAGATATTACTACATGTACGAATAAATAATCACAGAAGTGAAACGATTTGAAACAAAAAACCTGATTGTAATCACAGCTTTTATGAGTTTCGTTTTCTCGTCATAATCTTCTGATTCTATTTACATAATATCCGCGTCACACAATAAAGTCTACATTTTGAAGACAACTCGTGGGGTATTTTCTTTAATATGTAGTTCATTTCGGCATAACGAAGTTGTATGAATCACGGTGATGGTACATTTAAATAAAAATCAAATATCTTACCGGAATGAAAATTAACGACACACGTGAAATAACAACAAAGCAATATACACACGCAAAATGTTAATCATTTCAAAGTTTCCATGTAAAGTTCAAATGTAGTTGATATCAGTATAACATTGAAACAGTATAACAAGTGTGTGTCGCGAAAGAATTAACTATAGACAATTAAAATTTTACAAAGACGAATTAAGTTCTGATCAGGTTCTTCGTTACGTCCACTAAAGAGTTAATAATCCAGTTTCGGGGGTTCTTTCGGTAGTCCACCATGGCATTTTTTTTAATTATCAAAAGACGATCTGTATATGCAAGGACTTCATTTTCAAATTTCATTCATACAGTATAGTAGAACGTTGAGTAAAGCATGTACAACTTTAGACATAGTATATGGATTTATTTTAAAGACATTTTTTGTGGTTGGTTGTTACAGTCTTGGAATGTAAAATTTTCATCAATAATGCTGTTTTATATGAACAATAATGCTGTGATATCTGACCTCCAAGAACATAAAAAATAACGTTAACTTCGTATTTAATAAGCCTATACGTTACTTTATAGTGGATATTTTGTAAATATGGGAATACATACGTCAGTGGTCCCTAAGTGATATTAAACAAGTGTTTATTTGAAAGTGATGGACTATTTTGGTGAATATGTTGGTCTCCCTGTTGAAGACTTGGCAATTTAACTTTTTGGATGTAGTTAATTTAAACAAAGAGATTGAGATAAACTAAAACAAGAAACATCATCTCCAACTCATTCTCCATCGAAATAAAGCGTAAAGATCAACGATAGAACAAATCTGCAGAAGCCTACATCAAACCTGCCTTGGATATATTCGGCTACCTAAGAAAACAATCGGGAACGTTGAGCTAGTTATGATACAAGGAAGTCAAATGGAAACACATTCAATTTAAGATGATTTAAGTTTAAAATGGCAGTTAAAGAGATGGAAAGAATATTTCGAAGAACAAGTCGTCAGATCTCGTGTTATCAATTAAAGAACAATAAAGGTGCTGAAGGAATTCTAAGTGCACTAACACCATTAATAAAAGAAGTGTTAGATTCTCGCACTAGAAGAGTGACCTGAGGGAATGTTAGAGCTGACGATAGAATCCTTGACAGAATTTCACCTTTAGTTAATTGAAACTTAATATATGAATAAGCTAGTTTAAGACCAGGAAGAAGTTGCATTTGTCATATCAATTCGACCTGGCAATTCTCCAATGTATCTGCTTTTCGTGCACATTGTGAATTGGGCATACCAAAGCAAATAATTGGACTCATAATGTATCTGGATGCTGGAAACCTAGTTCAATACAAATAAAATCTATATGTGAAACATACTAGAACACTTAAGAAGTAAAGCCATGACATCAATGCTGTTCCTGTTTGTAAAGAACATAGAATCATGCAAAAACCAAATAGCATATATTCCTCAGTGCCTATCAGGTAAACACAAAGAATGATGAAGTTGAACATTGAAACCGAGAAAAGGAAACGGAATTGGAGTGGGATTGGTCATACACTAAGGAAACCACCAAGTAATGCAACAACGATGTCATTAGACCAAAAGCCGCAAGAAGTACGGAGCCGAAGCAAAATAACCTGGCAAATCATTTAGGTGGGAATAAAGGCAGTATCACCCGAAAGAATAATATGGTCCAGTCTTGTAAGGACTTTTTTGCATTTTTTTCAATTTTCCACAATATTTTGATAACTACCTATATTTTGTATTGACTTATATAGCTGATGCCGATTAAATATTAAACATATTACATACGAATTCGGGACGTCTTTACTCCACTCGCTATTGGTACAAATTGCTTTAGCCGATATATACCACGATATATTTCAATTAAAGCATGGCTACCAATCGTTCGGAAAGTATTAAAAATCCTGCAAATTACATTGTATGGAATCGTTAGATTTGGTTCCAAAAAGCCGGTATTCTACACAAAAACAATTGACAAAGCATTAAGAGCATTTAGAATTTGTAACTGATTTGAAACATTTAATTTCTTGACTGTTTTACGTTTTTTGACGTTCGACGACCTTTTGATGTTTAGTGAAAGAGGTGTTCAAGACGTCTCATGTATAAATTTGTAACATAGTTACATGTATTTGTGGCAAGAATTTTGTTTGGTGGTAGAAAAGGCCGATGGTTTAAACTATACTATAGACCTATACAGTTCATGATAACATTCCACGATTAAATGAAATTAAATCGGGAGGCTTTGAAATTGTTAAAGGCACTCGAAATTATAGGGCGTAGACTAACCATGGAAATAAAACCAACCAAAATTTTGCTTGGTTGTATTTCCATGGTTAGTCTACGTGTGAAGGAAAATGTACAGGCTCTTATCGAAGTGGTAATTGCTGGTATCATTTTGAAAGCAATGAAAATTGTTGTTCAATAGTACAATGTCGAGTATAAATTTCAAACAGCACTAAAAAATAATCTTACAAGTGATTAAATCACCTCTGCATGATTTAGGCAGTGAAGAAAAACTGAATTGAACAAACGATATCATTTGCAATTTCATACCCAACCCCACACAAAATCTAAAAAATATTTTTAAAAAAATTAAGCACTATTTATATTCAATGAAATCGATACAAAATAACTTGAGATACAAAATTGTAAAATTGTTAAAGTGGAAAAAGGTAAGACGACTTCTGAAAAATAATCGGCATCTACAAGCAGAGAAACGAATCGAACAATACTGTTAAATTATAAAAACATGCAAATGCAAATCCAAAAGTAGCACCAATTTTGTATCAATTATTTCTTTCTCATATCACGACTGTGAAGTTTTCCACAAAATTCCACAAATTCAAAAATATATACGTATACAAGATTTGTGGAAAAAACAAAAATTGTCTATGTATAGGTAAATTAGTGGGCAAAAGCAATTTAAGTTTACATGGTACATAAATACCTACAAATTATAATACTAACGAGTATTTTTTACATATTTATGTTGTAATATTTTAAACAAATTAGTAAAATTGAAATATAATGTTAAAAAAAGATAGGCTTAAATTAAATTAAAATAATCTTTCTCAAAAACATATCATACACCGCTTTAAATAAAAACTTTCTCTACGAAATAAAATTAGCTCGATTCCACTGTATCAAAAATTGGCCAATTTACAGAGGTTTCTCAAGTAAGTGGCATACATGGATAGTTAGATGATGACTTGTTCTACAAAATAAAAGTAGTCCGATCTCCATACGATGGGGTTAACCCTTTTGTGGATGACTTTTTAACTTATAATTTATCAAGAAAATTTAAATAATTTATGCGTTCACTATATCAAAGATTGGCCAATTTACAGAGGTTTCTCAAGTAAGTGGCATACATGGATAGTCAGATGATGACTTGTTCTACAAAATAAAAGTAGTCCGATCTCCATACGATGGGGTTAACCCTTTTGTGGATGACTTTCTAATACCAAGTATTCTTATATTTTTTATTATAGTATTGGACCGTATTCTGTCATTTGATATTTTATGTTATTTTAATATTATGTAGTTTTGGGGTTTTCCATACAATTCAACAGAAAGCAAGGTAATAAAATAAAATAGCCTGGATTTTAAGACAGAATATGGGGCGTTTTATTTTTATTTACATTTTCTAAAAAACGAAATCGGCAATCTTTGATACAGTGAACGAATAAATTATTTAAATTTTCTTGATAAATTATAAGTTACCAAGTCATCTACAAAAGGGTTAACCCCATCGTATGGAGATCGGACTACTTTTATTTTGTAGAACAAGTCATCATCTAACTATCCATGTATGCCACTTACTTGAGAAACCTCTGTAAATTGGCCAATTTTTGATACAGTGAACCCCTAACTGTGATGTATTTATTAACATACAATTTTTTTTACTGAAAGTTATTCGAATTATTATTGTTTTTATTGTTGAAATGAATTTACTTTAGTTGTAGTTAGGATTAATACGAATCGAAAATTTTTAAGATTTAATTGGAATATAATTTTTTTTCTAAAGATAGTTCGAGTTACCTTATTATCATAGTGAAATAACAATTTTTTAGTCTACTGTAAAATAAATTACCAATACACATACAGTTTTTGTTATTTGTGGAAAACTTCACAGCCGTCTCATATCTCCATATAACATTTTATTTTTCATGCTAAATCATTTTAATTATCTGCATTTTGAAAATATTGTTGAATATAAATCAAAAATTATCGACAATAAATAAATCTGTGCTTCTACATTCCGCTGGCTTTAGCTTAAGATGCAAAAACAAGATGTAATTAAAAATACCTCTTAAAAATACCTCTACTGCATTAAAAATACCTCAACAAGGATGATCCAGTCCCAGATTTTTTTTTAGTGTTTATTTCTTGTCATCTGTTCTGGGGCCGAAGCTCTCCCAACTCTTTCGCGGTTAACTTAAAGTTCTTCTTTACGTCAATATTAGCCAAATCGAGGACGCACGAATACAGGTTCTCTTTAATATGCATCTGCACTCTGCACTGCTCCAGCCAGCATGTACTGGCATGGAAAATGGTTCGGCCTATGGATTCTGCTCTCCAACAGGGGATCATAGTTGTGTTCATCGACATAACCGATCGTAATCAAGCAGATCCGTTTTTAACAGCAATGATATTGAGTAATGGTCGAAATCATACAGTGAAGATAAAATGATGTCTAGCACTTAATTCGATATGTTACAGTTTTCTACACAGCAAGGTCATAGCTCGAAAACGTGCAGACAACAAAATAGAAATATAAAAGTAATTAGTTCTATTAACATGTATAGCAACCAGGTTTAGTCAAATTGGAACATAGAGTGAAAAATGATGCCCTGGAAATTGAAATTGTTGTGAAAGTGTTTTTATTAAAGGTCAATAAATATTCTTATCTGTCTAAGTTCAGTCATTTTATTTTAAATAATTGTAACTCTCCTCTTTTTCCGTTACAGGTGAAGCGATATTGGTTATGGCAAAATTGCAAGTTTGGGTATTTCGAAAAATTGAAATAGCAACGTAATTTTTCTATCCATTATACGCTGAAAAATGAACGGATCACTAGGTAGCCTGGCGTGGGCCGATCCAAGATCGTCAGACCTTTATCGTCTGGCCGTAGCTAAGGTAGGGGAAGTGTGGAGAGGCGCGAAGCTGGCAGTGGTTGACAGGAACGAGATCCCTAGCAGACCAAGGGCATGCGTTTGGCTGCCAATCGATCCATTCTGTCCGGATAAAATAATTCGGATAATTCGGGCTAGCAATGTTAATCTTCCGACGAACAATTGCAAAATCATTAAACAAGAGAAGGTGAAGGGAGGATCTAGGTTGTCCATTTTAGTGGTGAACAAAGAGTCCCTAGCCCCTCTAGCTAAGACAAAGGGGGTAATCGGCTTCGGCTTTGGGTTGATTACCCTAAAGGTGTTTTAAAAGGATGAGGTCAAAGCGATTGTGGAAGACCTACCAATGGAAGAGGAACAAAGAGACGAAGGATCTAACATGCGGGACGTTGGGAGCTCAGCGATAGAGCGATTAACGGCTATGAGAAGTCGCCTATCCATGGACTCGGACGAGGAAGATCGTGTCGAGTCGATGGGGGAGGAGGGTGACAAAAAGAGACAATAAGGTGGACCAAGGACCGAAAGAGAAAACAATGCCGCGGCAGCGGAGGTTATATGAAGGAAAGTAAGTTAATCTGTTTATGCTTAGCTTGGTTCAGATTTATCTTCACCATTCATAGGCTGCTTCGACAGCTTAAATATCACGGCTGCCGAAACAGCCTTAGAATGGTGATGATTAATCTGAACTGAAAGATCATGCATTTTTAGCGAGAATGCATCAGATCATGCATTCTCGCTTAAAATAACTTGAATATTTTTCTTCAGGAGCTGGATTTCCTGGTGGAGGAAATCACAAGCGCCTGTAACTTGTCCTTGGACACTGCTAGCCACAAGAGAATACCTAAAAGAAACAGAAACCGGTATGGTGGTCCAGGGGTTTAGGAATCCTTCGTATATGGTGTAGGAAAGCAACTGAGCAAAAGGCTCTAGGGAAGCTCAGGATTGGGATTCCTATAAGGAGCACCTTAAAAAGTATAAAAAGGAATTAAGGAAGGCTCAAAGGTGGTCTTGGAGACTATTCTGTGATAAAATGGAGGTGTTTCGGAGACCTCGCGCCTCAGGAAAATCTTATCTACGAGCCCAACGAGCCCTAGATACTTAATTAAACCAGATGGGCTGTGGACAACATCTAGTGGGGAACCATTGGCACTCCTGTTGATAACCCATTTCCCAGGTAGTGTTGATGTCTCTCTCGACGGAGCTTGGTAGGAATAGGGAAAAATTATCGTCGGGGTGTTCGGATGAAATCGTGCAAAAACCGGATTCTATAGGTACTAAACGGCTTTAGACCCTTTAAATCGGCAGGCCCGGATGGTATCATTCCAGTGGAAGTGCAAAAACAGTCGTCGAGCATTCTCCTATGGCTGGAATTGATCTTCAGAGGTGTTTAAAGCTGAATTATATTCCTAGGAAATGGACGGAGGTTAGGGTGATTTTTATCCTGCAAATGCAGGATAAAAAGCCTACCCAAAGGAACCAAGACCTATAACTCTATCATCCTTTTTTCGGAAAGACTGATGGACGTGTACATACGTGCAAAAATAATACCCAGTAATGGAGCGACTTCTCAGCATGCGTAATGGAAAGGAAGATCAGTGGACACGGCTCTGTATTCCCTAGTGCGAACTATTGAGAAATCAATCCACTCGAAAGAGTACTGTATGGTAGCCTTCCTCGATATAGAGGGCGCCTTTAACAATGTCAGAACGGAGGGAGTCCAGGAAGGACTGTCTTTTTAGATGTGGACTACTACTTAAGGAGGTTGATAAATCAGATGCTAGAATGCAAAATTTTTAACGCAAAGATAGGGAAATCCACTATTAGCAGCGGCAAGTAGTTAGAGGAACTCCGCAAGGTGGTGTTCTATCAACTCTTCATGGAACATGGTAATCAATGGATTACTTTTAGAACTGGAGAGGGAGGGAATAGGGGTGATTGCGTATGCAGATGGCGTAGCGATCGTGATCTCGGGTAATTAAGGACAACCCCTACACGTGCTCTGGAGGCTATGCTCTACCTTCTTCCTGTTGACAGCTTTGGTAAGCAGAGAGCGGCAACTACGGCTGCGTGACTCTCTGCCATGTTTGAGTGGAAATGTCTACAGACGGGCCATTCAACGATTGGCAGTTCACTTGGCGAATAGTAACTACACAATTTCGATTGTATGCTTTGAAAAAGGCTACCGGACCCTTATCCGCTCAATGGAATTCTAGAGGAACAGATCAACAACAGAAAGTGGAAGTATACAATTCTACACTGACGGCTCCAAGCTAGACGGCAAAATCGGAGCTGGAGTCTATTGTGACAAATTAAATGTGAATATATCCGTTCATCTTCCTGATCACTGTAGTGTGTACCAGGCAGAGGTTATAGCGATTGAGGAAGCGCTGACTTGGTTTATGCATAATGTTATATCCATAAGATATATAACAATATATGTGGACAGTCAGACGGCAATCAAGTAGCTGGAATCAGTTTCTCTGACGTCCGTGGTGGCATTGAAATGCCGCTCATCTCTTAACGAGATGAATGAGCATTTCAATATCCAGATAGTCTGGGTCCGCGGTCACTCGGACATTCTGGGGGACTGCAAGGCTGACGAACTGGCAAGGAAAGGTACAACTCTCCAATTGAAACCGGAAAGGGTAAATCTGAGGAGGCCTATAGCAACGTTTTTTATGGCGCTTAAAAAGGAAGCGATTGCTTCAGCGCTGAAGAAGTGGAATAACACCATAACATGCAATGTAGCGGTGCGGCAAGTCTGGCCGAAACTGGACGTGAAGCACTCCAAAACACTACTATCCCTACGTAGACCTGACTTAAGTATAGTCGTGGGGGTGCTCACAGGACACTGCCTCATTGGAGAGCATGTCAGAGGCTTGTGTGAATGGCCAATGCTAATGTAGAAGCTGTATGGATAAAGAGGAGGAAGAGACTGTATGCCATTTCCTCTGATCATGCCCGGTGCTAGCTTACAGGAGTTTCGAACATCTGGGCAAGTATTGTTTCGGCGGCCTTATGAATCTCGGGAACTGCAATGTGCGAGATATCTTACGCTACATAAGTATCTCTGAATGGTTCCAATGAAGGTAAAAGGGAAGTAGGATCCTTTGGTTTCACAATGGACCGTCACTGGTCTAAGTGTGCGATAGCAGCCACTCTAATCTAACCTAACCTAGATAGTCTGGATCGTAATCTAGGAGACAAGAAAATACCTTTGTGTGTATTGATTGTCAAATACTGACGACTGCAATGGGATACTAAAACTTTTTAATAAGCTCCTAATAGATCAGTTAAGCAGAAATATTTACAATTCGATAACCCTGCAAAAATATCCTAAATATTTGGGGAGGGATAATGTTCAGTTATACAAACTTTGTTAATAGTTATCCTATTCAGTTGTGAATTCGCTTTTGGCAAGCAAACATTCTTACTTTGAAATAATTTTATTTAAAAAATTTAAAAAAAATTTAAAATCAGTGTCAGCATTTATAATTTATAGCAATTATAAAATATTGTGTCGTGGAAATATGGTTCACCATGTTTAAATCTCCACCTGCAAGTAAAAAAGCATGGCCAAATCCGCAGAGATCGTTGTCCACGAGTGATTTGGTTATGAACTCTCCTAACCCTATGGAATCAAAAAAAAACGTGCAACATAGTCCACAAAAAAAACAAGTGAATGTGGAAAAAATTGCTTCGCCTGCAAAAAACGTTTTAAACATTTTATTAAAAGAACAAAGTGCAACAATTCCACATTTAATGGAAAATAAAATAAGTGCATCGTCGTCAATCGACAATAAAAATTCAAGTGAAGTAGGTCAGTGTTTAGTGCAAACAGGTATTGACCGATACATAACCGTGCAACCAAAAAGAAAACGAAGTCCTAAATCGGCGGCAAATGTTAGCATGAATAAATTCACTAGACTAGCTAGCGTCGAATTAGTGAATGGAAATCGGTTTTCAAGTTTAGTAGAAACCGAAGAGCAACACGAGGAAATTATTTCAAAAAAGGAGAAACCGCCACCAATTTATTTGAGGGAAGAATCCTCAAAAAATCTTACCATCTTAATCAATAAAATTACAGATGGTAATTTTTACATTTCGGGAGTGAAAAAAGGAAACATTAAAGAAACAAAAATCCAGTCACTCAACATTGATGCTTACAGATCACTGATAAGCTATTTTGATAAAATTGGTAAGCGTTACTATACCTATCAACTAAAGAGCCAGAAAGGACTAGTTGTGATAATCAAAGGGATTGAGAGCTTCGTAGACCCTAGCGAAATACACACCGCCCTAGGTGATAAAGGTTTTCACGCTAAAAATATAACTAACATCATTAGCAGAGAAAAAGTGCCCCAACCATTATTCCGCGTGGAATTGGAACTAGATGGTAAACTATCAAAAGGAAAGCATGAAATTTATAGCTTGAAATACCTTTTGCATAGGAGAATCACTGTTGAGGAACCCAGAAAAAGATT
This sequence comes from Tipula confusa, assembly GCA_963556175.1. Classification (NCBI taxonomy): domain Eukaryota; kingdom Metazoa; phylum Arthropoda; class Insecta; order Diptera; family Tipulidae; genus Tipula; species Tipula confusa. The sequence continues at coordinate 156,721,117 of OY744475.1, read as the reverse complement.
TGGGCCAATACAGTGTATTAAGTGCCAAGAATACGGACACAGTAAAACTTATTGTACGTTGAGCGATGTCTGTGTTATCTGTGGGGGATTACATAACTCAAAGGAGTGTACAAAAAATAAAGCCGACACCTCTGTGAAAAGATGTAGCAACTGCGGAGAAAATCATACAGCAAACTATAGAGGTTGCCCAGTATATCTAGAGCTGAAACGAAGAATTAATCCTAGGCAGCGTGAAGAACAGCGGTTGCTGAAACTGCAATCATCAGAGGGGAAAAAAATGTTTACCGAAGTGTCGTCCAACATTATTCAAGGCAAAAGGCAGAATGAAACCGGCAACAGTAGCGTACATCAAGGAATTTCTTACGCTAGCATTCTTAAAGGAACTGCTCCAAAAGTGCAACAAAATGATGAAGGAAACATCTCTTCAGCTTTAAATAAGCTCACTGATATGATGCAAAGTTTCATGGTAATGATGGAGAGAACCATGGATCTAATGATGCAAAATATGAATATGCTGATGCAGGTAGTCGTTAAAAATCAAAAATGAATATCCTTAAAATAGCCATATGGAATGCAAATGGCCTAGCGCAACACAAAACAAAGGTTCAAGCATTCCTCATCGAGCACAATATTGACATAATGTTAATATCTGAAACACACTTTACTAATAAGAACTATTTCAAAATTAATGGATATTCCATTTATGACACTAAACATCCGGATGGCAAAGCACATGGTGGCACAGCTTTACTGATTAAAAGAAGGTTAAAACACTATGAACTTAACAAATACGAGCAAGAACATATTCAATCAACGAGCATTTGCCTGCAGGGATGGCCTGGAGACTGTGTAATATCGGCAGTATACTGCCCACCAAAACACGCTATAAAAAAACCTCAGTTCATGGATTATTTTAACCAGTTAGGTAAAAAATTTCTTGCGGGGGGAGACTATAATGCCAAACATATTCTTTGGGGGTCAAGACTAACATCTCCTAAAGGAAGACAACTTTTTGAAGCGATAGAGGAACATAGTTTGGATTACTTATCAGCAGGTCAACCCACCTACTGGCCAACAGATAGAAAAAAGATTCCAGATCTAATTGACTTTTGCGTAACGAAGGGTATTGCACGCACAAATGTTAAAGCAACCAACTGCTACGATCTGTCCTCGGATCATTCACCTGTAATAGTAATGTTAAGTACTGATGTCATAAAGGCAGAAATGCCATATCGTCTCACAAATAAGCAAACTAAATGGGACCAATACAGGTCGCTAGTCGAACAATATACTTCCCTAGATATTCCACTTAGTACACCATCTGACATTGATGAGGCTGCTGAGATGTTAAAAGATGTTTTGGAGAGAGCAGCAAAAATGTCAACACCCGCTGTCAATATTACTGAGAAAGTAAACAAACTGCCCCGTGACATCCAAAACCTTATTCAAGAAAAGCGAAGAATAAGGAGGTAATGGCAACAATCTAAATCTCCTTTGTTGAAGTGGAAATTAAACCGCGCTATTAAGACTCTTAAAATTGCGTTAAAGGAAGAGCACAACCAGAGTTTAGAGAACTATTTAAGTGAACTCTCGGCAACCGAAAAGACCAATTACTCTTTATGGAAGGCAACGAAGAATCTAAAAAGGCCAATTAATTCAAATTCACCAATAAGACTGACATGTGGAAAATGGGCAAGAAGCGACGAAGAAAAAGCATTAGCTTTCGCTACTCATCTAAAGGAAGTATTTTCACCTCATCAAGATACTACTAAATTTAAGTTACCCGAACAAACGAATAAAGGTTTGCCCTTTAAGCCAATTAAGTTTAAGTGGAAAAATGTAAGGAATGCAATAAAAGATCATATAAGCCCGAAAAAGGCACCGGGATATGATCTTATTACGGGGAAAATGATAAGAGAACTACCCGATAAATGCGTAAAACTGTTAACATTCATCTTCAACGCAATCATGCGAACTGGTTATATACCTCAAAAATGGAAAATTTCCCTTATCACAATGATACCTAAGCCTGGGAAAAAAGAAACAGAAATAACATCATATCGACCAATAAGCATGCTTTCTACAGTATCAAAACTATTCGAAAAAATGATACTAACGAAACTTAAACCAGTATTGGAAGAGCGTCAAGTTATTCCAGACCATCAGTTTGGATTCCGCAATCAACATGGAACAATAGAGCAAGTGCACAGGATTGTAAATATCATCAAACAATCATTTGAGGAAAAGAAGTACTGTTCTGCGGTCTTTCTGGATGTTGCTCAAGCATTTGACAAAGTGTGGCATGACGGGTTAATTTATAAAATTAAAACGCTACTGCCAAACCAGTTTCACTTAGTTCTGACGAACTATCTTCTTCAAAGACAATATATGGTTAAACAAAATGAATCAACCACTGGCTTACATGATATTAGGGCAGGTGTTCCGCAAGGCAGCGTCCTTGGACCACTCTTGTACTTGTTATACACAGCCGATCTTCCTAGCACTGAAAAAGTAGTAATATCAACATTTGCTGATGATACAGCAATCTTGATGTCACACAAAAACTTCCACACTGCCTCAAAAGAATTACAAAACCATCTGGGCAAAATTGAGGAATGGTTAAAAAGATGGCGAATAAATGTGAATGAACAAAAATCAGCTCACATCACGTTCACCCTAAACAAAAACACTTGCCCACCAGTCAAATTAAACGGTGTAAATATTCCTCAACAAACCAAAGTTAGATACTTAGGTTTACACCTAGACCGAAGGCTAACTTGGAAAAATCATATCGAAGCGAAGCGCAACCAAATGAAAATAACTTTCTCGAAAATGTACTGGCTGATAGGCAAAAAATCAAAATTATCTTTGCGCAACAAAGTTTTGCTATACAAAGCGATAATTATGCCCATTTGGACCTATGGAATTCAGTTGTGGGGATCTACCAGCGCATCTAATCGAGAACTCCTGCAACGAATGCAAGCAAAAATACTTCGAACTCTTACAATCGCTCCGTGGTACATTCGAAACAGTAACATACACGACGACCTTGGTATTAAAACCGTTAAAGAAATCATCAGAGAGTTCAGTACGAAATATTACTCAAAATTACAAGTGCATCCCAACAAATTGGCCAGGGATATACTAAAACAACCAAGGTATCGACGACTTAGAAGAGAAGATCCACTTGGACTTGCGACAATTTAATTTAATTTAATTTAATTATGTAATTGAAATAGTTAAGGTTAACACATAAATAAAGAATATATGAGGTCTAATATTTAGTATTAACACTGGTTAAGACTTTAAAAACTATAATAATTTTAGCTTATAAGATTTGAATACTTCTTGTTAGTTTCTTCTTTAGAAAGATTCAAGAATAAAGCCATTGGCACTATTTAAAAAAAAAAAAAAAAAAAAAAATAGTTATCCGATAACCCATACAAATTCTGATATCATTATTATAGGTTTTGGCACTTACACGATTGATTTTAGAACTATCTTATTTCATCAATTCGGGGACAGAACCTCCAAACATTATCGTCGCAACAACGGAAATAAAATTTTTTCGACTTCATCGGCAAGCTTTTGCATTTTAGAAGTGAAAAAATTCTATAAATATATATGCATGGACAAAAATGTATACCTATTTGTATAACCATATTTAAATGTCCCAATTACCACTTCAGGAGAGGAAACAACACCAACTAAGATCAGCGTTGAACATTATCTATCGTCAATAAAAGACGATCTTATTTGGCTGTCATCGGTATAGGCCGGACATTAAAAGGGAACTACCCTCAGCCAAACCAATAAAACCCACAAGTAAGAGCTAACAAATAAAACTATTGAGAAGCTCTACTAAACGTTAAATTTTATAAACAAAAACATGTAAGATATTCGACGCATATCTTAAATGATTCATTACGATAAAAATAGTTAGTTGGTTGATCGTATATATTAACACTATAAATACTGTTTATATTAAAAATTTAGACGCATATGTACTTCACAAATTTGTGTGATTTATTTTGTACAATATTAAAATAATATGTAGGTCGTATATATCGTAGATATCCGACTTCATAAACGAGATTACAATGTTTATAAATAAATAATTCTTCGAAATTGTGTGATAAAAAAATTTGCTTTCATCTCGCAACATATCAAATTTGGGGAAATACCGCGTATTCTTGACTTCATTATTCATAATGAGAAAATAACTTCGAAATCATAAATTTATAACAAAAAATATTAAGATAAGTTCGTATATATAAATAATATTTAGAAATCCCCCAAATAGTAAACAATCAATTATTAGATTTCTTTATTTCTTAAGACCATTGACCTTACTTTAAAATTCAAATGTAATAATTATATCTTGCATACTCACAATAATTACATATAGTTTGCATACTCACAATAATTACATATAGTACAAGTATATTATAGTACTTACCTGAAATAAAAAAAAAAAAGAATTGATTAGGTATTTATAACTATATATAATTGCGATACGAAGTGCACATTAAAATTAAGCTATTAAAACGATCAATATTTGCTAAAAAGCTTCGCCGGTATTCTTTCTTATAATTCGTACGTTCAATCATAAAAGACTGCGGCTGAGACGATCGAATATGAAAAAGTGGCCCACGGCATAGAGCTTTGGTTTATGGATATGAGGAGATTTAACAGACCTATATCACAAATAAGATCACCGAAGAATTTAATTTTAGAGATAAAGAACATCGTCATGTTGTTGTTCACCGCCGTCAAAGTGACTTGCTATCTGCGCGATTTACTTTCAACGAAATCGACATCTGCAAAATAACATGAGATACAACATAGTAAAATTGTTCAAGTACTAAAAGGAAAACACAACTTCTGCAAAAAATCAACAAATAAAAAAATCGTAAGCCGAGAAACGAACCGAAAAATGAAGATTTCGATATCATATTTTATAGTTCATATAAACAAACGACAACATAGACTTCAAAATTGGCAAAATATAAAACTTTATGATGACTAGATTGCACTGTAAAAAATTTACAGAATTATATTGAATTTATGAAAAAAAATTTTCATACAGTCAAAATTATTTGTGTCACGCAAAAATTGTATAATGTATTCTATAACTAAAATATATAAATTTATAACTAAAAAATTACAAAAACTATTGGAAGAACGCCCAATGAAATGTTTTACGAAATAAAACGCATATGGTATAAATCCCTAAACAAATTATAGAAAATCTGAAAATTATCAAAAAAAATATAATTTTTAATTCAGTTTTTAGCCCAAATTTTAACTTTTGCTGAATACATTATACAATTTTTGCGTGACACAAATAATTTTGAATACGACTCCATACAAAATTTTGTAGATTTAAAAAATGTACATAAAACAAAGCCGTACTCAATCTCTTTTAAAAAGGCTACCGTACGCAGACACCATATTAAAAATGTAACCTATTGACAGTATTAGTGCGACAAAAATCCAAATGAAATTTTTTGTTATTTTGAATGGTTTGAAATAATCCACACTAATATAACGTCCTATAAATTTGAGCTACTCAAATTACTCGTAGTGAGAGCGTATTATTGTATTATTCACTATTTTAGTATTTTCCAAATATACAAACAAACAGTTGAAATAAAACAAAAAAAATAACAAGATCGCTCATTATTTTTTATTTCCTCTTTAGTTTACTGTTTTGTTATTTTTTCTACACTATATTCCAAAACCCTCTTACTACAAGCCGTATTGAAATTTTCGTATTATATTCTCATATATTTTTAAAATGTATTAGTGGAAATCAAAACCCTCTTTACTACAAGCCGTATTGTTTGCATACTCATGCTATACAAAAATATATACTTTGATTGTATTGTAAGTAGAAAATCGTGTTGGGATATGATAGCGAATATTGTGTAAAAGAAATAAACAATAAAATCAAATAATGCGCATGCGTTTACAATTTTTTTTATTACTTTTATATGGAGTTTTGATAGTTACTAATACATCTAAAGAATATATTTTCACTAAAACATTTTAAAAATACATGATGATGTGTGTCAACGAAAGTTACAAGACGGCTTGTAGTAAAGATGGTTTTGGTGGAAATATATACTTTAGATGTGTTAGTAACTTTCAAAATCAATATATAAAAAAATATAATTTTCTCTTTAAATAACGCACACCATTACCATAGTTGAGTATTTTTCACGAACACTATTAACATAATTGAGAATTTTTCTCTCTGCTTGTGGTATTAAACGTCAAATTTTATTTTATTTGTTTAGTGAATGATGTGAATTGTGAAATGTTCAAGTTAAATTTATTAATTATTTTTATATAATACATAATATTTTTTTTATTAATATATATTGTAATTATTTATTTCTATTAAAAGCTATCGTGCGGTGTAATCAGTAATATATTCAGTGTATTCATAATAAATAATATAAAAGTTGAGGTTATGAAATTTGTTGTTGTTTTTTGTTTTTTGATAATTTTTACTCTCTTTTCTTAATCTCTTTTGTATTGGTATGTGAATTTTTCTTTTTTTATACTATAATCGCGATCATATCCAAAGACGGCTATATTACCAAGACCGATTATTCCAAATTTAAAGAGACAAAGCGACTACTGATACTAGTGTTAGTCATATTCATATACGGCCAAATTTAAAAACAAACCAACAATTTTTAAATTGTTTACTATGAAATATGAATAAAAGAAAGCAAAAAATACATAGCAAATAACAAAATTTCAATCGCGGCTATATCGTAAAATGATTTTCGTAAATGTGTTTCAAAAAGTAATGCTGTATTGGTTTGTTTTAAAATTAATTAAACCAACACCATCATCAGTAGTCGGTTTGTCTTTTCACATTGACAATTGAAATAAATTTTTCTACGCGATAGCATCCATTTTGAAAGGTGACAAAATCAAAATATAATATATTTGTAATTAATGGTTAATAAAATATGTTGTTAAACAATTTATTTTAGAAAATTGATTAGAATATGACAACTATTATTTAAAAATAATAATTTTTAAACTTTATCGTACGAAATATTTTAGTACGATAAAATTCAAAAATTACTGCCCTCAACAACAATTACCACATTTCAATAAAAAAATTATAGATGTTAAATATTATGATTTAATTTATGCCCTCTGCAAAAAATCCTCTATAAAATTTATTCCATTAACCAAAAATAAGACAATAAAATAAAAATCGCATCGCGCGGGAAACAGCTGTTGCAATGTGTATTTGTATAAAATTTATGAAAATAAAAAAACAACATCTTTTATATATTTATATATCTGTATATGGATTTATACCTATATAGGTGACTGTAAATAAAACAAATATACAGCGTTGCCATTTTCATATTGAAACCAATACTACATTCAGTAGTCGGATATGTAATAATATATGTGATGGGCGGCCATTAATCGGTCTTGGTATATAGCCGTCTTTGTCATATCCCAACACGATTTTTACTTACAATACAATCAAAGTATATATTTTTGTATAGCATGAGTATGCAAACAATACGGCTTGTAATAAAGAGGGTTTTGCTATATTCACAATCGTAAATAAACGACGAATACATTCAACAGGTTACATTTTTCTCATTTTTTTTACAGCTTATATATGAGTATATTTGGGCCTTCTATAAGGGATTGAAGACGGCTTTAACATAAAAACAGTTATGCAAAACCAAAATATGCGACAATTTTTTAAATATTATTCAAAAACAAACAAGGTTATATTTTCGTTTGGAAATGCCAAAATAATGTTGAAAAAATTTGAAAAACTGTTTTATTTCTTTCTCATATATTCCATACTATTTTATTTCTCATTCTCGTTTTAAATATCTGCATCTTGAAAATATCGTTGAATGTAAATCGCGCATAACACGCATAACAGCAATCTAAAAATCTAATTTAACAGGGCGGAGTGAATACAAATAAGTAAATGTAAATAAGTAATTAACTTATGATTTTCAAGTATGTGCTTATAATCATGAGAATAAAGTTTAAGCGTATTTGCTTGATCGAGCAGTGCATACTTGATGTTTAAGTAATTTTTCTATGTGCAAACACTTAAAAAATTTGCAGTACTTACTTCAAACTATGAATAAAAACAAGTAAACACTTTTACTTCATTACATACTTTATGACTTTCAAGAATGCTTGAGTTTAGTTTCGAAATAAATTTTGATCAGAATGACCGGAATTGTCAATATTCGTAGAACGAAAAATTATTGTGAACATCAGCTTTTGAGATTTAATGTTGAAAATGTAAAGTTTTTAACGGATTATTTTTTAATTGATAATTTTGAGAATAGGAGTCGAGGCAATACTACATACCAAAAAATTGTATGTAATAAAAAAAATTCCACAAATGGGTAAAATTCTGCGTACTGGCCAGTTTTGAAATCAGACTGATGAGAATTTGGTAGGTGATCATTATTTGATTGAATCATATTATAAAGGTGGGATAAATGTTGTTAACCAAGCAAAGGATATCAGATCAACCACTGTGCCAACGAATGTGTGGTAAACTTTGTGTAAGAAGTGCGAAAGGCAAATAAGAAAATTGTGGCGGTATTTTTGAACATTGAAAGAGCGTTTGATTTTATGGTTCCTGGGAAACTATATCAAGTGCTTTTTAACCTGGGTTTCCTACAGAAAATTTGCGAATGGATGTATGATTTTATGATTACGTAAATTAATTGTGAGTGGAAGGGATTGCAGGTTGGAGGGAAGGGGAAGCATTGAACTTCACGGCAAGGAAGTACAATTTAACATACTCCCTTCAATCTAAGATTGAGTCATGGATTAAACTCAGAATACTAAGTCATTTTGCAGTTTGCAGATGACTTTGTCATAATGGATAAAGTTCCAAATATATAGAAACGGCATATGATCGAGCTTAGGTATGCGTGGATCAGGTAATTAAATGTTTGACTGATCTAAATCTGGGTGTAAATGCGAGAAAATGTTATTTTATGGCATTTCGATCACATAGAAGAGTTGATGAACAAATCTATGATGAGAGTACTGAATTTGCACCTTTGACTATAGGTATTTGGGAATCTGGATCGACCAAAGTTTAAATGTTAAAGCCCACATGGATGATAACTGATAATTGTAAAAGCAGACTGAATATTATCAAATGGATGAGTTCCAAAATTGCATATGGAATGGGCGTGTATGGTGATGGTTGTAAGGCTGGGTTTAACACGTTAATGACTAACGATGATGATAGGAGCAATATGTTCAACCCAAATAAACACTCTATGGTCTGAAATGAGTGATTCACCTCTCAATTATAAAAGAGAGCGGATCACCAAGCGTGAAACTGTGCGAATGATTATTGAAAGATTGCAGGCAGGAACAGCTTTTAGAAAAATCAAAAGGACCTGCGCGATTTTTGATAATATAAACATATTCAACAGAATTCAAAAAGTCAACTGTACCTCCTGCAAATTTGGTACTTTGCTTGAATTTTGAACTATCAGTTAGATAACGTAAATGATAACACCTGTATCACGAATGCTGAGTTGATTGGGATTATGGAAAGAGTCAAGTTGGCAATGAATGCAGGAAGAAGAAGAGTTCTTTTACACTCCGTCTCTTTGAGCGGATTAACTTTGATAAGCAGAGGAGGGGTACTCAGGTCAATGTATCTGTAAATAAGTTATTTGAGTACTTCCATCTTGTGGGGTTGAAGTGGGATACATTTATTCCTTCAGATCAAAGTTAATGAAAGAGCCGAAATCATTGCAAAAAGGAGTTGCTTGACTGAGGATGAATGTACTTCGTATGTTCACAGTGAATCTGTGAAGAAAATGGGAGAACAAATCTGTTGAAAAGTGTCAAATAAAAGGCAAGGAGCACTTTCAGTGGTGTAGTATCCCTTTGAAAAACCTTTCTATAAGGAAATCAAATGAGCTACTGCAATAATTCGATCCTTGGATGGAGAGAGATTAAATCATGGAATTTGAAAGGAATGTCCGCATAAACCTCATTTGAGTAAATAAATGTGTGTGATACTTGTATGATTGTAGAGGACATTGAACATTTGCTTCTACAGTACACCAAATTAGGGCACAGGAGAGCAGATTTCAATGTCTGTATATGTAAGTCGTTCGTTTATTCATATATTTTCAGTGTAGCTACGGGCATAGTGTTAGCATCAGTTATTTTAATTGATAAGGTACCTTTAATACTAGCATCAGCAGTTGCCTGTTAAAAATCGCCTACTTCATGATATTATAAAGTGTGAGAATGCGTCATTAGTTAACGTTCCATTGGGGAAAAGTAATAATTTTGGTGTAGAATTTTTAAAATTTCATTTAAGCAGAAATATGATATCCACTGAACGATAATTTACTAGGTGGTTGCTTAAATTGGGAAATGAAAGGTTGCAATGTATAAACATGATTGTGATTCTCACCTGTTTTATATGTGACCTCAATTTTTCAACATATTTTTGGTAATTCTTTGGATCCCCATAATAAAGATCAATATTTAGTACGGGCCATTGTTTCTGAACTCTGCAATCTGTTCTGGGGCCGAAGCTCTCCCAAGTGTTTCGCAGTTAATTTTTAACGTCCTACCTTACGCCGTCACCAGCCAAATTGAGGACGCACGAATACAGGTTCGATTTTAAATCCATCTGCACATTGCATTGCTCCAGCCAGCCTGCACTGACATGGACGATGGTTCGGCCCATGGATTCTGCACTCCAACAGGGGGTCATAGTTGTGTTCATCGTCATCACCGATCGAAATCAGGTGATGAAAAATCCCTTTTGCAACCCTCCCCCGTTGGGATTCGAACCCGGTACCTCTCGTCCCAAACACCGCAGCTTTAACCACTGCGCCAATTGCTCGGTGGGCCATTGTTTGTCCGTTAAATGATAATTGCTATTAAAACAAAATGTAAAGGTGTTAAATTTAATTACCGGGGAATTCAAGAAGTATTGCGCAGTGTCGATTAAATCAACACAATAACGGTTACTTTAGATACTTAAAACTTACAATTCGAGTACAAATATCAATTCTATACTATACTTGATGTAATAGTATCAGAAATAAGAATTTATAGTATCAGGTTTAGTCAATTGAGTCCGTATGGTGATAAATGAATTATTTGAAAAATCTGTAAGACTATATAGGAGTTACTACGTTTTTATGTCACGAATAAAAAATTGGATTCATATGCCTACCTAATCCAGTATTTTTACTTCCGGGCAGCTATATGTGGCTTTCAGTTGAACTAGAGCCCCATGCTGATGTTACGGTACTCATAAATAAAACGAATGAGTAAGAACATGATGACGGAGTATGGCCATGATTATATACATGATTATGACCTTTAAGATGATTATCTGCTCCTTGAAATATTAGATAAATTTAAAATAAATACAATCCTATAATAATTAGTAAGAAAAACAGTAATTTTCTTTATTTACAGAATAATCTGCTCTTAATTTTGCAAAATTATTAATTACAACCATTAATCACTTCAGTAAAAAAAAAATCTGTTTCTTACAAAATTTTTGAATTGATTTACAGTTTTTTATAGACTTAAATGCAATAAAAAATGTGTAGCTCAAACCAATTTGTGCTGCAATAATATTTATGCGGCGCCGGTCTAAATTAAGAATTCTTTAGAGATGATACATGATATGTATAATACTTGTATATTGATCCAACGTTATTAAAAGATGTGTATAGTTTCTATATAACGCAGATTATTAGAGAATTGCAACTTACACTACTCTTCTGGGGCAACCCAATAGTTGCGGACGAAAATCAATGCTGCCGAAGAATTAAGTTTATTTTTGATAAGTTAAACGTAAATTCTTGACGCTGTGGATACAGTCGATATCCATTATTGGGACTGTAACTATACTTGAAACTCTTTCGGGACTTAATTCTTGCTTCTTTCGTTCTTCAAATATAGAGCAAATAGCTTGGCAAATGTCTTAAATTTATCATAATCTTGAAGCGTAAAGAAAATCTTAGTTTTATGTGGGAGTCATCTTTTTTGAAATTAGATGGTATAAACAAAAGCCGACGCTTCGTCCCAAGACATGATGACCCATTACATCATTCATCGGTTACTTCAGCTTTAGCTTGAATACACGTGTAAATGAATCGTGCGTTGTGGTTAACAGATCGGAATCTCAGATGTACCAAAAATCGACATTGTGCCTTAAAGTCTCTCACGCATGCTTTTTGACTATCAATGAAGAAGAAATTCTCATAAAAGTTAACTATACTGACATTAAGGTTCGAACTTTAATTGATAAGACGTAATTTGACCAAATATCTTATTAATATTTTTAATTTTTGCTTTATCATCAAATTCAAGACAATTTTCCAATCACCACTACTAGAAAAAATTCAAAAGTTCCCTATTTTTGGGAAAATTCTAATCGAATTATTCGAATCGGTAATTATTTTAAGGTTCTAATGAATAAACATTATAGTTACGATAAAAGCAGACATGAAGAATCTATTAAATCTGACACAAGATCTTGTCAAAGAGAACATTTTGGTTGATCTTTTTGAAAAGATTATGTCATTACATAAGTAATAAACAAGAAAAAAAAAGTACTTGACTTTTTCATTTTCTCATAACTTTTTATCATCAGGTAATGGAGATTGCAAGAAAAGAAATCAGATTTCTAAAGTATAGCAGACCAGTTACCTTTCGATTTGAGGAGTTTACTAGCCCAAAAGAAATGGTATGTAGTGTCCATTATTTTAACTATTAAATTTTTTACTAGCCTTCTTAAATGACTTAAAAAAGGAATACGTTTTTTGCATTTGTACAGATGGCTAACTGCAAGCTAAATCACTGAAAATACTGTTGGCACTTTAATGATCTGCAAGAGTGGAATATACATCACACAACCCATTTTAACGGTTTTACAAATGTATTTCATCGATGTTTTCTACCGGCATAAAAAGATACATCGTTTCCTAACTGCAAGAGCGAGCTTCTTCGTATCTCATCTGATACACACAAAATTGTAACTCATGCTGACAAAACGCCTGCTGGAGAACATGTGCAGAATATGCTCGAACTATACATGCAATTGTTATATTAGGAAATTAATTCCAACCTATAGAGATAGTGTTCTTCATCTGAGAAACTAAGATGTTAATTTATAAACGTTAACATTATAAATCCAATCAGTTGCGAAGAAACAAATAAGAAATGTTCATTGCGCTGAACTGTTATTCATCATACCAAGTAATGAATCGAGAGAATGAAGACAATCACATTTTAAAATACGTACAATTGTTTCACCAATGCATCGTAGATATGTATGCAAAAATCAAAACAGAACGTTTAATATTCATTTTTTTGAACCAGACCAAACTTCGCTTTGAAGAATACGATCATTTGCAAAATAGTTGTAAATGATGGTAATACAACTAACGTTGGAAGACTAACGATTTTGACATCAACATATACAGGCAGTCCACGTCATATGCATGAGTACCCCCAAGGTGTATTTGCTTAAGTTCGTCACTAAGGGTGTCTAGACCTATTCATTGCATTCTTATATCCAATCCAGCTTGGAACGATATACAATAGATCTTACTTCCTGGGCAACCGTCGGTGGTATAGACATGCACATCAGAGCACATGTTTTCAGACAGAAGCTGAAATCGATGATGGATCGTAAAACATGAAGGGTTTTGGGTCTGTGCTCTGCTGGGTATACTCAGTGGAATTGCAAAAGGGAAGAAACCCGATGCCGACGTCGATAAGGATTTGCATGAAGTTGTGATGAAAAATATGATACATGGACCTTGCAGTAAACTGAATCTTGGGATTGACCATGCATGTTAGTTGAAAAATGTTCTAAGCTATATCCTTGAGCATTATTATGTAACACAGTTACAGGAAACGATGGGTTTCTTTTATACAGAAGGATATTACCAGAAGATGACGGTAAATTATGAACTATCTTAAATCGAATTCGATTTGACATCGAAGTAGACACCCGGTCGGTCGTTCCATATTTGTCGTTGCTATCAAAAACATACAAAGCGCCCATAAACGTGGAATACGTGGAATAAGTGGAATAAGTAAAAAATCATTTGAACGACGCAAACGAGGAGAGCGAGTCGACGGACACCCCGGTATTTTCAAAGAAACTACGATAGGCAAACTGTACACTAAGCATCCCAATCAAGATGAATGCTTTTTTTTCGCATGTTGTTGGTAAATAAATGTTGCTATGGTCTAATGTCTTTCAAGTAATTGAGAATTGTCAATGGCTTTACACTTGCCACTTTTCGCAGGAGTAACACTGGGATGTATGCATTAATGACGCATGCAACACGCCACATCCAAATCAAATTCGTGCATTATTTAATTAGATTAATTCTGGCGCCAATTCGATCCCAAAATGACATAGCCTTAGGTCATAGCTTAGATCGTGTCCGGAATAGCTGTGCCATTGCCACCAGCTGGAAGAACTTCTCATTCCGCTTTAAAGTTGTTATTGAATATACAATTTATTGAAACTCCCACGTGCAACATTTCTAAAGCAGCCGGTATCGGAAAAGTATCGTAGAAATACAAACATATATATTGTTTGGGATGAATGGTACACAAAAAATCGCTCTAGGCTCTTGATCGATCATTGCAAGATTTGCGTATAAACATCAGACCATTTGGGACCGCATTGATTATGCTTGCAGGAGATTTCAGCAAACATTATCTATTATTCCTCGATCAACACCAGCGGACAAAATAAATGCTTTCCTAAAATACTTTAAAATGCTGTAAAATGATCGATCAGCTGAGATATATTCTCACATCAATCGCAGGAAATTGGAAACGGAAAGAAGCCGGTTGATCTGTTCTCAGGACAAATTGCCATAACTTCTGCTTATTGCCTAATAATTTCAACTTATTGCCTCATAACTTCTGCAATTTAGTGACGTCAAAAAAGAATTTACAAGGGGGTGGGTGTTTAGCCCTGGAAAATGGTGGTCGTGTTTTTGAGACGCATCATTTTCCAATTACTTTAAAATAAATATAAAAATTGTTTGCGCAATCCGGTTTGTGTTTAAAGTGCAATTTTCGTAAAGTGAAGGCGAGCAAGTGCACCTGTAGTGAATTTGTGTGTTAAGTTACGAGCGTAATTCGAAAAATAAGTGTTTTAGTTTTTGCATGAGGAATTAATTTTACATTTATTTTATCTCTTTGTTCTCATGTAAAACAGAATTAACTTTTGCAGACACGACTGCCATCTACAAATGAGTAGAGTAGAAAAGTTATTCTATGTTTTAAAGTTATCGTTGTGAATGTCAAACTTGTAAACCAAATTAAAATCTAATTAGATGCAGATTGTGTATCTATTAGTTTAAAATTGTTAGTAGTTAATATTTGAAAAAAAACAAGTGCTTGCTCGGCTTCGGACGGTTGCGAAAACTATAATAACAAAGTGAAGAATAAAAAACGGTGAGTAAACTAATGTAATGTGCATAAAGTGGAAATCAAACTAAACGTCAAAGGTTTGACTATAAGAAATAGGGATGGACGCAGGAAGATTATTGAAGAAAGGATTTTGGAATTTTGAAAGGCAGCAGAGAATAGCAAGGACAGCATAACAAACCAAACCAGATAAGATAAATATTATGTTTATTAGATTATATATTATATTATATTCGTCCGGTTCATATTTATATTTTTCCGTATATAGGGTCATTTTCAAATTGCGTAAACATACCGGTATTTGTCGTGAAGCGGTTAATTCAATTCGATTTGTAATGTTTAATCAAATTTAATAAAATCTAATTTATATTATTTTATAATTTTTATAATTTCATATTTTTGTAAATGTAATAAATTAATTAATGGTAAATTTCAGGCAAAAACTAATAGTCCAATTTATTACAGCCTGCGGCTTACAGAAATTATATCATTATATTATTATATTATTAATTAATTAATTAATATTTTCAGAGTCATTAGTAATTTTCGGGCAAAAACTAACACAATTACAGCTTACGACTAAGAGCAATTAGTGAATTAATAGATTCTGTTTTCAGAGAACCTTTGAAAATAACAGATGAATGGTGGCACACTGAAATTGCTGACAAGTTTAGTGAAATTGTTTTTGTCTTATGCTAACAGTAATTCGAGTATTGGCTACCGGGAAACCGGACCAATTCTGTCATTACTGATATACCTTTTCTTTCCCTACCCCAACAAAAATTTACTAACTATTGGCCACCATGGTGTCTGAAACCGGGTCGATCTCAATAATTTAACTAATATCCTGCCTTATCCTTCCAAGTTTATGTAAAACAGGAGAACGGTGGGCCCGGCCATATATCTGGGAGATTCTGTTTAATGCTTGGTCGTACATTCTAAATCAAAAAAATCAAAAAAATCAGAAAAAGCATTTACAAGTCCGTCGAAACTGTTGTGGAAGTAGATGAAGCGGTTAATTAACCAATAGAATTTTTGAATTCGCTCGATCTGCCAGCGATGCCACCCCACGTACTGCAATTGAAAATTAGCGATGCAATTATCATGTTGCGAAATATCAACCAGCTAAATCTTTACAACGGCATACTAGGCTTGCAGTAAAAAAATAATGAATAACGTCTTAGAAGCAACGATCTTGACAGCACCATTCATAGGTGAAGATGTTCCCAATCCTTACATTTCTATGATCCCAACAAATATGACGTTTTAATTTAAGAGATTGCAATTCCTAATTTGATTGGCATTTGCAATCACCATCAACAAAGCTCGAAGTCAACCTTTTGAATTGTGCAGTTTTGTTCTAGACACGGATTGCTTCTTACATGAACAATTATATGGTGCATGAGTCGGCAAGCCAGACTATCTCTACAGATAAAGGAATGACTAAAAATATTGTGTACCCACAAGCATTGTGAAATTAAACTTATTGAAAACGTGTACTTTCTCTTTTTTTCTTTTCCTTTAAACCAGCAACGCGTGGTCGGGTACAGCTAGTATGAAATTATCTTAATATGGAGGTGGCAAAAATATATAATAAATATATATAAGTCGAAACTGTTATTAGAGTAGAATTGTGCTGTAATATTTTTGAATATACAATACTAACTATTGGCCAACAATGCCTGTATCTTGGTCTATCTCTATAATATATGCCTGATAGGATACCTATCCTTTCAAGTATATGTAGAAATGTACATTTTTCCAAGTATATGTTTTGGACTCGGCAAAAACCTCCTATAGTATACAAGCCCGTATGTCACTAATATTATTTCATCTTTACACTTGAGAGGTAATTGGTACATTATAAAAATGAGTAAACATTTTAGTAAAAAAAACAACCAATTTTTATGCTATTTTCGCACCAACACAATCAAGTATAGATCAAGTAAGAGAGTATTTGCTAACTCGGTGCAACAATCAGGCTGGTAAACTGTCTTACATTCGTATGTCATATAATCGTTTTGGCCTAGCATAATCCGGAAGATCCTGCCTAAAGCATGGTCGTCAATCAGGAAATGAGAATTACACAAATTAAGTCTCAAGATTATATTTTCGTAAATTTTCAGTCATTAAAAGGTTTAAACTTCTGTGTTCATTTGGTGAATCAATTTTATGTTCTTTAGAATTTCAAATTTTTAAAATTCGTCAAAACCATATGTTAAATGTAAATCGCGAGTTCATTATTAATTACTAAAGATAGTTTCTTAATTGTGAGCTTCAATAAACATACTAACGACCTTCATACAAATTAGTGTGCTGAATTTAAGGTCCGATTCTATGAAAAACGATAAATAAAAAAAAAATCCGAGAGTAACGATTAATCAGCAACCGACGATTAGTTTTTTCGTCGATTCTATGAACGACGATAGATTATAATTTACGCTTGGTTTTATTGCAGTTTTACTGCAGTTTTTGTATACGTGGTAACACTTTTTTGTGACGTATACTTAAATGTTTTTTGTTTCTATGGTTTTTACTCAAATTTGTTGTTGTTCATTTTTATGAAATGTCAATCAATTTTTTTTAGATCGAGAAATTAAAATTGGATTAGATATTTTGTCTAATTACAGTTTGTTTTATTTAATTTTGACTATTTTATAATTACAAAATAAATATGTTGGTTATAATATGTGAATATGTCAGTTAATATAATCGTATTCATTAAACGTCAAAAATGTTTTATCTTTCGATTTATGCACCAAAAACTGCTAGTAAATCAAAGAATAGAAAAAAATCGCCCGATTAATCGTCGGTTTTATCGTGGTTCATAGAATCGGGTCTAAGTAAAAAGTTAAAATGTTTGGTGTCTTCGAGATTTATTTATGCTTACAGAAACTAGAACAATACATATTGCAGTGATGTTTAGAATACTAGACAGAACTTTTAACAAAAAAATTTAGACCGGTTTAATATAGTCCAAGTACTAAGTGAAAAACAACGAAGCGCAGTAGTTCCCGTAATTTGCAAATTCTATTAACGCAGATCAAGTTGGCTACTTTAGCCTTTATTACATTCGTATTAAGAAACATCGTTGTCAACATCTATGCTATACTCGGCACTTGTAAAGAACTTTTTTCTATTTGACTTTATATGTCGTTTAAATTTTAAAAGAAGGGTAATTGATGCAGTAGGACGTTAGATAGTAGATCGAAAGGTCTTAAGATCATCGCTCGTTACCGGATATTATTGCCAAAGTTTTCGTATAGCAACACTTCCACTAAGTCGAATTCTATAAACGGAATATGACTTAGCAGTCAATAAAGTGGCTGGTAACGTACAAAATGTTTTTAAGGATGATAGCCTTTTGTTTGAAAGTATATTCAATTAGGTATCGAAAATGTGTCCATAATTTCTCAAAGATTTAAAAAAAAATCTTGATATTCGGAGTCAAATTTTTTGGGAACTGGTATATTTTGCCTCTATTCGATTAGTAAGGCGAACCTAGGGGCAATCCGAAGTTATGTCTGTTTAATATAAAGTGGTTAGATTGTATTAAAAATAAAAAACAAAACTTTCAAATACAATTTTTCTCCAGACATTACAGTTAAATCAGTTATTGCTTGGCTTTTCGGGAATATTCTAATATAAATTATTTCAAGGTATTTCAAGTGTAAGTGCGCATAATACTATATATTATTATTTTTCTAAATTGTCTGCGGGTTATTAATTGTTAACGCGACAAGGTAAAAATTCATAAATTCAAATGATTTCGAATCACTAGAATTTTTTTTTTGTATTTTTTGATTTTAAAATGATACACTCTGTAATTTTATCTAAAAATATACGTATTAGGTATTTGTATATATCATGTATGCTAATCAAACAAAACATGCTTACACATTTCCGTTGAATCATATATTATGTTTAAAAAAATTTTTACATACAGTAAAATAACACTTAGCAAGGTTATCGTATTAACATACAAAAAAAAAAATCCGTTGATTGAAAATCTAATGAAAATCTATAAAAAAAACTAATAGAATATCTAAAAAGATATTGCTCGAATGAAACATCCCATCGATCTTGACTGAGTGTGATTTATAGTTTACGGCCTAAATTAAATATTTAAAATTCTATTTTTAAGTAAATTACGCGAACGTTTTTCTTATCATTTCAATTACTTTTGCTTAGATTATACAGGTTAAGTGTAAATATTTACTTGGTACACTAATTAAGAATATAAATAATTTAAATAGTCATCTAATTTCTTAGTGACTTCATTGAAATAAATTTTAATATTCTGCTGATAACCGCGATGCACATTCATTTAAACATTCACTCCAATTTGAACTTGAAACGGGCGTTAGCACCAAGTTTTAGAAAATGTAAATTGTCGGTGATAGTTATTTTTCAGGGGTACTGTTTTAATTAAAACCATCGATTTTTATCACTCCACGTGTTTTAATGCGGTATTAATGTAACTAAAGGTATCAGGAAATGCGCGGGTATGTATAGCACACGACAAAAATCACCATCAGAAGTAGCAGCAGTGATAGAATTTGCCAGAAATATAAATTGTATGGAGGGCAGTATTTCAACTGAGGAGAGCAAACCAGGAACATATAACGAGCAAGTCAATGAAACGACGGATATAAGTGCGATTTGAAATGCTCTACTGCTCCTAATAGAACAACTAAACGCCAAATCTGAACAAAAAGCGCAGCAACAAAATGAGAAATTGGATCAAATGCAAGGCACGCTAGCAGTAAAGATACAAGAATTTGAGAAATACATCATAGCTGAAGTGACAGGCCGGTTGCAAGAGCTAGCAAAATCCTTCAAAGGAAAGATTGATAAATTTAAGGAAAGAATAAGAACTCGAAGCTATCTGGAAAAGTTATCCTCACACATTAATGGACCTTCTCAACAGAGCTATGTAAAAACCATTGTAAATGAATTAGCTGCCGGAGGACTCAAAGAAGAAATTTTGATTCATCAGTATTCTAAGAGCTATGTCTAATTCTCAACTTTAGGAACGGTGGATAAATTCAACAGAACATTAGAAGACCATCTATAAACAACTATACAGAAAGAAGTAAACAACAACCAGGATAATTATGACGATTCAATCCCCTGTATATAATGGTGTATTATAGTGCAGTGCATGACCCATTAGGAGACTTACCAGCAATGGTTGTTTTTAGGATCAGTCACCAAACAGAATTTCGTCATCAACCTAAGACAACAGATGATAAATGTTCAAGCTTCAATAAGAGATAATAAAATAAAGGCAGTTCGAATAAAGACTTGTGGTGAACTAGTATTGGACTAGTACCAGATTCAACACCCGGGTCAAAACTGATGATAGCCCACATAGACTGGTTGACTTGTTACAATGCTGGTAGAGAACATGAATCTATTCGGGACGAACAGAATTTAGGTGAGGATAATGTTACAATTTCGATCAACTTAACACCAATTTAAATAAAATACCAGTGTTGGTCTGAGCGAAAGTGGCGTGAGATATTGTAACAAATTTGAGGTACAGTGTTCAAACCTTGACAATATGATGTCCTTGGCAATATGATGTAACGTTTATTTGAATGGTCTAACGTAGATTGCACGTCGAGTTTCAAATGCATAATAATGAACATACTTTAATCAGCAGAGAACATTTGCGAAGGAGGGCATTTACAAAGAACCGTGGAAGTAAAAAGAACGAGAGAGAGAGAGACTAAAACGAATTATACGAATAGAATAAATCACTTATACGTCGACATTTTTAGTGTATTAAAACCAAAGCCGTCCTTAATCTCTTTTAAGAAGCCTGTATGTTCCCGTCGTACGCAGACACCTTATTCAAAATGTAACCTGTCGGCAGTATTAGTGCGACAAAAACCCATATGAAAACATTTTATAATTTTGTTTTGAATGGTTTAAAATAACTAAAACTACTATAACGTCATATAAATTTGAGCATATTATAAATAACACTCGTAGTGAGAGCGTAATTCTCTTTATAAAAAAAAACAGTTGAAATAACTGCGCATTTTATTTGGGATACCAACTAAAATATTGGCCTACTGATATTATCTTTAAAAAACTGTCAACAAATCAATAGCATTTCAGGCCAAAGTTGACCCTTTACTGAGAACTTTTACAAGATCTTTCAGACCATATTTTTACCAGTAAAAAATTGTTCCTTATCACAACGAAGATCAGCACAGCTGTTTAGATTTCTGGTTTTTCCAGGAACCTATCAGTTCTACATCAAAAACTAAACTTATCCTTAGATTACAACACAAGCTAAAACGCCTGGAACACTCATTGATTCATGCACTGTAACTACCTGATGACGACTGTGAAGATAACTCTCAAACCATTTAAAGATGTCACCTCTGACACCTATATTCAAAAGTGCCGTTAAAATGTTGCGATCAAAACCTTCATTATGTAAGGGGTTTGATGGTGATTTATTATATCTAAAACTTCGGATTGAGCAAAAAATAAAGCAGTAGATTTCTGCAAAGTGTTAATTGCTAAAAAAAATTAATTAAAAAAAGTAGCAAAGCGTCTTTCGTGAATTTTCCAGCTGTAAAACTATATTGGTTATAATGCACAAATTTGGGATAATTTGAAGAAAGTGCTTTGTAGCAATACTATACTATAGTTGCGATTGTATAAAAGAGTCCATGATTTGCAAAACTTGTTAGATCCATTTGTTATAAAAGCAGTTATAAAACAGTTTATAATATCTTAAATTCCGGTCGAAGAAATTTACAAAACATTGTAAGTCCTGGGTTTTTTTTAGATTGAAAACTGATATTATTTGCAAAATTCTATAAGTTCATCTTCATTTGTTTATTATACATGTTTAAATTTCTGCCATTGACGCAAGAAACTGTTATGTACTAGATGAATTATAAATATTACTAATTCATAATGAAATACAGTATTCATGATATTCAGGTATTAGTGTAATGGTGGTGGTGGGATAATATAAATAAGATGTTATGTAATGGATAGGGAGTTAGTACGAGACCGATTGTGTAAGAGGAAACATGGATGTGATATACTTATAAATAAAAAACGATATAAATAAATTGGAAGAGTTGTTTCAATTACATAAAATTATATTAAGTGTAAAATATAATAATTGGCGACGAGGATAAAAGTGTTAGTAAAAATCCACGTTAAGTGTTGTGGATTAAATAATAAAACTTCCGTTATAAAAATCCACGTAAAGTGTTGTGGATTGGTGAAAAAGTTAAAATAAATAAAAAATCATAGTGATATAAAAAAGTGTACCATGAGTTATATTGGGCATATAGAAGAATATGAAGCGGGTGAAGATTTTGAGTCATACGAGGATAGACTTAAAATTTATTTTAACATAAATAAATTAACGGAGGAGAGACAAACATTATTATTGCTAAGTATAATTGGGAAAAATACGTACAAAATTATAAAATCGTTAATACAGCCCCAAAAACCTACGGAAAAAACTATAGCGGAATTGTTAACAGTGTTACGTCAACATTTTGCACCGAAACTAAACAAACGTGCGGAACGGTTTAGATTTAATAAAGCTCAACAAGAAGTCGGAGAAACAATCATGGAATATATCATACGGTTGAAGGCTTTAGCGTCATCATGCGGTTTTGGTGATTATTTATCGACATCATTAAAAAAAGAGGATAAACCTGTTACACCACCAACAGAATATTTGTCATGGGCAATTGATGATGCGTTAACGGATAAGTTTATAGTGGGAATAAGAAGCGAAGAAATCCAACAAATATTATTAAATGATGTTACCTTAACATTCGAGAAATGTTGTTCAATAGCCGTTAACATGGAAATGTCTAAAAATGAATCACAGGCAATACAACCAAATACATCTGTGTGTAAAATTATGAGAGAAAAAGTATCGGTAAAAGATAATCCAATTAAAGGTAATCGTAGAGTCGGATATCAAGGAAGATCAAACAATCGTAATAGCCGTTATTACAGACACAGTAATAACTCAAGTGAGATGAGGTCTAGTTCACCCTATAACGGTTCAAGTTCATCGTATAATAGTTCTCGACAAACAACTAACAGAGATAATAAAAGGTTCTATAAGTGTTACAGATGTGGAAAAAATCATAATAGTAATACGTGTTCAGCAATCAAATGGAAATGCTTCAAGTGTAAAAGAAAAGGTCATATTGCAGCAATGTGTTGCAACAGAGGAACAGATAGTTACCGTTCCTTGAAGTATGCGGAGTTAAAATTCATTAGCGGTGCACCAGCAGATATTTATACAATGGATGTAGAAAATTACAAATTACATATGGAATTAGATACCGGTGCATGTGCAACTATTTTAAGCGAGGAAACGTATCATTCTATGTTTTCGCATTTACAAATTAGATCTGAAGTTAATTATGTATTTTCAGTTACAGGCCAAGCAGTATCGGTTCTGGGAAGTATATCAGTTTCGGTCGGATTTTGTGGTGTTCGTTATAAATTGGAGATGATTATTATTAAATCATCAAAACATTTTAAACCATTAATTGGTCGTACCTGGCTAGATGTGCTAATACCAGGATGGAGAGGAAAATTATTATTTGATCGGGTTGATGTAAACGCTACTAACGGTGAGTCATATGAATCATTTCTAAAATTGATTAAACAATCGTATCCGGGAATTTTACCATCTCTTACACCTATTAAAAATTATACGGCTACTATTATTTTAAAAGATAATGCTAGGCCAATTTTTTTTAAACCTTATGCGGTTCCTTTTAAATTTAAGGAAAGAGTTGATAAGGAATTGGATAGGTTAGTAAGCGAAGATATTTTAGTGCCGATAAGAAATAGTGAGTGGGCTAGTCCGATTGTCATCGTTACGAAAGGTACTGAAAGCATTAGAATATGTATTGACTGTCGTGTAACAATAAATAAATATATAGTCACAGATCATTATCCACTTCCGAATATAGAAGATATTTTTGCAAGTCTAGCAAATAACAAAATTTATTGTGTTATCGATTTAAGTGGAGCTTACCAACAATTAGAACTTAGTCCAGAGAGTCAACATTTAGTGACGATAAATACACATAAAGGACTTTTCAGGTATAAGCGACTTCCATTTGGAGTAGCTTCTGCGCCTTCTTGTTTTCAATCGATAATGGATAGAATCCTACTGGGATTAGAAGGAGTTCATTGTTATTTAGATGACATTATCATAGGGGGTAAAGATTTAAATAATTGTCGAGAAAGATGTTTCGAAGTTTTGAAAAGGTTATCTGAATATAATGTGACAATTAACCTAGGAAAATCAAAATTTTTCGTAGACAAAGTAAATTATTTGGGACATACCTTATCAAAAGAAGGGATCAGGCCCAATCAAGAAAAAATTAAAGCTATTCGTGAAGCTCCAGCCCCTAAAAATATTCAACAAGTGCAATCATATTTAGGCTTAATAAATTACTATAGCAAATTTCTCCCGAACTTGTCTGGTAAACTACGACCATTATATACCTTGCTAAAAAAGATGAAAAGTTTAATTGGAATGAGGAATGCGAGGGTTGTTTCCAAGATAGCAAAAAGTGGTTGCTAGGAAATACGTTATTAGAATTATATGATCCAGCAAAACAAATTGTGATAGCAACAGACGCAAGCCCTACGGGAGTAGGTGCTGTTCTATCCCACGTAATTGGTAACGTGGAAAAACCTGTGTTGTTTGCTTCAAGTACATTAACGGATACGCAATCAAAATATTCTCAATTACATAGAGAAGCACTTGCGGTCATGTTCGCGGTGGATCGTTTTCATAAATACATCTATGGACACCCCTTTATCATTTATACTGACTGTGACTCACTTAAATCTATATTTAATACAAAGAAACATGGAGTGGGAGTTGCAGCAAATTGATTACTTCGTTGGGCAATAAAATTATCGATGTATGATTATAACATAGTTTATCGACCAAGTGGTAAAATGCATGGTCCAGATGCATTGTCTAGGTTACCACTTAGTGTGTATACGGATAGTCC
Organism: Tipula confusa; assembly: GCA_963556175.1. Lineage (NCBI taxonomy): Eukaryota > Metazoa > Arthropoda > Insecta > Diptera > Tipulidae > Tipula > Tipula confusa. The sequence continues at coordinate 156,695,579 of OY744475.1, read as the reverse complement.
AGATGATGGTAGTTTAGTTCAGTGGATCGAATGTGATAGGGAAGTTCCATTAGACCTAATAGATATTGCAAAAGAAACAGAAATGGATGGCGAGTTAAATGAACTTTATAGAATGGTGAGGGATGGATGGAATGTAAAAGAAACTTCTATAGGGATACAAAAATATTATGGGAAAAGAAACAGTTTGTCGTGTGAAAGTAATTGTTTGTTTTATGGCAATAGAGTGATTGTTCCCCAAAAAACTACAAAGGTAAATATTGAAATTATTACATGATGAAATGAATCACGCTGGTATTGTAAAAATGAAAATTATTGCTAGAACGTATCTGTGGTGGAACAAAATTGATTCGGACATAGAGAAGTATGTGAATGGTTGCAAAATATGTCAGCAGATAAGTAACATACCAAAAAAAAAGGATACTCAGTAAGTGGCCAGAACCTGTAGAACCATTTGATCGTATCCATTTAGATTTTTTCTTTTTTAAAAGTCATACTTTTTTGTTAATGGTGGACGCAAAAACAAAATATTTAGATATCAAATTGATGAATAGTACAAATGCTGTTGCAGTAATTGGGAAACTAAAACAGATATTTGCTATTTTTGGGTTACCAAAAGTAATAGTAACAGATAACGATCCTCCTTTCGGGTCGTTTGAACTTAGGAAGTATTGTAAGAAAATAGGTAGTGAGCTACTTAAATCACCTCCGTATCATCCACAGTCTAATGGGTTAGCAGAAAGAAATGTACAAACGGTAAAACGAGGGTTTAAACAATTTTTATTAGAAAATGAATCGCGATTTAATAATGTAAATATTAACAATACTATTGAGGATTTTCTAAGAATAAACAGAAACACACCTAGTATGACGACAAAACAAATTCCGACTGAGATGATATTTACTTTCAAGCCTAGAATTATATTAGATAGCTTGGCTAGTAAAAGGAAAGTAAGGTTTAATTTAAACAATAAGAAAACTTATAATAATATTAATAATCAAATGTTCATTGATAAGAAAAAATGTAAAATGTTAGTTTTTGAAATTGGTGAAAAAATTTTGTATCAAAATCATTTCAGAAACTACATTAAATGGATACCCGGTAAAATTATAGAAAAATTAAGTAAATATATATACAAAATTGAATTATATAATAGAGATAAACGAATAGTACATGGAAATCAAATACGTCGACGGCCTCAATACAATTTCTATAAGAGTCCAGATCCGATCCTGATCAATACAGAGAAAGACAATGTAAATAGAAGTCCAGATCGGAACGTTGAAGGAAATTTTCCATGTAATGGATAGGGAGTTAGTACGAGACCGATTGTGTAAGAGGAAACATGGATGTGATATACTTATAAATAAAAAACGATATAAATAAATTGGAAGAGTTGTTTCAATTACATAAAATTATATTAAGTGTAAAATATAATAGAAACGTAAGAACAGAAAAGGTGCGGTCCATGGCACAACTAACCAGTATACAGCTCCCTTATGACTGCCAACCAATCTAGTATTACCAAAAGGTACAGACCAAGCAGCTTATTACAGTTGACAGGACTACAATTATAATTAAAAACTTACCATGAGAGTTTCACACAGGTTCAGAATCAAGGAACTGATTTTATTTAATCATGGGTGGAAAACCAAAGAAGCAAAGGATTCATCTTAATTGCGTCTTTTATTTATTATCACCTTCACAATACTGATCTTGCCGGACTAAAGGAAATTAAACTGTTTTGTGATGGTTGCTTGCGTGGGCTAAAACAAAAATATTACTGTATTGGAAACACAACATTAGTGGCTTCAAACTGACCAGACAAAGTAAGTAGATGCATTCAGTATTACATTTCCAATTGTTGGTCGTACCTTTTTTGTGCATAACTGGGTATTTGGGAGACAAGAATAAGTCAATAAAAAAAATCGATTTCGTAATCCAGCCCGAGGAATATGAAGGGATTTTCTCAAAACGATGTTTTCTCCAAATGTGCAGATTTTTTTAGAAAATTGCCCCAATTCTATTTATAAAGCAGTCTGGGAGTTTACACTCCAAGTTTTACCCTGTTAAAAGATTGATATTAAAATATAAAGCATTAAAATATTAATAGAATATAAAAAAAAATCGTAAACTCAAAGCACTTATATAAAACGAAACTGCTACTAACTATTTAAGTCATGCCACTAAATATAAGGACTCTGATTACTCTCTTTGGACAGCAACAAAAGGTTCTAAAAGAGCAAAAATGCATGTGCCACCTATTAAAGATGACCAGAAAACAACGAAAAGCAAACAGCTACTTTATTTGAGGCTCACCTAAAGAAACATTTTAACAATTACCTAGGCAAATAACTGTTGATAACATAACTATACTCAAAGCAAAATTGACGAAAAAAAAAATTGACTCCTGCATCCTTACAGGACTTAAAAGATGACAACAAGTGTAATTAAATTGAGCAAAAAGTCCCATGGTATTATTTAATTATTAACCAAACCGAGAATACCATTCCCAAAAAAAGGGTCTCAAAATTGGTTCCAATAATCAAAACAGCGTTTAGACTAAAATATGTTTGACGTCAATGATATATACCAGACGTATGATTTCTAAACCAGGCAATCCAGCGAACGATGAAAAACCGTATAGGCCGATTTCACTACTTTCAGCCATTTCAAAATTATTTAAAAAATTACTGTTCAGAGGCTTAAGCCGATAATAGAAAATCAAAAATTTATTTTGGATTTAAAGAAAATTCCTCTGCAATATAGACCATGGCTATAGAACAATTAACATAACCGAAGCGCACTGGAGAATAATTATTTTCTTAGTTGTATCAGAAGTTTTCAAAAAAGTTTGGTATCAAGGGCTTTTGCACCGAGATTTACTTAAGCAGTTCTAATAAATTCTTAAATATTTTATCGCAGTTAAACATTTCTATGTAAAATATAACGGAGGGTACTCTAAACTCAAGAAACTATCAGCAGGTAAATGACTTTGGATCTGGCCCAATCACCGACTTATTTAATTAGTCAGACTTATGTGAATTCGTTGAATGTAAATCAGCAATTAGCCTAAACGAAGAAAAATCTGTTGAAATAAACTTCACAAACCTAAAATTGACTGGATAATTCCAGTAAAATTAATTCAAGACCGATGCCATATTCAAATATTAACAGAATAGGACAAAGAATGAACCCACCAAGAGCATCTGCTCAAGATATAGGGATTTATATACTATCATGTGAAGACTGAGATAGGTTCTATAAATGACAAATCGGTAAATCTTTTCCAGGTCGGTTTAACCAGCACGTCAAAGGAATTGGAAAACCTAAAACCTAAACTTAAACTAAGCACAACTCATGGCTGACAACAATCACAAATACACAGGCATTAACGAAAATCTGAAAGTGTTACATAAATGTAAAAAAGACAGCATGATGACAACACTGGAAAATTATGAAATTAACAAAAACAGAAACAACAAGGACATATAAACATAGTTATGAATAAAACAGACCACCTGTTTAATAGAATAATAGAGAATGAAAATAAAATAAAGAAGCGGAGACTAAATCATGCCTGAAAACAGTATGAAGCAACATCGGTATGGAATTCAGTTTTTTTACAAAATCCAAAAATTGCAAATTGTGTATTTTTTGTTTACTAGTGTAGCGTCTAGCGTTTATCGCATGCGTGATAAAATGACAACACCAAACAAATCAAACAAGAGTTCTTTCGCAAAAAATCGGTCAAGGAGGCCATCGCTAAAAATATTCAGAAACCAATGGAACATGTGGGAAGAAATATTTCCGTCGAGGGAGCCCAAAACGCTCTGGTGAAAACAATTTCCCCCAGAACTAATTCAAAAAAATCAGAAAAAAGAAAGACCACTTAGCGTTGAAGAGCAAGCTAAGCAAATATGTATCGAAAATAGATTCTACTATTCGGACTCCGACATGGATGACTCCAATGAAAGCAAAAACGAATCTGCACATATAAAACCAAAAAACGGTAGTAGATTCTCCAGTTGAGATACCACCTGACACTATATTTTTATTCAAACTAAGTCTAAAAAATCAAAACCACCGGCCAAAAAATCCACAATACCGTAAATCATTCCAATCCAAAAGCTCTCTGCAATGAACATTTTTCGGCAACCTCAGTCAAAATAGGCTGCGGAAGACATTCTTCCACACTTGTGTCGATTTACTTTTGGAAAGTAACCGAAACTGACCTTGACTCTTTGTCTAAATTAGATGAAAATATTGTTATCAATGGTGACTTTAATGCCCGACATACCTTTTGGAATTGTGCTACCAATAATCAAAATAGTTTCAATCTCCTAAAATACTGTGATTTAAATAACTTCAAATTTGCGCTCATTCCTCTCACTCCCGAAGAAATGCAACACTGGATCTTATGATATCTAAAAATATAAACGTTGACGAAAATATCTCAGTATTAAATGGATACTGCCCAGACCACCTCCCAATTATATAATATCTTTCCAAACAGCCCACATTTCTTTCCAAATCTGTCTCTACACTTCAAGATTTTAAAACTGCCACCTGGTTATACTACAAATATCTCATTCAACAACGGATGAAACATCTTATAACCCAGCCAATTATACTTACCAGTCTGATATTGACAAGCATATATCGATTCTACCCGAAACCATCTAATCTGCAATCAATGTCAAATACCGTAGGACATCATTTCTTAAAATAAACTGAGCAACAACTATCGAAACCTCCACCGAAAAATGCTTCTTATATATACATCCACTCTTATGATATAACCATAAAATCAATACACGAAAAACAAGATCAACATTTTCAAGCTAAATCCCAAGGCAAACTTAGAGATCTTAATTCTGACAATGCAAACCTTTACAAAGAAATTAATAGAAGTAAAAAATCGACAGGTAACAAAATAGTACTGGAAGATAGGATGGTTCAAAACTTTCGACACTGTATGGCATGACGGATTAATATTTAAATTAATTAAAAATAAGGTTTCTCCTGTTTTAGTGTCACTAATAAATTTTTATCTCTCCAACCGTAAATTGTATTAATAACACATACAATTCCGATATTCAATTCATAGGAGCAAGGGTACCTCAAGGCTCTGTCCTATAGGACCCTACTGTATATTGTTTTTATTTCGGATATCCCAATTCCGTCTTCACCTAACATCAAACTATAAATTTATGCGCACGACACCACAATCTATAGTTCTAGTTATAGTGAATTTCAATGTGCCTAAAATATCCAGTCCTATATTAAAACTCTGACCAAATATTATGAAAAGTGGAAAATTAAAATAAACACCAGCCAAACTCAGCTAATATTTTTTTACCCTCATAAAAATTACACCAACAAGTTAAAAAAAGCCAAGCCGATCCTGATACATAATCAAATGGTTGAACTAGTTGACAGTATCTGCAGTTATGCAAATCTGTCATTCCCAAATCAATACAAATTATAACAAATAAATTCAAATACAATTAACTAAGGGTAAACTAAGTAGCACAAATAATTATATCCAAATAATTTAGCAGGACGACCAATTTTACTTTGGGCTAACCGCCTTTTGAAACAAAGGCAAGCTTTGCGATATGCTTATTGTATTGGACAAATTGTATTGGGGGCATTCAGTACGCTACCATATTTGTAACAATATATGAACAGTGATGGAAAAATGGCATTATCTCAACAGTTATATCGGTTGCATTCAGTACTCAACATATTGCCAAAAGTTGGCGGACCTGAATGCACCCATTGATAAATTCACACACCACACAGTAAATTCATTTCCACGAAATTTATAAACAAAATTTCAGCACTTCATAAAACAGATTAATTGTTGCTATAAATACCTAACAATTATTATCACTTTAATTGAAATAAAAAAAAAATTAGCAAAAATCAATAAAACTAGTAAAACTACAAAAAACTAATTACCCAGTAAGTTCTTGACTTTTAATAACATCCCATGATCGTTCCAGTAACGTGTTAATAGAACCTCTGCACACGAACCGATATAAAACCAAATACAAATTTTTAATAAATCCATCCGCACATCCAAAACAAATTTATATACAATAATTACCCATTTGATGATTGTTTTTGACTTCCGTCCAAACTAACTATATCCCAATTATGTAAAGGAACTTGGGACGGTGATGTGGGCGATGGTGTTGCACCAAGTCCTTTAATATTCGGAAAAGATCTCGAAAGAGTTTTCAAATGTCGACTAAATTTATCTTTCATTAATTTTGACATTTTTTTTTGTTGCGGCACTAGACGAATTTACACTTACTAACGATTTACAATTTTTTTTAAACTATAAATAATTTTATTTTTATACCATTATCATTTTTATTTTTAGTGGAACTGATTTATCTCACTATTGCCCGCTATGCAATGTAGTGGTTTAATGTATTTGTATTAACATATTATTGTACCAAATAATAATCACCATATTATTGTGTGATTCATTTAAAACAAAGAAATTGATAATATGTGTCGATAAAAGGTCCATCGATAACTGTACGTGATAAATTACTTGCGTCAAATTGCATTAATTTAAAACTAATAGTAGTTGGGTAACGGTTGTGTAATTTTCATGTTGAAAACAGTGATATTGGATTGATGAAGGTCCATGAGTGTGAAAGTCCAATATGATCATCGTGAAGCAACGTGAATTTATCCATATCAAAATGAATATGATTTTTTGGATACCTGAATTTAATTGCATGTTTGAATTTACGATCAATTATCTGATCTAATAAAGTGTTTAATCAGTTAATTATTTTAAAAACTGTGGTTTAATGAAAAGTCGTTTATATGGTGCTGACATAAACCTGACCAGCGCATTTAAACGTAAAACTCGTCAATAATCTGTAATTTTTACGCATTAAAATACACAGATTACGCAAAAGCCGTTCTTGATATAAAACGTAAAGAACGAAACAAGTTTCAACTATGTTGCAAAGAAAACCATTCTTGAAGAAATCATAAAAAATAAATATTTTGCAATTATCGTCGATGCCACTCCTGATTGCTCACACCGAGATAATCCAAAATTTGACATTGTTTCATTTGCTTCGATCCATTTTCTAGAAAAACAGGAGAAAAAATTGTTGCCAGAATTCTTTTGAGAACCACACGTTAAATTTGGTAGGAGTCGATTTGGCTTAATCTTCCATGCAAGATGTATAACTGTACAACTGGCTGTACAACTGACCAATTTTTTGGAGTTATACAACAAATGTATAATTTTATGAGCAGCAGTCCTCGGATGTGAGGATTTAAAGAAACATATCCAAATGTTTCTTCACTCAGTTTCCAGAACTAGGTCGTCTGCTAGAATAGATGTAGTAAAATCAATAGCCAAAAATCTATCGTCCATTCGAAATGCTTTACATGAAATGCATTCCTTCAATTTGCCACCACACGGATGCGTTAAATTGCACTCAATTGAGAAATATTTGAGCAAATATGAATGTATTTTGCTTTTTATTATATGGCACTTGATATTGAGCAAATTAATATTGAAGTTTCAAAATTTAGTAAATTCAAAATTTAAGTGGAATGTGGAATGAAATATTTGCGAAAGCAAAAATTAAAGCACGTGAATAGTATGTAAATGACATGTAGTTTTGCAATTAACGGTTTTCTTTGGACATTTCCACGAGTGAGCTATCAAAGGAGATACTAGATGAGGTAAAATTCTTTAAAATCATTTATGCAGCTCATTTCAATGCAGAGCCGACACCAATCATTTTATTAGAAAATCTTCTCAATAAAAACACAGCTGGTTTATTTCAAAATCTTGTCGTTATCTTAAGAATATTTTATTCCTGCATCTGTTTTTTCAGCCGGGGGGCGTTTCAGTGTACTGAAAAGAATAAAAAATTACCATCGCTCAACAATGACAGAACAATGGTTAAATGGATTGGTAATTTAAACATTAACCACGACATTGCAAGAAATATTAATTTTGAGCTAATTATTCGAGATTTTGCTACTAATAAAGCAAGAAAACCTTTAATCTAATAAATATTACTGGAAAACATAATAGGCAATCAAGGTTGTTTTTTTTTATTTTTATGGGGCCCCATTTCAATTTTGGTCCATGCCCCCAGCTCGCTCTGAAAGGGCCTGGGTAATATATAAATATAGGACAGCCGAAATAGACGGCTAAAAATATACATTGATAGACAAACAATTGAAAAAGGCTAACTTTTTTTAAAATGTAATTTGTGTAATGCTGAATTTTCGTTAAACACTTGTTCACCAAATTGATGAACATTGAAATTTAAATTATTTATCTGTTGTCGATGGCATTGCAATTGGCACAGGTTTCATGCAAACAAACGAAGTTCTTGCGGTGCTGAATATTCCATATATGTCAACGAAAACTTTCAGTGAAACCCAAATTCAAGTTCAAATTCATATTTCATCTGCCGCCAAAGATGAAATGCATATTACTGTTTCGGAAGCTAAAACTATTGCAATTGCAAAATATACTAAAAATATTAATGGGGTTCCGTTATTGATGGTTTCAATGAATGCTTGTTTTTCAAAATGAACATATGGGAGTAGCAGCTATTACTTATCTTTATCAGGAGGCGCATCAATTGTTGCACATGATACGGGTAAGGTTATGTGGAGCAAAGTCGCGTACACATATTGTACGGTGTATTTAAAGTACTCGCCAGAAACGATACCTGAACATGATTGCAATGGAAACTGTAGAGATTACTCAACTGGTATGGAAGCAGAATTGATAGTTGAAGGTTTTAAAGACAGTGAGAAGTTATATGGTGTCCATTACAATCAGATAATAGATAAAAACACCCACATTAAAAAAACCGAATGTCGAAACCATTTACTACGTAATTTTCGTAAAAAGGTGAGAGAGCTTGTAGTAAATACTACGTTTCCAATAAGATTTCGAAAAGTATTAGGCTCAAATTTAAAACGAATTTCTGTTGGCATTACGAATAGGCATTAATAGATTACGAATTAATGCAAAAAGCCTCCTATATTAACTCTGCTTCAATCAAAATTGTACTGAGAAGCCAAAAATATTAAAAAGGAATTTAAATTTCGCTTTCTTTGGGTTATAGACGGTGTTATTTTGCTTCGGTGTTATTTTGCTTCGGAGAGAAATTAGAGCTTTGGACTCAACTGGAAGTTAAATATTGTAACTATATCCGCATGTTATTCTTTTTTTTTTACAGTTTAATGAAAGATAATTTTTTTAATTTTTTTACTGTCAATCTCTTTATCAGGGTTGGCATAATATTTATAGTTAATTTTACATGCACGTGGTATTTGGCACTCTTGACCATGGCAAAAGTTCAAAAATTTTATCAGTGGATATAAATAATTGTAGGCGCCGGTAAAATTCTTCCGGCTATCACGTTATGCGTGTGTACTTAATAAGCCAGCCATGATTTGGTTGAGAGTTTCGGCGTTTTTTTTTCACAGATTTTCTGTAAGATCGAATGGTTTTTCAAATTAAATTGTTACCTCCAATATTTTGTGGACAGTGTTGGCATCATTAGGGTTGGTCCGGCATGTAGGTAACATATTTGATGTTCGTGGTAAATAACTCGGTTAATCATCTTTGGTTTGCAAAATCAATGGGTGATTAATATTTTATGATACTAATGCGATTGTTATTCTTTATCAAACTCGAAGTAAGCTTGATTCATCAATGAATGGTTTAAGGTTAGTAAGTTTACTCGAAGATGGATTTTCCTTATTGGATGCAATTTGTTTCAGTTTTAATTCCAAATCAAAGGGTTTGGATTGTGTGTGTTTAAATAGAATAATCCGAGGGTTTTGTAACTCTGGACTATAATAAAGTGTTGTGGATTCGGATATTTAGACAGCTTGGTTACTCATTTTATTAGATTGTCCATAACGTTAGGTTTTGGAATTTGAATGTTCATTGTTTAAAAGTGCATTTCTTGGGCAGTAATTGATACTGCATATTTATTTAGTCGCCAGGTACCTGAGTCGGCCAACCATTTCGAACTTTTTACCATAAACTTAGATTTCACTATTTGGCTGGCTCATCTAGGTACTCAAGTGGATTGATATTTCTCCAGCGCGGTTTCCACCACAATTGTTCCATTTGGTAAGAATCGCAGAAAGCCAATCAAGATTTATAGTCAGGAGTGGGATGAAATATGTTTGATCACCAAAAAATGCTTTGATATTTTGTGCTAGTTGCGGACACAAAAACCTTAATAGTATTTCATAAAATGTGGAAAAAACTGTTGGGCCAAGCAAGAGGCAGACGTTCAAAAATTCTTCAGTGTTTGTTTTTGCGGAACCATAAAAAATACTCTTATTTTGGTGGTACTGCTTGAAATTTTGATGACGCCATATTGGTGCAAATAGAAAGCTTTTAACTTTTCGTCGTGTTAGGATGGCTCATGAAGTTTTTGAATATTATCGCAAATTTTTTTATTTCTGGTAAATGTTTTTTCAATGAAGACACTCTGAACTACTGTGTGATAGAAATCGCCTAGAATATCTGGGAATTGCTGAACTGGAAATTAGACTGATGTATCTAATATTTTAGAATTTCGGTTGTGGAGTTCGAAGAGCTACTCTTGCTGTTACAATCTGTATTTGGTGTCTCAATTAAATAAAATTACTAAAACTGCTTCGAATGGTTTTCTAAGACATCTTCAGTACTGCTCAAATATACCGCCATTGACTATTTCGTGGTGTTTCACTTCATTGACCTGCCACCACCCACCCTAATATGTACTATGTTTTGTATAACTAATTTGTTTGGGGTTACTATTTTGCCGTCAGATAGTAATTCAAAAAACTATCTGCTTTAATTATGATTCCAATTTTTATCCCTTTATGATGGTATCAAAAAATGATGAAAGCTGAGAAATTGACTGTTTGATGGTCTAGCAATTAACTTTGGAATGGCAAGATTAACTGAAGTGTTTGTGCACAATATTCTGTGACGAATGAAAATTGTGAGTCTAGAAGTAATCCACAGATCTGGTATTAGTTAAGTCCATCTAGTTCATATGATAATGAGGTGGGTAACAATGAGCTTCCAATTTCAATTGCAAAACTGAATAACCATTTTGTTAGTCACCATAATAATGACAGGGACAGATCAGAAAAACACTTATATGGTTAAAATCAAAATAAACCCATTTCGAATCATGAAACGGACAAGCGCCAATTGGAAAAGCTTCAATATTAATGTGAAATGGAATTTGGAGGCTACGTACAGTTACAAGGAAATGTTTTGTATCAGGCGGTAATGATCTCAATCTATTCAGATTGTTAAATCAAAGTAAATTTTATCAACAGTTGATATCAACAATTAAAAACACTTTAAATGTAATTTCTTTATGGAATCCATTAACAATTTGAGTTGAATTATCGATAAAAACGGAATGAGACCATAACTAAGGAAAGTGGAAGTAATCACACGTATGCCTCCGCCCAATGACATTCAGACGTTGCAGTCATATCAGGGAGCAATTAATTACACCAGCAAAATCATTAAAGGTGTGCATCAATTAAGTCGACCATTGGACGTCTTACTTAAAAAAGACGATAAATTAGACTGGCCGGTTGATTGTAAAAAATCATTCGAGCAGTTCAAAAAAATATATAATGTGATCTCTTGCTTATACCTATTATGACCCAAATTAGCAGACAATGATTTCGGCGGATTCATGTCAGACCCAAATGGACGTTTGCATTAATAACCGATATATGGTTCAGGTTGGTAAAGGCAGTCAGCCATGTTTCATTTAACAAATGGACCATAAACCTTTATTAACAAAATTTGGTTCCAAGAAGGGTATTCAACATTTCACGCTTGGTTTCATTGCCCATCTGTAAGTTGCATAGCTCTTAATATTTTATTTTAAATTTTTTATAAGTTTATTATAATGACCATCCAACGGCTATTATGACATTGGTGCTCTCCTACCGAGTTTAATGCATTGATTCTCTTCAAGCAAATTTATCGGTGGAAATCATATGAAAGAACTTACAGACGTCAAAGACCACATGAACTTAATGTTTCATCGTATTATTGACAAACTCTAATAGCTATATTATTTTACCTATTTTGATAATAAAGAAAATTAACAGGGTATAAACAGGAACATCATAGAATAACATATAACTCGTAAAATAATATATGCATCACACAAAATATTTCACTATATATTGACGGAAGTCCCCGATTATTTTTCCCCCAAATTTCTAGTACTTTACACACAATTCAATATGATTATGAATTATTAAATATCTGATTAAATTACTTCCGCTACATCTTATGCATCGATTGTTATTCCGGTTATGGTAAGAATTTTTACAACCTTGTGTATCGAATTTACGTCAAACTCATACATAATTAAACTGTGTATTAAACACCTACAGTATTGTGCAATGAAATCTGTATAGTTAGAATTTTAAGTGAACGTGTAACAGTCACATAATAAAGGGTGGCTGAGACCAAATGTTACTGACTTCACTCTGCTGTCATTTGTGTAGTTGTCATTTTCGTACGTCAATTTTTTGACAGATTGAAGTTTGGTTAGTTGTTTACATGTGGTCAACAAATAATTGTTCTAAATTAATATCTTAATAAAAAAATCGTAATGGAATTCAAACGTAATAGTGTAATTCCACTGTATTTGGGTGGAAATTCACAAACAACAATAGTTCGTCAGCTCCAGTATTTGAATGTAATCCAACGAAATCCTCGTCAAAGTGCCAATCAATTAGCCGCACGTCTACATGTTTCACGATACAGCATTCAAACCATATTGAAAAATGAACTACACTTGAAGCCCTACAAGATACAAAAGTTCAAGATCTTACGGAGGCACAAAAAAAAGTTAGGCTTGAAAGAACACGAGCATTGAAGGCCCTGGCCGAACGTGATGAGATTCCAAAAATTGTCTTTTCTGATGAGAAAATTTTCACCATTCAACAGTTTGTGAATAAACAAAATGATCGTGTTTGGTTAGAGTACAAGTCCAACGATAATTTGGACACAAGAGTTGCCATGCGCAAGCAATCACCAGCTTATGTTATGGTTTGGGCTGGTTACTGCAGATGGCCACACTCCTCTGGTTTTTATCGAACATAGAGTCAAGGTAATCCAAGAGGTGTACCACCAAAAGATCCTAAACGATGCTTTGCTACCTTGGGCATGTAAACACTGTGGTACGAACCGTTGGACATTCCAACAGGACTCGGCACCGTTACACAAAGCTCGAGCGAACAGCAATTTTTACAAAATTGCGTTCCGCGGCTGATTTCGTCGAAAGAAAGGCCATCATATTCACCAGACTTGAATCCCATGGATTCCTCCATATGGTCCATTTTGGAGAGTAAGGTGTCTACTAAAAAATACGAAAGTGTTCATGTCTTTTTTGCAATGTTCAACATGTGTCAAATGTAGATGTACGTTGTCTATAGAAAAAGGTTCGTGATATTCGGAAGGTAACTTTCTAGAGCGGTCCTTCGAACCTTATTATTTATTTATATTACTGTGGCAAAGTAACTCTATGCCCAATGGTTCGAAAGACGATCGCTCCAAATGCGACGACTATATATAGCAGCATATATCTCTCCTTTGTATGACATTTTATACCAACTTTTTAAACCGTTAGTCCAACCAAGTTCTGGTCTATACGCAGATGATATATGTAGTGATTTGACTAAATGGTAATGCCGTAAAAGAACTTGTACACCCACTTATATAATTGCCAGTATAATCAATGAGCGTTAAACTAAATATAAACGATATTACCTGCGAAAAAGATTCGCTACACAACAGATGTAATATTTTATCCCAAAATTCGTTAGGTTGCAGTTAGAAATAGAAACCTTGGGTTTGGATGTTTTAAATTCTAAACGATATTGTATTTTGTGTTTAAAAATTGAAGATTTAGGAACATGTTTTAGAAAAATATGTTCTCAAAACGAAAAAAGAGCCAGGTGGAGGAAATAATATAAATTTTCCAGGTTTTATCTTATTAAAGAGATTTGATATCCATCTCCTAAGCCTGAGCTGTTTAGTTACATTTGGCTTTATAATTCTGTTTTAGTTTCGTTTTATTTGGAAGTTACAGCCACAGTGTCGTTTTTATAATTCAAATTTATCCACAGTGCCGTTTTGGTAATTCAAATTTTACGGCTTTGCTTAAAGCCATTCTTTCAATAAACACATAAAAAATTTGAAAATTTTGAATTAGATTCTAATATTTCGTTAGAAAAGAAATACGACATTATTGTTTGTGATACAAAACGAAGAGTTTTGTCAGAAATAGTATAGTTAGAAAAAAGCAAAACAACAAAACTACAAGTTGTTTTTGATGGCTCAGCCAAAACAACTTCAGGCGCATCTTTAAACGACTTAATGTAAAAAGGTCTAACATTACATAATATCGAACATAATAAGATGGAGAAAAACACGAATTTGTTGTCAAGGCTGACATAGACAAGATGTTCCGTCAAAGTTCGATCAAAAAAATTATAGAAAGTATCAACGCTTGCTATCGAATGAAACACTCATCAAGAAATCAAAACGTTTAAACTTAAAACAGTTACATATTGGACCAAAGCAGCGACATATTAAGTTACTAAAGTCGTGTGTCAACTGACAAATGATGAAAAGGAAAAATATTCAGTCGTGACTGAGTAGGCGGATTGTGTCCAATAAATGTCAATGAAACAGTAAAATTGACTGGAATTACGTATGGATCGCTACGGCCACCGTAATGAATATCAACCATGAACGCACTGAGGTTCATGGTTAACTAAGGTTTATATTATTTTTTTATTGTAAATTATTATTAAATAGTGCCATCTATGAAAGAGTGTTGAAAGTAGTATAAAACATACTCATCTGTAGTTCCATTATTGAAGGCCCGGATGAGTGTGAGCAATACCAAATCAAAATGAAATTAGATATAATAAAATCATCGAACGAGTTAGAGCCAAATATAGTAAAGATAAAGAAAAGGTTTTTTTCAGACGAGGTGGAAACATCCATAATTGGACATATTCGAGTTTAAGATTACATCATTAAAACAAATCCAAAAAGCTGAGTATCGAAATACATAAACAATGGATCCAATCCACAGAAAGTCTTGCTGAAATTGAAAACATTACCATACCTCGAGGGATAGAATACAAACAACAAGGTATTCACGAGCTCCATGGTTTTAGCGATGCATCAGTAAAAGCATTCGCGGCAACAATATACTTTAAAACAACAAAAGCACATCGGTAGTTTATCTAATAGCGGCAAAAACCAAAGTCGCTCATATAAAACCTAGCATTTTGTTGCCAATACTGGAATTATGTAGTGCCCTACTACTAGCAAAACTGTTGCCGAAGGACTGATTCGATGATCACGCTTGGATGGATAAAATTTTACCCTAGCAAATACAAAACCTTTTTAGTAAATCGGATCCCTAAAATTTAATCGCACATGCAACCAAGTCAGTCGCTTCACGTAAAATCCAGTAACAACTCTGTAGATGAAGTCTCATGTGAAATGAATGCTAGACAATTGCGAATCAATTAACTATTGTCGGAAGGACCAAGTTGGTTAAAAGATAACAATCATATGCTATAAACTATATCTTTTGCCATCACATACATCACTATGCACTTATTTATAGTCTCCTTATAGTAGCACTCAAAACCATCTCACTGTGGAAATAACAACAATACGTCAAATAAGGGGACACCGAGTATTCAAAGATAAATCTATCATCGAACCTCTGGAGGAACTCATATAAGGTATACTCGAACATCTAGGGAACATCCCGGGAAAGCCCTACAATCATTTGTTCCTGCTACGCAGTATCAAACTGGAAAAAATAGTCCAAAATGCTCTCACTCGAATTTAGCTTAGTTTCATTGTAGTACGGTTTCGACGAGCTCATGAAAATTAATGTGAATTTTTATTTGATATTTAAATTAAAATATTCGGCCATCTCATCGTCTTTTATAAAACAATCGCAATACCTACTCGGTACCTTTTTCATATTATAAATTAATACGCATTATTGTTATTTGTTTAGTTTCCATCTTATAATTCACTAGAACAACGTGATCATACGAAGTATGAATACCTTGTAGGAACATGATATTTTTGACTTGGGAAGAAGATACCATTTAAATATTATTAAAATTTGTAATGTATATTTTTAATACTATTATCATTGTATTTAGTTAAGGTTTGCTATATTATAAAAAATAAGTAAATTCATTTTAAATAAGTTTTACAACTATGTAAAGTTTAAAACTAGCTAGAATCATTGTAAAAATATGTAATATCTAATAGTATAAGAATATGAATCAATAAAGAAGTATTAAAAAAAACATTTTTTTTGACTTTATAAAGTTTTGGTTAAGAATCTTAGTTAAAGAAATAACTAAAATAACTAAAAATAACTAATAAATAACTAATAAAATAACTAATAATACAGAAATAACTAAAGCAATAACGGGATGAAGTAATTAATTAATTTGTAAATTTCAGGGGGAAACTAATCCATTTTATTTCAACCTATGGCTTGCAGAAATTATAATTTATATTTTATTATTATTATAATATTTTTATATTATTATATTATAATATTATAGCATTATATTTTTTATTATTGTATAATTTATTATTATATAGAATAATTTTTATCTAAAATGGGACAAATTAATAAATTTGTATTTTCAGGCGAAAAATAATCCAATTTATTACAGCCTAATGGTATTATGACACTGACTAGTTTTTCAAATTAACAAGTGCTACAAACCAAGTAAAACCAAACAGAGACAAACAATCATTTCGGATGTAACAACGATATACGTATTTGTTAAATGTCAAACTTTTGTTTTCCTATTTTTATTTATGTTTTGAATTTCAAATTACCTCATCACATCATCTTTGAGAAATAAAAACGCCAAGCAACACAAAAAATATTTTCTTTTTCAATAGATATGCGTTTATTTGTAAGAAATTTATGTGGGCTGCCACAATTAAATGTAGGTCCGACATAATTACAAAATTATATAAAATTAAGATTTGTGTCAAAATCATAAAATGTCAAAAAATAAGAATCTATTGTCTTTACAGTTAAATTATTTTTGCTAGATTTGTGCTCACTGAACTGCAAGAAAAAATCAGCTACATATTTTTTTTTGACAATTTTTACTTTGGTTTATCCATTTTTTTCTCACTTCATTTGACTTTTTTACCTGATTAAAATGTTGGAATACTAGTCCGTTTCATAATACCAAAACGATTGCAGAAATTATATTATTATATTATTATGTTATTATATTATGAATTAATTAATTTATAATTTCAGTTAAAAATTAATTCAATTTGTTACAGCCTACGCCTAAGAGCAATTAGTTTATTATTTTGATAGATTTTGTCTTCAGGGAACATTTTCAGATTATACCTGAATGGTGGCACACTGAAGTTGCTGATAAGTGATGATAGAATTTAGAGCAATTGTTTAAAATGTGATTGTCTAGAGCTAAGAGTAGTTTGAATATTGGCTACCGGGAAACTGAACCAACTCTGTCATTACTGACATACCTTTTCTCTCTTTACCTCATAAAAACAAGTAGAATAGAATTGTGCCGTAATAGAGAAATGAGATGTCTGAAACCGGGTCGTTTCTATCATGCATGGAAATATATTTATATATAGAAATAGAAATATATGGAAAATCCCTCCTATCCTACCATTTGTTTAATGTAAAAAGGCTGTAGGAATAGGACTGGCACTATCCGGAAGATTTGCCCAGAACTTGGTCCCACAGCCCAATCAATCAATCAATAAATCTATAATTCAGAAGTACTTCTACAAAAGAAGTTGTAAAGTTCTTTTTATATAAGAAGGAAGATATAGTAGTTAGAAAGGCGTACCAAAATTGTTTTCATAATAAGTGTGAAAGAGAAAGATTGATCAAACTAGTGAATTTACAAGTCTTATATATTTTCACATACAAAGAAGTACTTTTTTCACTACTATTGCACTAGTTCAGGAAGAATTTCTAAGTTTGATGGGAACTTTCTATATTCAAAAATAATTTTGGCAAAACAAAATAATGCGCAATATTTTGCTTTTGGTGGGTGAAGCATTTTTCACACAATTCAGCTACCGTTGTGAATATTAAAAATCGTCGCTGTGAGCATTCCATTGCACAGTACTGTAAAATTAATGTTTTATTTAAAACTATATATTAGTTCTTTGTCTACAACACATGTATACGAATTGATGAGGGCTGTTACTTTTAGTATAGTAAAAAAAAAATACTTCGTCTGTTTATAAAGTAATATCACATTAATTCGCAATTCATAAACAAAACATAAAACTGTATGTTACAAAACATAATTAATAATTAAAAAATTTAATGTCTATTTACTCAATATCTGAATTAAAATCAATTAACCTATGGCAACATTATATGGCCATGACGATATCAGCATATGTGATACTGTTATAAGGTACATGATACTTATTACCAAATATTTTTTATGGAATTAAACAAATTTTTTTATAAACAAAAATGCGTGAAGTTTATGGTAAATTGGTTCATTTCGATTTCCGTTTTACTACGATACTTTGTTCGTAAAATTTGTTTCTTCTTAACGGAAATTACTTCACAGTATATGCACACACTTGTTGTAAAATTTTCACCTATCTAATACCTACTTATGTGCTCATATAATAGAATTTCTAGTTTTGACGTATGACTAATAAAGCAACATAGATGTTGAATTATGTACATAATACATATTTGTGCCTTTTAGAATTTAATATGATTCTGGGGTTTTAAAACTCGAATGATATAACTCATGGTCTAAGCCAGATTTTTTTCTTGTCTCAACAATTACGTTAGTAAAACTGTTTTCCTCTATTAGAATGGAAATAATATATTAATGATGATTTAAGGTCTTTGCCATATACACAATCTGTTCTCAGAGATATTTGCCTTGGACATGCTCTTTGTAATATTAACTGCACACCCTGAGTACTGAACAAGGGAAAAAAATCAAATGAAACAGGACAACGATAAATCATTACAAATCGATGAAATAACCTATACCATTGAGATGGGTCTCATGCTTTCAGACCAGGTTTCAAAAGAAATGTGATTTTAAAGTGATTCGTTTTCCTATAAAGACTTATCTGTTTCATTGCTAATTCAAAGACATTTTGATCAATTTTAGGGAATGTGAAATTCGGGATTCTAAGGGTTGCACTCTTTGAGTTACTTACTCAACTGGGAACTAGAGTATTGTAACAGGGTAATCACTCAGTGATTTCTAAAATAGAAATTATTCGTATCAAAACAAAAGTTTAAACTTTCTTTTAACTTTTACAAGATGCCTTAAAACTTAATATTAAAGGCATCAGCTTGCAGCAATCTCAAATAGCTAGTAAATTAAAGCATATTCAAGCCATGTTCAATCTATTGACTTCTATAGAACTGACTTTAAGAAAAGATATAAGAAAAGGTTATAAGTATTCTCCATCGAAACAAACTTCATTAGATAATCCCACAGTCAGTTTAAATGAAATAATAATAACAATAACCTGGAAAGCTGGCAAACCGAAATATTCTGCCGCAAATACTAAAGCAAATCCTACGACTTTACAACGCAACCATAGAAATTGCGGGTTATCAAATCGTCCAACGACCAGAAATTCATGTGTCTTCAAAAAGATTGCATAAAACATAAACCAATTGACTTCGAAATCTTGGTCGAGCCTCAAATTTATAAGAGAGATTATATTACAATTATCAAGGTATCTCTACCGGCTAAGTGGAATAGCCTTCCACTGATGAAATATTAAACGATTCTGGTTCAAAGTAAAAAATTTAGCTGAACATGACAGAACTAATACGCCAATTTTTTTACAAAACTACTTGAACCAGTTCTATGGCGATGTCACAGGTACTTATAGATTCCGTTTTCGAGTAAAACTAGCATACGCTAAAATAACTCAGAATAAAACATATCTCGAATAAAAAATCATAATCAATTATAAAATGTATATAGTACTCACTCTCTTCCACTTTTCACTCGTTTCGTCTTGAATATTTTTGGTAAAAATTTCCGCCATGTCGCCGCCAAACTACGATCACTATTTGAATTTACCATTTTTAAATTGGTATTCCGTTTTGATTTACTAAAAAGCACTGATGGACAGTATCCACCTGAAAATGTCTCCCTTTGTTTCACATTATTGATCGTTTTACTCGATTTTTTATTTAGTTCCTGTTGCTGTAATTTCACTAGATTTGATTCACTGGCACTCATTTTTTTGGTATTCACTTTAATTTTATTCGATAAATTTTGAAAACTTCCACTCAAACGATCGCATAACGTTAATGATTGTGACGGGAGTATAAATACGTTTGAATTTCGGTTGGCTCCGTTTGTACTTGTGGTAGTCGTATTATTATTATAACTATTATTGCTTCCTAATAATTTATGAGTATTTTTAAGATCAGAATTTTTCTTAAATTTATAATTTTTTACATTGCTGTCATCTTGATTCAAAATACTATTCCTACTTGGATCGAATACCGGGTCATCACGACGATTTAATATTGAAAATAAATCAATTCGACTCGATAGTAGATCGGGAGTATGTTTTCGATGATTTTCTAACGTTGACTGGGATCGCTGTTCGGCTGACGTTAAACTTGATGCGCTTCGTAATGTTGACGAACGATTCGATGGTTGTTGTTGGATGCTTTGGGAATCCAATGTAATTTGAGATTGTCGTGCACTAACTGATTGTAATTTTGGTGGCAGTGGTTGTGATGCATTTAAATTTATCGTAACCACATTTGTTGACTTATGTGGCGCTGATGTAAATGGATTCACTAAATTTATATTCACTTGGTTTGATTGGGGTTTCTCATTGTACTCATCATCTTCCAGTTGAATCCACTCTTCCTACAATTTGAAAAATTAAAAATTAAAAATATGAGCACTTGGTTTTATAGTTAATACCACTTTAATTTTAAAATACTACTAAGCGATTTAAAATTATGGTTATAATTTGTAGATTTCGATTGGTTAAAATAAACAAGCATAAAAGATAATATTTTTATATCACCTAATTTATTTTACCGTGATTTCTTTGGTGTGACGCTCGCCAGACAATTCGTGTATTTTACCAATATCACAGAAATATGTCTTAAAATCAATATTTATAAAACGATAATATAGTGTTTCGCAATTCCAAAGGTTTGTCAACTTTTGACACTTAACATTTTAAAATTGTCGATATATCGTTGTTAAAATATATCTGACAACTGTATAAATATTTGACAAATATATATATTGTGCAGCTTTGAATTTATTTCAAAATCAGGGGGTTCCCTAAAAAAATATAAAACTGGAAAAATCTTCTGGCGTAAAGTCTTCATATGGCATAACGATTTAATCAATGTAGCTAAAAATATAACTCCTTTATACAACTGGTAATTTTTTCGAAACTCGTCTTACTAATGCCATAGCAAGGTAAACATATAGTACTATCGGCTTGTTTAGTGTCAAGGCCAATAGGTACAGCAGTATAGAGGAAACTGTTTTGTGTAGATTTTGTAAGAGTGGCATTAGATGCTATTTTTCGAAGGTCACCAGTGAAGGTTACAGCTAACAGAGACCTATGTAAAAGCATGATAACCGAATTTTAATCAAACAAGCGAAACAATCAATACATTGCACAATAAGTTCAATAATTGTTTAATCGACCGTTTTGATGAAACTGTCATTCATTTAAAAATACTTTACGTTGGTAATCTGAAACTATTCAGACACTTGAGCCACATCTGTATCGAACGGTTTGCTCATTTCTACAAAATATTTGAATATTCCTACTGGGTCTCGGAGGAAAACAAATGGTGTGGTTTTTCACGTTAATCATGATTGCCAAATGATTTCCAAGCAACATTAGTGGATATATGGCACAATTGTCACACTCGTAGTGTCTGTTCTCCAGGATAAGTGCAAATACAAAATCACCAGTGACTATGGTATCACCTTAGAGCTCATAAAACTTTATACATCGGCACGTGAATCTATATATTTTTGACTTCTGCCCTACCTCTATGCGATTTTGCACAATTATAATTCGCGCCACAAAATTTTACATAATGTGAATCGACAACATTCATTCACCCACCGAAGACAAATCAGATGTTGTCAAAGATTTGTTTATTGTCGAGCTAGAAGACGTCATTAACAATATCTTGCATCACGATATCAAAACCAAAATATCAAAAAAAGCAGTGGCAAATATTACAGCCACTCCTTATACCCGTCGCAGCACATACTACCATCGAAAGGCGATCACAGACTCCTCGTAAAACATGAGACGATGACAAGTGATATAATAGTGTTTTAACTAACCTAAAACTGTGAGAGAAATGGCTAACGTGGAACCCACTTTACAGTCAAATGGAATATCTAAACGCTAGAAAAGAAACCAGCAAATTTCTTCGACAAAAGAAACGCGATTTTATGAGGAGCTACATCGAAAATATCAACGACCATAAGCCTTTATACGGAGACTCTAGAGGCTGTTTTACCAATGCCTAGAATCTCACTAATGACTTTCAGCATAGATCCACCGCCTTCAGAAACGAGGAAGGAAACTGAGAACAAATGAAACTGATCTTATCTCGGTATGTTTAATCCAACCATTCAACTACTGATCAAATTTTTTACGATCAGGATGGTCATGGAAAAATTCTGTAACTTGGCAGTACAACATCGACATGCATGATGAGCTCTACAATGATTTCCTACAAGCATATATAGTAGCATCAACATCGGAAAACTTTAGTCCGCAATCATAAGCCTTAGCATCTCAGAAAACTAGACTCTTTATGCAAATATCTGGATCGACTTGTAGAATAGTAATCGAAGCAAAATCCGTATTGAGACACGGATCTTGGCTATGCAGATGTTATAGTTTTGCTCAGATGAAGACTGAACCGAAATGCTAGACGACTCGGTTTAGTAATCAACACATGCAATATTAAGTTATTGACAACATTTGGGTGCTAATTTACGAAAGGGAAAGCTGGGCTCTGACCTCTAGCAACTACAGAATTGCTTCTATACATCCGAGAGGAAGGTTAAACAATTGATTTATGGTACCAAAAGTTACTGAGGAAAAGTATCAGATTAGAAAGAATGTCGAAACTAGGCAACTCATCGGAGATTGCGATATTATTAGATTTTTCAAATTCAACCGAATTAAAGGGCTTGGTCACTTCGAGGCCTACAGTTCATCGTCAAATTTGGATATTTACTTGGCTTTACAATTGGTATGATATTAGCTTTTTGTCAAGACTTTGAAATTAGCATAGTGCCAAACAAGCAATAAAAATATAGCTTAAAATATTTCACGTATGAGGTCTCGCAATGATTTCCACACTCTTCGAAACCAATTTTTTATTAGAGTTAGGATATGAAATGGAAGTACCAATTTATTTAAATTTCTGGGCCAAATTTTAAGAGCACTTTACTCGTGAGGGCTAGGAATAGAATTTTAGTTTTGATTTTGACGTGATGTTCAACACGTTCAATTGAATTTATTCTGGCGGCACTATAACTATTTAGGTTGATTTTTCTATTAAGACTGTGTCCGAAACCCATGAAAAATATTTTAATGTCTTAAATTTTTAATTGAACACAAATTTATTTAAGTTGGCTTACATCATAATATAAATACATATAGTACTACCATGGTATGTTAGCCCATTAACGTGCTAGATGTCGCTACTGGTATCGTTTTAAAATAATCAAAATATTTGTATATGTGTAATCGCCTAAATGTCATATATTTATTCTAAATTTTACCGATATTCTATCGACCTGACATCTGGAACATCAATGGGTAAACAGTTTATTTCGTATGATGGTAGTACTATATGTATTTATATTATGCTTAAATGCTAGTTTATCAAACTATTTCACGAGTTTTCTCTGTACTGTATTCTACTGTATTCTATCTGAAAAGCTTATGTGGAAAAACTTGGAACACATTATACGCGTTAAAATCCAGAAATGTAACACTAAAATTAAAATCCCAAAGAACGACAACGGTGATTTGGATGAAATGTAAATGATGGAAGGCATAACGCCTATATCATTCAAGGAATAATTAAATTGCATCTTACTACTGAAAAGTGCAGTGCGACTAGAGTTATGCATTTTTCAAAGGAAAACGCAATAATTGATCAAAAAAATTATACTCAAGGGCAGTTTTGGAAATGTTTTTAGCAAAAAGACTTCCTTTGTTCCTGGAACTAACAACTATTTCTTTAATTATTTTTAATGTTGCGTTTATCAACAAACGTGCTCTGTTTGAAATAGTTTGTTGTTTTGTTAATGTTGACAAATCAATGAATTTGTATCATTGATAATAAAAATAAAAAACAGATAAATTGAACAAATGTTTCCATTATTTGCATATTGGATGGTACATATGGTTTTTGTTATATATATATATATATATATATATATATATATATATATATATATATATATATATATATATATATATATATATATATATATATATATATATATATATAATTATACATATGTTTACAGTAGCAGTAACTGATCAATATGTTTTTTTTAGAGTTACAAGTGGCCTTATAGTAAGTCCACATTAGTTTCTAAACATCGCAGGTTCAGACTGACAAAAATGAATCTATAATCATACGAGGATGCTGGTTTCAATACGAAATATATTGACTTTAATCCAAATATCGATAGTGCTTTCGACGCCGAAAAAGAAACTATCCAAACAGAAGGAGATTTAACGATGATGATGCTAAACTTAGCCGAAAATGTTGATAAAAACTGGCATAGATTAGCTGCACCAAATCAACTATTTGTTGCGCGTGATAGAAATGTGTGACATAATTATATGACAAGACGTAAAGCGCAACAATCAACAATGCCAATTGATATAAAAACAACAATGGAAAAATGGGTTAAAATGCCAGTTATAGTAATAATATTTGTAATTTACTCCACAAGAGTACGACACTTATTTTGTGATTCTTCTTACTGCGGATATGTCCAGGTAAAATTATAACCGTTCAACTGATGTGCGGACATAACCTTCTCGAATCGATTGTATCGAGCCAGCATGAGGATTTGAAGAGGTTTCACGATAAAGCTAACTCGAAGAGAACTTATTGAAGATAATAAAGCCACAACAAGTATGGCGAGAAACTTTACTTATGAGGGAGTGACGCTTGATAACGGTTGACGATTAATATATAAGTATGTTTTCGGAGAAGTACTGGTTTCCACAAGTTAGCCCAGCTGTTTTTCATTTCTTTGATACTTTTATCAGTTGGGAAGAATGCCGGAGAGGTGTTGAGTAACGGTTGCACATTTTCTTGTTGATTGCTTTGCAATCTAAAAATGGTTACACGATTTAATTTTATTGAATTTTATCTGCTTGGTTGGACGATTTTATGATAAAAACAAAGGGAACTATCCTTTTTATATTTTTTTGAATTAAAAAACAGGCGTTATATAATTTGAGCTACCATTTTGTGATGCAGTAAACTATAATATTATTATTGGTAAATCCAGTATATATTTTTTATGTATTGTCATTATGTTACTAACACTAACTATTATGCATTTTTAACCGGGTCAAGGTTTTGTCGTTACACTAACATAGCTTCACCCATTTTTTTTGTATTATAATATGAAGTATCTAAACATTGACCACTAATGCTTATCTCTTCATAATAGTGATAAGTCATTCAGTTATGCAATAAATTTCAGTAATACATGTACCATAAAAAAATGATTTAGAACAATGATTCATGTATTATTATTTAATGTTGTCATCGCTACTACTGAAGCGTAAAGTAGTTGAATGCTCTCGACATTGCACTTGTTAATTATGTACTTTATATCAAGCAAGTGATGTGGTAAATATTGACCCTCAAATAATTTATATGGAAAGATCTTAAAATACATTTTGGTACATATACTCGATTTTTTTTTGTTAAGGTGTCATCAGAATTGGTTTACTTTTACGTGGTTTGTTAAAACGTTCATGTAAAATCATAAATTTGTGGAAATGTCTCCCAGAAAAAAACTATAAGACAGTAACAGAAATTTCATTAAACATGATCATGATGCAACTACAAATATCATGATGCAAGGGTTCCATATCATGAAAAGATAAACTGATATCAAGATCAAATTCTCAAATTGGGGTATAATATCCCTAAAATTACAAGTACGTTCACATGCAAATTGAATGCATATGGGAAAAACAAATACTTTCGTTGCATTTAACGCGAAAGAATAAGAAACTCATATTCAACTGTCATGACTGTTTATGATAGCTGTATTTCTTGAAGAAATGTGATCCAAATAAGATCACGAATAACTAAGAAAGCAAAAATACAAATTAAACAAATTTCAATCAGAAATGGTGATACTAATTTATGAACCAGCAGATTTAACCTGTAATCTGTAGTATCTCTTTTAACACTCGCTTGAGGTGGAACTTGACCAACTAGACACAAAACTTCTCATAGACCTCCAAAACTAGGTGCCACGGGAAGAATAAAACCACAACTTTATCAGTAATAACATAATATGGTTATGACCACAAATGGCAATCATGGTCTAGCTAGAACTTTTGAAGTGCTGCATTTAATGCCACTGTTGTCATGTCAGTGACCAACTCACGTATGTGAAGTTAGCCCAGAAAATCATCCCAGAAAAAATAAAAAATTTCATCAGGCAACCCTAAAGTTATATATTGTCATCCCAGCCCAGTATTTAATTAAATATAATTAAATTGACAACATAATAATTTCAGACCAAAAATATAAAAATTGATCAAATATAATTTATGAGTACAATAAGCATAACATGATAAATATATTCAGAAATGAGACAATTAAAATTCGGCGATAATTTAATATACACATTTGTAAATACATATATATATTGGGCCAAATACTAATGAGCCTATAACGCCAATCACAACGGAAGGATTGACTTGAATTTTTTTTGTTGAGTTGTGGCCTTCATTGCGAGGCGATATCAGTTAGTTTGGTTTCCGGAACTCTTAATTTCTGGGAACCACAAAATAAACACTTCATAGATTGGGCCAAATACTAATGAGCCTATAACGCCAATCACAACGGAAGGATTGACTTGAATTTTTTTTGTTGAGTTGTGGTCTTCATTGCGAGGCGATATCAGTTAGTTTGGTTTCCGAAACTCTTAATTTCTGGGAACCACAAAATAAACACTTCATAGATTGGGCCAAATACTAATGAGCCTATAACGCCAATCAAAACGGAAGGATTGACTTGAATTTTTTTTATTGACTTGCGGTCTTCATTGCGAGGCGATATCAGTTGGTTTGGTTTCCGGAACTCTTAATTTCTGGGAACCACAAAATAAACACTTCATAGATTGGGCCAAATACTAATGAGCCTATAACGCCAATCACAACGGAAGGATTGACTTGAATTTTTTTTGTTGAGTTGTGGTCTTCATTGCAAGGCGATATCAGTTAGTTTGGTTTCCGGAACTCTTAATTTCTGGGAACCACAAAATAAACACTTCATAGATTGCCCCAAATACTAATACTAATGAGCCTATAACGCCAATCACAACGGAAGGATTGACTTGAATTTTTTTTGTTGAGTTGTGGTCTTCATTGCGAGGCGATATCAGTTGGTTTGGTTTCCGAAACTCTCAATTTCTGGGAACCACAAAATAAACACTTCATATATTGGGCCAAGTACTAATGAGCATATAACGCCAATCACAACGAAAGGATTGACTTGAATTTTTTTTGTTGAGTTGTGGTCTTCATTGCGAGGCGATATCAGTTAGTTTGGTTTCCGGAACTCTCAATTTCTGGGAACCACAAAATAAACACTTCATAGATTGCCCCAAATACTAATACTAATGAGCCTATAACGCCAATCACAACGGAAGGATTGACTTGATTTTTTTTTGTTGAGTTGTGGTTTTTATTGCGAGGCGATATCAGTTGGTTTGGTTTCCGGAACTCTTAATTTCTGGGAACCACAAATTAAACACTTCATAGATTGGTCCAAATACTAATACTAATGAGCCTATAACGCCAATCACAACGGAAGGATTGACTTGATTTTTTTTTGTTGAATTGTGGTTTTTATTGCGAGGCGATATCAGTTGGTTTGGTTTCCGGAACTCTTAATTTCTGGGAACCACAAATTAAACACTTCATAGATTGGGCCAAGTACTAATGAGCCTATAACGCCAATCACAACGGAAGGATTGTCTTGAATTTTTTTTGTTGAGTTGTGGTTTTCATTGCGAGGCGATATCAGTTGGTTTGGTTTCCGGAACTCTTAATTTCTGGGAACCACAAAATAAACACTTCATAGATTGGGCCAAATACTAATACTAATGAGCCTATAACGCCAATCACAACGGAAGGATTGACTTGAATTTTTTTTGTTGAGTTGTGGTCTTCATTGCGAGGCGATATCAGTTGGTTTGGTTTCCGAAACTCTCAATTTCTGGGAACCACAAAATAAACACTTCATATATTGGGCCAAGTACTAATGAGCATATAACGCCAATCACAACGAAAGGATTGACTTGAATTTTTTTTGTTGAGTTGTGGTCTTCATTGCGAGGCGATATCAGTTAGTTTGGTTTCCGGAACTC
Organism: Tipula confusa; assembly: GCA_963556175.1. Classification (NCBI taxonomy): domain Eukaryota; kingdom Metazoa; phylum Arthropoda; class Insecta; order Diptera; family Tipulidae; genus Tipula; species Tipula confusa. Next base: position 156,666,772 of record OY744475.1, on the reverse strand, counting down.
TCAATTTCTGGGAACCACAAAATAAACACTTCATAGATTGGGCCAAATACTAATACTAATGAGCATATAACGCCAATCACAACGGAAGGATTGACTTGAATTTTTTTTGTTGAGTTGTGGTCTTCATTACGAGGCGATATCAGTTAGTTTGGTTTCCGGAACTCTCAATTTCTGGGAACCACAAAATAAACACTTCATAGATTGCCCCAAATACTAATACTAATGAGCCTATAACGCCAATCACAACGGAAGGATTGACTTGAATTTTTTTTGTTGAGTTGTGGTTTTTATTGCGAGGCGATATCAGTTGGTTTGGTTTCCGGAACTCTTAATTTCTGGGAACCACAAATTAAACACTTCATAGATTGGTCCAAATACTAATACTAATGAGCCTATAACGCCAATCACAACGGAAGGATTGACTTGATTTTTTTTTGTTGAATTGTGGTTTTTATTGCGAGGCGATATCAGTTGGTTTGGTTTCCGGAACTCTTAATTTCTGGGAACCATAAATTAAACACTTCATAGATTGGGCCAAGTACTAATGAGCCTATAACGCCAATCACAACGGAAGGATTGACTTGAATTTTTTTTGTTGAATTGTGGTTTTTATTGCGAGGCGATATCAGTTGGTTTGGTTTCCGGAACTCTTAATTTCTGGGAACCACAAAATAAACACTTCATAGATTGGGCCAAATACTAATGAGCCTATAACGCCAATCACAACGGAAGGATTGACTTGAATTTTTTTTGTTGAGTTGTGGTCTTCATTGCAAGGCGATATCAGTTGGTTTGGTTTCCGGAACTCTTAATTTCTGGGAACCACAAAATAAACACTTCATAGATTGGGCCAAATACTAATACTAATGAGCCTATAACGCCAATCACAACGGAAGGATTGACTTGAATTTTTTTTGTTGAGTTGTGGTCTTCATTGCGAGGCGATATCAGTTGGTTTGGTTTCCGAAACTCTCAATTTCTGGGAACCACAAAATAAACACTTCATATATTGGGCCAAGTACTAATGAGCATATAACGCCAATCACAACGAAAGGATTGACTTGAATTTTTTTTGTTGAGTTGTGGTCTTCATTGCGAGGCGATATCAGTTAGTTTGGTTACCGGAACTCTCAATTTCTGGGAACCACAAAATAAACACTTCATAGATTGGGCCAAATACTAATACTAATGAGCCTATAACGCCAATCTCAACGGAAGGATTGACTTGAATTTTTTTTTGTTGAGTTGTGGTTTTCATTGCGAGGCGATATCAGTTAGTTTGGTTTCCGGAACTCTTCATTTCTGGGAACCACAAATTAAACACTTCATAGATTGCCCCAAATACTAATACTAATGAGCCTATAACGCCAATCACAACGGAAGGATCAACTTGAATTTTTTTTGTGAGGCCATATCAGTTAGTTTAGTTTCCGGAACTCTAAATCATTCTTTTATTTGTCAACTCTGGATTTTATTTCATTGAGTAGGGCCACTGATTACTAATTTTCGTGGTAATTTTCAGAATTTATCTATGACACAGTAAAAATATAACAACGGTTAAATATGTATATGTATATATCTTTCAAAATTATTCATATGAATCGTCTAAAGTACTAAAGTGGTTGAAAAAATCCAGCCTTCTCATCAATTGAGAGGCTTGGAAAGAAAAGAAATGAAGGATATAATTATTAACAAAGCGGCTTCGGAGGTGTTCGAAAACCTGGTAAATAAAGAAGATCCTAAATATCTTGAAAGCTCAACAACCACCATTGTGAAATCATTGAAAGTTTTGCGGAAAGCTCGTTCAGAAAAACTTCAATAAGAAGATAATGATTCTGACGATATTATCGATATTTTAAAAGAATCCCTCTCTAACAATTTAATTCAAAAATTTTTCGTTAAACCATTTTATGTAATTACATATAATCAAACCAAATAAAATTGTTGGAATTATTACTGAATAATTCCAAAAATTATAACGACGGCGGTGACGTGTCGTTATTTTAATTTGTAGATGGTGTGCAAAGCAAAGATGTAGATGGTGTGCAAAGAAAAGCTCAGTTTCGATCAGATGAGGAATTTAGTTAAAAATTAATTGTCATCTCATCAGGCCATGGCGACCGAGTGCTTTGTGTAAATGCTATCTTACGCTCTATATATATTTATTTACAGTGTACATGTAGCGTTAGCGGATTATATGAATGGGTTTCTGACCTTGGCGTCTAGTTGCATCCAGATACGCCACTAAAGTATCATTTTGTAGCGACTTCGCTACACAAACACAAAAACAATTATTCAGATATTTCGTGCACATTCATATAATTCCTGTACATTCATAGAGTTCCGGAAACCAAACTAACTGATATCGCCTCGTAATGAAGACCACAACTCAACAAAAAAAATTCAAGTCAATCCTTCCGTTGTGATTGGCGTTATATGCTCATTAGTATTAGTATTTGGCCCAATCTATGAAGTGTTTATTTTGTGGTTCCCAGAAATTGAGAGTTCCGGAAACCAAACTAACTGATATCGCCTCGCAATGAAGACCACAACTCAACAAAAAAAATTCAAGTCATCCTTTCGTTGTGATTGGCGTTATATGCTCATTAGTACTTGGCCCAATATATGAAGTGTTTATTTTGTGGTTCCCAGAAATTGAGAGTTTCGGAAACCAAACCAACTGATATCGCCTCGCAATGAAGACCACAACTCAACAAAAAAAATTCAAGTCAATCCTTCCGTTGTGATTGGCGTTATAGGCTCATTAGTATTAGTATTTGGCCCAATCTATGAAGTGTTTATTTTGTGGTTCCCAGAAATTAAGAGTTCCGGAAACCAAACCAACTGATATCGCCTTGCAATGAAGACCACAACTCAACAAAAAAAATTCAAGTCAATCCTTCCGTTGTGATTGGCGTTATAGGCTCATTAGTATTTGGCCCAATATATATATGTATTTACAAATGTGTATATTAAATTATCGCCGAATTTTAATTGTCTCATTTCTGAATATATTTATCATGTTATGCTTATTGTACACATAAATTATATTTGATCAATTTTTATATTTTTGGTCTGAAATTATTATGTTGTCAATTTAATTATATTTAATTAAATACTGGGCTGGGATGACAATATATAACTTTAGGGTTGCCTGATGAAATTTTTTATTTTTTTCTGGGATGATTTTCTGGGCTAACTTCACATACATGACCAACTCCAGATGAAGCGCCTAAGTTATCATGGAGACATGTATAATTTTACTTTTTGGCATCAACCGAGACGTCTTTTGCATTTTAGGATCAGGATAGTCTATAACCGTTGTATAACCTGTTGTATTTACACAACATCTTGGGAGTTGATCAATTGCTGACGGTGTGTTAAACAATAAGGCACCACACCAATATAATTTGAAGGAAATTAATCGTTTGGTCAAATCAACTTCGATTTGTAAACTGCAAAATGTATGACACCCTGATGGCCATATACGTTTGCCAACTTCCAGGACATGATGAGATCCAATTTCACTATTGTTGAGTCAGTACATAGACCTCAGTACCTAGTATCACTACTGTCGTTTTTTGATTTTAATAACGACGTCATCAGTTTTGACGAAGTATTTTTTATATACCTATCGTGAATATTATTTTACTAGGGTTCAGTCCGTGCTAGGACCGATACAATTTGGTGAACAAATTTTGTTTAAAAACTAAATTTCTATTGCATCTTCACACATTAAATTACAGATATTTACGTCAGTATCTATAACGATCAAAAATGTAATCTATATAAATGTGCGATGTCATATGGTGCTGTGTTACGACTGGCAAAGACAATGATTTATTTTCGTAAAAAAATAAGTAAAGAAACCCAGAGGCTGTCAACATAGTCCTGTAAATAACGACGACAATAGAATATATTCACGCAGTGAGTATATTTTATTGTCGTCGTTATTTACACTTACACGTTATTTACACTTTTCCATGAAATTTATATGAGCGAAAGAAAATCAAAGAATCTTTAAAATTGGCAATCCAAAATTCGTTTGTAAGAGCTATAAAGTGTATCAGCAAAGGTGCAGATTAATAAAAATCAAAAAACGAAAGATTTCTAGCTCTGGAAGATGCTGTAGAAGTCCATTAGCATTCAAGGATAATATTCTTAGCTTTTTGTTCATTTTTTGGTTGTTTAGTGAGGGATCAGATATAGCAACTTTTTTGCTACAAATCTGGTTAATTTTTCCTTGATGTCCTACTAATGAAACTAGCAGATTTCTAGCTACCGAAGCAAAGTCAGGTTTGAGCATAGTTATAGATAATTATAATTTATATGACAGCTAAATATTTTTTTAGCTTTATTCCAAAATTAACGTTTTTAATAACTGAGTACACACATCCAAACGCAAAGAAATCCAACGTCAAAAATTTAAAAAAAACTACCCCAAATGAGCTTGTTTATCTATTTGTATCTATTTGGGATTTTTATATTAAGGGGAACCTTAAATTGTACCGGATACTAATATTTGGGCTACATATTGTTGAATTAACCTCGTAAAAAATGCCCTCGTAAAAAGATTTTTTCAAGTTGAGGGTTAATTTACATTTATTTGACAAGAAAGCCGAAGGTTCAACAAAATGGAAGTTTAATTTGCGTTGTTATTTTACCAAATATCGGAAACACTGTACTGGATAAAACTTATCAATAAATTCCGCTTAAATGGCGTCTTGCTGTAAATAATATATCAAACGGAAGTCTTATCATTAGGATATTAAAGTGTTAGTCTTTTGTGATAAAAAATGGTTTAAAGGGAGGTCGCCTGAATTCCACAATGCATCACTTGAATTTCACAAAAAAAGCACTAAATGCATCTAAAATGGTGTAATATTAAAACGATAAGGGAGTTACCAGATATCTATAGCCATACTCCACATAATTGAAAGATATCTCTGATCACAATGGCATAAAAGCATGGAAAAAATTAAACACAAGTTTCTTCTTATCATTCAGTTTTATTAATAAAACTGATACCAGTATTAGAAAACAATTATACCAGGCGATTAATTCGAGTTCAATTAGTTCAAGTGCATAGAACTGTAAATACAATCAAACTTACCTTCGAAGAAAAGCTATATTAATCTGCTGCCTTCTTGGATATTACACAACCCTTCGACAATGTTCTGCATAATAAACTTCCCAAGCATTTTTACTCAGTTCTTCGGAACTATTTTCTACAGAGACAATATATGGTTAAACAAATTGATGTTACACTTGCGCTTAAACAGTATCAGTGCAGGTGTGCATTTGGCATTCTAGGCCCAATTTTAAAGACACTGCTAATGAAAGTAAATATAAAAACATGAACTCACGACAGATTCACTCAGAACAAATGCACATGCCCACCAGGTGGAACTAAACGATGTTAATATTCCTCAACAACCCAAGGTCAGTGTTTCTTATCCAGCAACACTGTTTCACAGTAGTTCTTTTACACCGTTGCCATTCAGTCCAATTACATAGATATCATCTGCATATGCCAGGACCTGATTGGACTTACGGTACAAGATGTTGTCTTGATGTGTTTTACTTTTACGAAAGATGAGTTCTAACATGAGACTAGAGCGTATCAGGGACAGAGCATCTCCTTGCCGTACGTCAGAGCAAATTGCAAAACTTCCTGATAGCTTGTTCTCAACTTTGACACAGCATTGTGACTGCATTACCATCATTTTTCATCTATCCCGATGGATTGAGTCATATAGGCTTGTTAGAAGTCCAAAACCACATGATGAACGTCACAAGATGTCTCGTAATATTTAGAAAGATCCATCCTCAGCGAAAATACTTGATCAGTAACTGACCGATTTGGATTAAATTCTCCTTGGTAGTCACCTACAATTTTCTCCGCCAGGGGCGTGATTCTCTCCAATATTATGTAAGGCAGTAATTTGTATGCTGTGCAAAGAAGAGCTATGCTGCGATAGGTTTCGCATTTAGTGTGATCTCCTTTTTGAAGGATAGGGCACAACGCGGCCACTTTCAATTCATCAGGCATAACATAGCTTTGCTATACTAATTGAACGAGTTCCACAAAGTATCCCCTTTCGAAATTCAAGAGCTCGGAATTTATACAATCAACCCCAGAAGAAGAACGGTTTCTTTTAAGTCTTTGCATAGCCAGAATGAATCCCTAGTATGGTGGGTCCTCTATGCACATCTCTGCAGCCTTTATTTGACAATTTTCAAATACATCATTTGGTACTTGCTGAACAATCAGTAAATCAGAGAAATACTCCTTCCATGTGTCAAGAACTGCGATCTTGGTCTGAAGGTATGGTACAGTCCGGTAACTCCTTTAAAGAAGTTACGTGAACTGCACTCATTGCTGAGTTGTTGTACCCTTAAGACTATAGCCTTCAACCACTCACGCTTTTTCCGTCTACAAATTCGCCTAGTGGTTCTCCTATTAGCAAGGATCCCTTTGTTCTTTCGTGCAATTGTAAAACATACTCGCGATTCTTTACATGCTATATTCTGTTGCTCGACAGCAAGACGATAGTCTTCATCAAACGGGAGTTGATAATGCTACTGCTAACAAGATTCTGCTATTGTGCCTTCTCATCTTCGTTTATCAGACCTTCGCAGTTAAAACGTAAGTTACGTTTACCTGTGATCCCTGACTTGTACGAAAATTTGGCAGCCAATCAATAAGATGTCACATCTTGGATCACCCATGACCTTCTTTTAGAAATTAACACAAGGTCATTTTTTCTTCGGGACATCTTACGAGGGTGTGTCCATATTTCCAAGTGGATATTTTTTTGAGAAACAAACCTTTGTTTTTATATAGGTCAGTCTGATTTGTGCCAACTCTAACAATAAAGTCATCAATCACTATTCAGACATTGTGCTCCGGTATGGATCCCATCAGATCATCCAAATTGTTGTAAAATGAGTCTTTATCTTTGGGTTGGCTTACATCAGTGGGCGCATGTACACAAATGATTGTCAGGTTGGCAATTCGTATGCGTAAACGTAGTTTACACATATGCGATTATTAACTGCTTTGAAATCCAAAACAGCCTTTTTCACCTTGGGCCCAAGAATAAAACCAACACCAAGATTGCCGAGGTCATCTCCACTGTAAAGCAATATATAGCCTTGGGACACATGATCTCCACTTTTTGGCCATCGAGTTTCTTGGAGAGCAACGAGGTCCATACTCTTTCATTCCTGATATAGTGCCATCAACGCGCCTGGTTTTCTTAGCGACTGCACGTTCCAACTACTTTTCAAACTTGCGAATCCGTTAACATAAGCGGTAGTCAGTCCAGCGATCCAACCTTTGTTTGCAGCAATAATACAAACCGGATAAGCCATTATCGTACACGGACAGGAATTGGATATTGGAACATCAGATATCAAACAGGAACATCAACACTATCACAAGAAGAAAGTGAAATGAAACGTTATAAATCTAGAATTTCTAGGCTTCAGTCATATGGAGTGAAAGTATTGTGATAAAATAGTAGCCAGTAAGCCGTAGAACATTAGTAGCAAGATTTGATTCAAAAGTAAGTAACACAACCATCATCAAATGCACTCAGAAGATGCAGATGAAACAACAAAATACGAGTTCTATGAGCCAGTGCAATCAACAATAGCAAGAACGCACATAAACGAATGCCCTTTAGTACTACATAAAGGAAAAACCATATATATGAAAATAATTGAGGAACACCGTCAATTTAAGTTAGAAAAGTGCCAACGTAATATACGTTCGAGATGGAACCCATTACAGAAGGCTTGACAGCTAGGATCCCCAAGAAAGGTGATCTGAGAGAATGCCGGAAATGGCGAAGCATCTCCCACATCAACACAGCTTTCAATAAAGTTAGAAATTAGAATTGTAACATTTGGATAATGCAGCTATTTCATTGGTTGGACTGACCAAACAAAATCATATCATCATTCAATTCAATTTAAAAATAAATAAAAATTCGCCACAAAATTATTTTAATTACGCGAAATTCTATTTAGTTTCGAGTTTAACCATAACACATGCATGCGCTTAGTAATCAATTATATTTTTGAAAACAAAATGTTTGTAAATTAATTGCAAACCATAACAAAAATTTTCACAACACTTAAACTAATATCATTTTCTATTAATAAACCTTAGAACTATATACATTCAACTCAACTCAACAATATTATATAGTATTTAAAAATATCTGAATTCGTAACAAAAAATTCGTAATTGTTTAAGTGGTTAGAGCATATCAAGATTAAAAACTTCAAAGTGGCAACATTCTTATAGCATAACACTCGTTTATCAACTACTCTATAAAATCTACATATTACACACACACTATGTGAAGTAGATAGCTACTTAACTATATAAAGCTTGCGATTAAGATTAGTATTCACACATTTAATTTACCTTTGCCAGTTCAGAATTACTCAGCGGTAAAAGCGTTCTAGACTGTGTTGTTAATTTACGTCGCATAAAATTTTTACTATTCGACGTATCACAACTACTCGCTATCGAACTACGTTTTCTCGCATCACTATCATTAAATCCATTTATATTGAGTATCGTTTCACCATTTTCATTACTTTGATAATTTCGTCGTACATTTGACGTTGTTGCAGCCGTTACAAACGATAAATTGTCTGTATCATCGACGTAATTATCGTCAAAATTATTGCTTGTCGGATTATACGATATTTCAATTTTAATACGATTCCTTAAACTATCCCGAATTATTAACGAATTACGATTAAAATTTAAATTATTTAAAATTATTGGTTCGACCTGTTGTGTTTCCTCCTGGATGTAGCACGGATCTTGTATATTTGAATATACTAAGTCACATGATCGTGATTTTTCTTTATTGAACGACGATGATGTTGATGAGTTGTTTGATGAGTTGTTTGACGGTGTTGATGGCAAATTGAGTGATGGATGATATGATAATCTAAAAGAAAAATGAGAAGAAAATTTATAAATGAAAACGGTATATAAGATAATATAAGTATTATATAGTTACTCATACAACATTAATAAAGAATAATAAAAAAATGACCACATAAATATTAGACGCAGCTATGCAAAGTGCGTACTGCGCAAAGTGACTTTATCGGCTTTACGACAGAACCCTCTTAATACCGCAAGTACCGGGATAATCAGATACTAAAGGGAAACTTAATTCCTAGTATGCGAACTCATAATTCAGCGCCATTTAGTTTAAAAACTTAGCCTGACAAAGGTAAGCTCTCAGATGACTTTTATTTCTCGTACATCTCGAGAGAATAAAAATGAACTCAAAAACAATAGAAGAAATCCGCAACTGCGGTTAAAATTTAATGAAATTGAAAAGATGATAAATTGGCTTAATAATACAATTTTGCAGCTTTTGAATGAAAATGAAGAACTGAAAATGGAATTATAACCAAAGCCAATGACAAACCTCAAATAAGTAATGAAGTATAATGTAGAGTAGTGAGTAGTTAACAAAAGAGACAGAATGAACAGAAGAAATATTAGTTCCCAATCCGAAGCTCTCATTATAGGAAGCAAGCAAAAGAAGCTACTTAGAGACAAGATCAAAGAAATTAACATTATTAGCCTAACCGAATAATCGGCATTGCATAAAATCGTGGAATTAATCACAGATAAGGAGTATAGAGTAATATTATTGAACAACAATGTATGGAAAATCTATAATTCTCACTCTGACTTATATATAACCTAATCGAATGGAATACATCCAAAAATAAAAACCATCGCCAAACCAAAATTTATGGCAAAGAGCTTTCATCCAACCTGTACAAAATATATAATGGTTGATCTCAAACGACAGTGGCTACAAATAAAAATGCAGCAGATATTTAAATATTTCAAAATGGTCTTTCTTTAGTTTTGCTTACTTTCAGTAACAAAAGAAATATAAGCTAGAGCTTCGATATAAAAGCTATCTTAAACATGGCAATGCATAAAGTACCAATACTGTAACCAAACGCGGAATTATTGCAACAAAGAGCCAAAATGTGAAAAATGCTCTGTGAGAACCATTGAAAAAAAACTGCAGAAGAAACGTACGAAGACAAAACTAAACTCGCCTTTATTATTTAATCTACTGTATGAGGTAGTTCTATGTAGGGTGAAAACCACTGTCTCTTACACAAGCCACCACATCAACGATATCAACAACATTTACAAAGCATCCGTTTAGTACGCACGTATTAGTTGCATTGCAACGCTATTCGATATCTCCACAATTAAAGCAACACAGGCTCTAAATTTAATCGAAGATATAAAACTCGTAGCTGCTCGAAGATAGCTACGTGAGTAAAATTGATAAAATCTATCGCAAACCAACAATTTGAAAATTTTATTAAATTAAAAATGCGACTTGATAACACACAGCTGTGCGTTAAAATTTCACAGAATTGACATTTTATTTTAACAGAACATTTTATTTGACGCCATACATTTATTTGTTCCTACAACGATGTCAAAACCTAACAAATATCCGCAAAGGCTGATACCAGACTTATTAGCCTTACAAGGCCTAAAAGGAAATGCTAAAGCATGATTCAGAAACCAGTAAACACAAATTTTACAGAAAATTACCGTAATTTTGAAACATATTATGAATTTATAAATTCAAGCAGTATGTCACTTGTATCAAAGACAAAATAAAATATGATCGAAAGCACTTTTGAACCTTTTTTAAAACTAAACATAAAATTACGGGTTTTCCTGTAGATATGACATATAATGGGCAGAAATCATGTGACCCTATTGCATAATATAAATACACATAGTACTACCATGGTATGTTAATCCATTGATGTGCTAGATATCGCTACTGGTATCGTTTTTAAAAAAATCTAAATATTTGTATATGGTATAATCGCCTAAATGTCATATATCTATACTAAATTTTGATGATATCCTATCGACCCGACATCTGGAACGTCAATGGGTAAACTGTTTTTTTCTTATGATGGTAGTACTATGTGTATTTATGTTATGTCTACTGTCATATCCAATATGTCTGCCTAGTTTTTTCAATCGGTTTATAAGCCAGATGACGTAGATGAATATGATAATCTGAGTAGCTGTGAAATGAATTTGTCCATAGAAGTTCCAACGATTTAAACAAAAGACATAAATTATGCTTTAAAAAATTTCTGTGATGGTTGTGGCCCTGACAACATACCTGCTTCGGTATTAAATGAGCTTTAGAATTACCACTCTGTCTCAATCACTTGGATTGGGAAAATTTCCGCAGATATGGAAAACTACTAGAATAACACCGATTTTTAAGGTTTAATAAAAAAATACCTATTAAAGCAACTTCGGGGTTTCCGCAAGGCTCCCACGTTGATCCTTGGATCTTTACTATTATCATCAACAGTATAACCGAAGTTATCGGATGACCTTGAAATACATAAATCAGTTGAAAGTATTAACGACACCAACCAACTATTCACCCATATTCACCTTTACATATTCACCTATGTATTGCTAAAGTCAATTCCATGCTCGTATTCATCAAAAGATGGACAGGTGATATTTATGAGCCGACTGCAATTATCTTGTAATATGCTTATGTTCGATTTCAGCTCGAGTATATATACAGCCACTGTTTGGTTATCCGAAAAATTTAAAGAATACAGAAAAAATATATACGGTTTATCACTTTGAAAGATGAATGGGAATACAATCATAATTTGCCATACCATCTATATATACAACTATCGCCGCCTATGAAGCTTGCTGTAACACCTATAAATTAATAACGGTGGAAATAGATGAGAGATTTTAAAGTCTTTTTTCATTGGAAACATACTCCTGGATTAAATCGATGCATCGTCCATACTGAAAAACATTAACATTAAAGTACCAAGCAGATGTTTAGTGTTCATGAGTTCCTGATCTAGATGTACACAGAACTAAATATGGTGACAATAAACCCATTAATATGATGTCGAAAAGTAAAATAAAATAACAAGACTTAGAACTAATTACACATTTGACAAAAAATATCTAAAACTGATCAAGCAAATTGATAACGGGAACTGCGAAATATGCAGCGTCATAGAAAACGCAAAACACACAATTGAACACTGTAAAAAATATGACGAACATATAATTAAATACAACTTCATTAATAACATGACATTAGAAGAAATTTTACTTAGTAATAATACCGACATCTACCGAGGGATCAACGAATTTCTCACAGAAATAAAATCAGAAATTTACAAGACATACAAATATTCAAACTAAATACAAGTTAAATACAAAACATACAAGTATACAATAAAACATCTTTATAACAAAAATCATTGGTGATGTGAGCGGTGACGCTCAAACCAAACAAATTAAATATAAAAATAAAAAAAAAGGTAAAATAATAACATATTCGATTTTACAATTAGTAAAGGAACTTACAAACGAAGCTTGAACCAACATTTTGCTCCATCCCTATGATTTTAGTTTTATTTTTATAAATCTAGCATGAAATCTCGAAATATGTTTATAACACTTTATATGTAATATTCAATTGAATGAATTTGACATCTTAAGCCTCGTTCTCATTAATCGAGTTATTTGAGGTTAAGTACTTGTAAAGTATAGGCGCTTTCGATTGACATGAATAAACAAAATTAACTGAATCAACTGAAGTGATTTGACTGTTCTATTCGGACCTGTCAATTCAGTTAAAAAAATTGAGCAACTGAATTAACTGAATGTGTATTTTGCTCGTGGAGTTAATTACATAGGTTGTTGTTTTTGTTTTTTTGAATTTATTTTGTTTCGCGTTCAATTTTTGAAAATTATAAAATATATATATATATATATATATATATATATATATATATATATATATATATATATATATATATATATATATATATATATATATATATATATATATATATATATATATATATATATATATATATATATATATATTATATATATATATATATATATATATATATATATATATATATATATATATAATGTATATTTTTTGTATTTTATAGCAAGTTTTAATGATTTTAATATATGCATGAATTTATTTTTTATTTTCATTCCCGCTGTAGTAAACAAAAGCCAAATATAAAATGATTTATTTTTGACATTTAACTGAAGTGATAAATACCATTCGAACACCCAAATCACTTCAGTTGCTCAATTATCAAAATAGCAATTTAATTATCTAAATAGTATCTCAATTTCAATTCTGTTAATTCATGTCATTCGAAAGCGCCTTATATATTCATTTTATATAAATGTCAATAACTCAAATTTTATATTTTAAGCTATTGTTACTGAAGCCGCTTTCATAGAAAAATTTAGCAGAATTTTTCAGTAATATTTCTTAGACAAAACATGACGGAATTAATATTTGTTTATCTTTTTTAGAAAATAACATTGAAAACAACAAGAACTGGAGTAAATTTTATTTATACTTTCACTGGTCTTTTTATATATTCCTCTTGCTCTAAAAACCTATTTTCAAAAAAGTGCTAAGCTCGCACAAATTTAATTTCGAAAAATAAAATTGTATAATTGAATTACAAAAATATTTTGTAATATATTGCTAAAATCAATGTAATTAATTAATTATATCATAAATGTTGATCATTAAAATTAGGTTATACCTATTTTCTTTCGATAATTTGATAAATTAATTTCTGAATAATAAGCAATCTAAATAAAATTCGCATGAAACGTCAAAAAATATTTTCAAAACAAGCGAGCAAACCATTAACAGTCATGTAGTGGCTTTTAATGAAATATTCACAAATTTATTTAATTTTTGCAACAAAAATTGAATTACAATTAATAAATTACATATAGGAAACCCTAAATTAGACGTGTTTAAGCTATTCGTGTTGAAAAAGAATCAATAGCCTTAATTTTAGTCTAATATGTGTTATGTTTGTTTCGTTAATTTGTTTAAAATCTGTCAATTTTTTTTTTGTTAGTCAATTTAAAATAAAAACAATTTTTTCTCCTAGCCACCTTATATCAAAATTTTCAATTTGGTTTTCGAAAATTTGAATTTAAAGGCAAGGACAACATGTTTTTCTTTCTCCGTCACACACTTGATAAGTTTATTTTTACCAATTGTTTTGTTGTATACTGTATCAATTTCATAAGAGATCAATGATTGCACTAAACGAAGAGCCAACTAATCGTCGTGTAAAACCATAACTAGTCTGTCAAAAGAAAATATTGATTTATGCTGAGTAGTCAAAAACAATGGCACTAAGCGGATACTACAGATCAAGTATATACTTTTAAAATATAGACCATTTACCAAATTTTATCAATTACCGCAATGGAAGAATAGTTTTTTAAGGAATAGAAGAAGATTAATAAATGATCAAGCAATTCAAATAGCAATAAAACAGATGTCCATGAACATGCTATATTGACACTTATACTGTGCGAGGAAAGAAAGCGTTGATCAACTGATGAGAAAAGGAACATCAGTATAACATGCTATAGTATAACATGTTAAATGATAGCTGAGATGAGTGGCGTTGTTTTCAACAATGTCTATAAAATTAAATGTTCGAGGCAAAAAATGATATTGACTGATTTGTCCATATATTTCTACTAAACCATTCCCTTAAAAACTTAAAATTATCACTTCCATTCAACAGTTGGTACTGCTACTGGAATTTATATTCCTGAGCGAATCGACTACTTCAATGCGATTATAGAAATCTGTATTTCTGCGGTTTTCTTTAATATAGCGAAATTTTCTGTCAAAGTATGGCATAAGAGTTTAATTACTCTTCTTCCAAAGAACTTTCAGTCAAATTCCGTAAAAATTACTTAAGCTCAATAAAATGCCCTGTTGATTGGGTCTTTAACAAACACATGTTAAATGTATGAGTCTTAATCTGGATGAAAGATAAAAGTAGAGAACTCATATTGAATTAAAGTGCCACAATCTCGTCATTAATTCAGATGGTGATATTGATGGTATGTCTGGTAAAAATTAGATTTAGACGACTACTATATATTGATTACTGATGAAAATCTCTTTGCATGGAACCGAAATATAAAAAATATCATCTCAACAAGATTGGAATGGTTTTAGTAAAAGGAGCCATTTTCGATTAGCGTGATCAAAATTTCAAATGGTAAACTAACCACAGTTGTAGTTCTTGGAATCACAAATCTAGGAAATTTGTTGAGTTATAGAAGGCAGATAATAGGTATTCCAGGAAGAAACAGATCCAAAAAGAAGTCGGCTGCCGCAGAAATTTACCGATAGATTTTTTATTATTGAAAATTTTACATATATTGAAAATAAGCTTAACAGTTTTCTTCACAGATGGAGCTGAAATCGTCGCAACACAATTTTATTCGACTTCTTCTACTGAGTCTACGGTCACCTTGGCTGACCATCTTTAAATTAAAGTAAGTGCTCACAACAATAGCCTTCAACTGCATTGCACTTATTAATTCACATTTCAAATGATTGTACACAACTAATAATATAGAATCTGCTTGAATTATGACATTCCTGATTCGCTCAATCATATTCTTAAGTTCTATTGACTCATAGTACCATCTTTCATTATCTATAAAAAAATTTGTCTTTCATTCCAAAATGTGTGTTTTATATTCCAAATAGAAAAAGGACTAACATTGCGATAAATCCCAACTTTTCAAGAAATGAAAAATGAATTTTCTAATTAGCACTATGAAGAATGACTAGTCAATAAATAAATCATGAGTTTGATGTAAAATTAGCAATATTTTATTTTCAATTGCTTCCAGAGGAACAACAACTATTTCAAGGCACAATGATTCAGTAGATTATAAAAAAAATGTAGTCCTGCTTCCATACTCACAAAAGGTAACGAGCTTCTTTCCAAGTATACATTTTACCCAATTACATTGAAATTCTGCACTGAAGGAGTTTTCACCTACAACACGGTCAATCATAACAATAGCTTCAAAAGCATGAATTGTACCTCCAAAGTGATACAAAATGTGTTTAGTAAAAAGTTCAGCTGTGTTAAAACAAAACGTGAGGTCATCAATAAATTGTCTCTCTTTTCGGACAGGAAAAATACAAAATGTCCTTTGTTGCTTGTGTCAATATCTGACCGCCTTAATAATGTGGCGTTTGATGAGTTTGGTGGCAATTATTCCACACCTTACGTTGACAATCCAAAGATGCTGATTCTCAACTTGACAAAGTCAGTGCGGTTTTCAAAACTCCAGAATGCATTTTATGGTTTTTAGGAAAATGCTGAGAGTATAGATAATATCAACCATAAAGTCATAACCATATAGTCAATACTTACGATACATAAATGACATGTAGGGGATTATAAATATAAAAATATTTTGATCATTTTAAAACAATACCTGTAGCGACATCTAACACGTCAACGGCCAAACATACTATGGTAGTACTATGTGTATTTATATTATGTATCCACATTATCTCGACTCCGGCCTTCTCTATAAACTATAGGTTTTAATTCTCTCTTGAACATTTAAATAGTCATTTTGAAGTAGGATTATTATTAATTTTCCACCTAGCGGTAAAACCGTGCGTAAATACTCTAAGAACATAGCAAGAGTAGTTGTACGATTACAATTTGATTAATTTAGCAAAAACACATACATGGTCGACTGGAAGCCATTATTTCTATCTTTTGTTTATTTTGTGATT
This sequence comes from Tipula confusa, assembly GCA_963556175.1. Classification (NCBI taxonomy): domain Eukaryota; kingdom Metazoa; phylum Arthropoda; class Insecta; order Diptera; family Tipulidae; genus Tipula; species Tipula confusa. Next base: position 156,650,039 of record OY744475.1, on the reverse strand, counting down.
TTGTTTTTACAATGAAAACGTAATATTTTCTAGTAGTCGCAGAACCACAATAGGGAGGAAGTGGGGTTAATTTTAGCACTACTGTTTTCCCCCGCGGAATGGTTAAATTTAGATTATGGAATTTTTTTGTAGATTGCATATTTTTACAAGACAATTGAAAGTTTTAGGTTTAAGAAATCACCTGGTATAAGGTTATCACTAAAAACCATTGTTTTTACGGAACAGGCATATAAATAATGAAATAAACGAAATCTTAAAAAATCATTAAATCGTGATGGATCTAACTAAACAAATTAAGACTATACTCAGCTTCAAAATGAAACAGCCTCGAATAGCTTTTTATATTAATATTAAAGTCATTCGATCGTCAGATTTGGTTCATCTATAAAAAAATGTTGAATTACTGAAAGTAACTTCCAAAATTGGTTATCAAATTACTCAATGTGATCGTGATTTGTTTACCATTCACATCTAGTAAACGTATTCTATATTTGCCCAGGTGGTCTGGCCATTATAAAATAATTGTTACAATTTAGTAAGTGTATATTTATTTAAAAATTTTAAATATTTATTTAAGTTAAAGAATTCGTCGGCCCAAACATTAAAATACATAAACATTTAAATTATCGAACAATATAAATTGTATATGAAGTAGGTATGTTTACAGTTATTAAACATATACTATTAGTAATTAAGAGCTGAACACACATGACGAGACTGTAATGTAAATATGTTGGTCATGGTTGCAAATCACAAAACACTGCTATACATCAAGTACACAGTGTTCCAGTACTATACGATCTATTTGTGTATTTTGGTAAAACTTTAGATATTTTATAGTACATTTTCTATAGTTATCTAAAAATAAACTATTATCTCAAACTATGTACAATAAATCATTTTACAATTTATTATTCTTTAAAAGTTGGATAATAGAATACATACATCTCATGTTGGCTTTACTGATCATTCGCATATAGGTAGATTAGTTTTTCGCATAGTTTTTAATTGATTTCATCTTCCTTATAAGCATGTTAAATCTCTTGCTATTTTCATTTTATAAATATTTAGAAGAAAAATAACCAAATCTTATATATGATAAACTAAAATTATACTTATTTCTGTAAACAATGCTGGTTTGTTTATTTAAGATAAATTTCGTGTGTCACTCTTTGGTTATTTCGGTAAAAATTAAGAATCTAATTAAATTTGTGCGCTCTTTATATCTAATAATAGTAATAACCGATTTTCACCTAATAAGTACATAGTTTAACAGGCTACAGCAGCTACGATTTTTAATAAATCGTATCTTAGACTATACCAATTTAAATAAAACATGGCGCGTCAGCGGAGAGCTACATTTTGCCGAGGCAACATTTTCACAATAGCTATTTCTGTATTGTATTTTGAAAAGAAGTTAAAATTACAGGAGTCGTTTGGACATACGCCCGAATTGTAATGAAAATGATCTACCAGAAGAAATTGAGTTAGCACCGAAGAATGCAGTTTGCTGCCACAGTATTCGCAGTTTTTTTATGAAAAGGCTTATAATGAATTTGTCAAATGGTGCGAAGAAAGTTATAATTTACTCAGAATAGGTGCTTTTGGCTTATTTTCATGAAAATAATGTACCAGTGAGGCTTCCATGCTATGATTTCATTATTATTCTGAAATAATCGCTTTTTTGAAAAGATCTTCTGATGATTATAAGCATGGTTGTGCGTCGACACGTCAACAAATTTTGTTGAAGTTCACGCGTCAACAATGCGTCAACATTATGTCGACTTCAATTTCATATCGACAATGACGTAATGTCAAGAAAAAAAAATTATTTCGATAATTTCTTTTGTTTTTGTTTCTTTTTTTTTGGTTTTTCCTCTCTAATTCTATCCGAATTTTTCGTTAATTTTTTATTTTGTTTTACTTTACAACAGTAAGATCCCATAGTTTTACAATCAATGTGGCAACCAGCGACTCAGCAACAACTTTAAGTAAGAATACGACAGATTGAGTCCACATGTTACTGACCAGTGAAGTGTTAAGAACTGAACGAAAATGTTTCGTTTAAATCAATTGTCATTTAACAAAGTTAACAGAGCAAAAATTAAGGAACAAACTGTAGGAAATGTCAAATAATTTTGTACTCAACCTCAAACCAAGAGAATTTGTTGAATTAGCCAGAATAAGTAACATTTGTCAATTTCCGATATCTACCTTAATTTTTCTTAAGTTTGGGCGAAAAATGTGAAAAACGTGATATTGTCGGTTTTATCTTTTATTTGCAATTGAGCAAGTGACTGATTTTCTCTTATCACAACTGCCGAACTGATTGAGTTGAATGACTTTAGCGAAAATAGAAATAACGGGGTTTCCAATAAGAGGTTTCATTTTGATATTAAAAATTGTAAAAAGGAAAGTATGCAATTAACATTTGAAAACGATATCAGCCAAATGGGCGCCACAACTACGTTTGCAGCACCATATCCTTTTCATGAAATGTTCCATGACCAATTTGCGCATTTGCGGCTGTATGTCCTCGATAACTTTACGAAGTCCGCCTTTAAGATATTGAATCGATTGTGAAGCATTGGGATAGACCTTATCTTTCACGTGGTTCCAAAGAAAAAAGTTTAAATATGTTAAATCGCAAGATCTGGGTGGCCAATTGTGATCATCTATTCGAGAAAAAACACGGTCAGGAAACATTTCTTGCAAAATTGCGATTGTTTCGTTGCTTGTGTGACATGTAGCGCCATTTTGCTGAAAATAACCGTCGCCCAATCGACAAACCTGGGTTTTTTTCAACACTACGGGCTACAGGAGTAGTATTCTTAGTTGTTCTTGAGCGACACACACGGTTTTGATTCTTCACATCACTAACTTGTCACAGCAGCTCAAATTTTTCCACCAGTTTCACTATTACTGGCCGAGAAGTTGCTTCACGACGCCAAAAAAGTGCTTTAGTTTTGCAAAATTTTCACCAGTTTTGTAGTGCATTTTAACAATTTCAATGCATTGTTGAAGCGTGTTTCGTACAATTTTTAGTAATGGCGTAGTTTTTACTTGTCAAATGTCAAAAGATGACAGCAGCCCCAATAGCAGGCTATTCAAAATGAAACTTCTTATTGGGTAACCCATTATTTTTAAATATTTAAAATAGAAAAATATTAAAGACCCAAATGTTTTTTGGAATTCAGCGGACATAAAAGTTTCTGAGTCTTCTAGTTTGGCCAGAAAATGTTTAAAAATTCCAGCCAGTTCCGGAAAACTTAAAAAAAAATTCCAACTGTGTTATATCAGTACTATTTTTCTATTTTTATTGTTGACGCTTCAACAATTCACGTCGACAAAACTTGTTATTGTTGACTCTACAAAAATGCATCGACAATAATTGTCGATGTCGACGTTTGTTGACGTCGCAAATCCCTGGTTATAAGCCAAATAAATCCAAAGTTCTTTCAAAAGAAGACATTGTAACGCTTCGAATGATTTTGAACAAACAAAAATTATTCTCCACGTTTTCAGATTTGATTCACAGGAAGAAAAGATGCGTGGGTTTTTGAAAGTATGTGTGAATCACGTGTAAACGCAGGACACTAATTTGATGCTGACTATACCCAACCGGCAACCAAATCAAATAAATGTTGCACTAATTCATCACTCAAAAAAAACAACGATACTTTACAACAACATATTTTTAATAAAAAAAATCAAATTTTAGCAAAAAACATACTTAATAATAAAACAAATCCAAAAAAACTTAACAACAAAAAAATATATATTTTTCATAACTTAATTAAACTTTACTAAAAGAAAACCTAATTCTAAAAGTTACCCCTACAACTAAAATTTACAAAACTTAAATTACACCCCTCACCAACAATGATCTTAAATACAAATATTTTGGTTTGTTGATTGTCGTTGTAGTTGGGGTGATGACGATCTTTAATGTTGACGTCGCAATATCGTTACTGTTTGCGTTACTTTCATTATTTGATGCCGATGATTATACGAGTATATTTTTCGTCGAAGTCAACGTGATAAATTTTTGAGTTGACTTAGGGTCTTTGTCAATGTATTAAAAATATTTAGTTAAACAAATTGGGGAAAATAAATAATCAAGGGGAAATATATTTAACTAAAAATTTAATTTTACCGAGTAACCGTTTAATAGTTAAAATTTTGACAGCTATACATCGTACAAATATATACAAAATAATCGCATCGAAAACAAAATATATCTAATTCACAAAGCCAGCTATATAGCCGTCTTTGCTAATTCGCATGCGGTAACAATATATATGTATCGGTAACAAACATATATATTATGCGTATTTTATTTATAAGAATTAGAATGAAAAATTTCCCCTTATTTCAATAAAAACAAACAAAAAGTTGAATTGAAATTTATCCAGACGGAATGATATTGTTGTTGTAAAATTCCCAATAAAATATAGTTAATATACGCCAACTATGATTTTAATTTTATTATTTCATAAGTAACCACAGTGATTTTATCAAAACTGAGATTATGATTTTTTAAGTTCACTTGTCAAAATTTATAGACGGTCTCGTTAAATTTTTTATAGATTTTTTGAGGTGAATAAAAAAAAATATTTAACTTTAGCTGTCAAAATTTTCATTTTTAACATGTTTTAACACATTCACAAAGACCATTAATTAGTATACCATATTTTCATCAATCTTTTTGATTGACTATATGTACTATTGTGGAGCACTAAATAAAACATTCAACTTATATAATCACACACTCAATAAAGTCTATATATATATATTTATGAACTATATTATATCTTATAGATATAATTACAAAGTTTTAAAGAAAAATTTTAAAAAAAATTTTTATTTTTTTTTTATTTAACTTTCTGTCATTAAGTGTTTAAAATCGACTACCTTATTCAAATTTTTTCCGATCTTTCAAAATAAAAAATTATAACACGAAGTATAACATTTTAGAACTATTATTGAGTTAAAACAGTTCAAATCTCAAACTTTTATATTCATTTATATTTTTATTTCGATTACTAAGCCAACATTTTTTTATTTAAAATTATTAATTTAATTTACTGTATAAATAAATAATAAATTATTTATTTTTATAATTTATTTATAATAAATTAAAATAATTTTTCGTAATTTTAATTAGTATGAGAGTATAGAGTATACAAACACGAAAAAATGTAGATGCCAGACGAAAATAATTAGTGGGAAATTATGTGTTTTAAATTTTCTACCAAAGTCGATCAATTTCGAATGGTTGATCAAAGGCGATCGAAATCAATAGTAAGGCCTCTTGTTCGGATTTAGATGGCGAAATATATTTTTTTTTATTAGATTTTGGTTTTTTTATTTTGATCTTTGTGATGGTGTGATGGTGGTTGAGCCATTACAACATAATAAAATTTATTACAATTTGTTACAAATTTTAATTGATTGGTAAAATTTATTACTAATTAATTAAAATTTGATTAGTAATAAAGAAGATATAAAAAAAAGGAAGATATAACATTTGATAACAATTTTAAAATATAAAAAACATTAAAAACATTGACAAATTTAAAAATTAACACTTGGAAATGCATCAAATAATTCACATTTGAAACGCGGAAAAAAAATTTTTTTAATCCAGATTTGAAAGGATTAAGTTTTCTACAAATTTTTAAATCAACAGGAAAATTATTAAAGATTTTAAGAGCCAAAATTAAAAATGAATTTTGAAATTAGTTATTGTAAACCTCCTAAAGACGCCTCCAAAAGTTCTGGTAAGGTGCTTATACCCCCCATAATAGGACATGAAGTCTCTCTAAGCAGGATATTCACACCCAGCAAGGTTGGATGCGCTGATAGCTCATTTAAACCCCTCAAATCCGCTGGAGGTAATGGTAATTTTCCAGTTCTTCTGCAAATGGGTATTGAAGAGATTCTTCCTAGCTTGGTCCAGATCATTCGAGCCAGCTATGCTTTTAACTACATTCCAAAACTGTAGAGTAAAATAAATGTGGTCTTTATGCCAAAAGGAGAGGAGTCGTCCAGATACCCAGCCCAAAGCATATCGTCCAATTAGCCTCATGTCGTTTCTATTAAAAAAGATGGAGAAAGTTTGGATTACCATATATGAAAAGGAACCTACTTTATAGAAATCATAGTATGCTTATCAGTCTGGCAAATATACGGTGACGGCTATTAGTAGTCTGATCACTAAAATTGAAAGTACTTTTGACGTTAAAGCAATCGTCATTTGCGGCTATGTTAACATTGAAGGTGCTTTTTAGCATGTGAAAACGGAATTGAGCTTCTTACAATTAAGTTGATTGGTTCGATGCTGAAAAATAGAATTATTACAGCTAAATTACGTAGTGAATCAGATAGATTCTTGATAGTTATCAAGGCTGCAAAGGGATGCCCCTCCTTTACTATGGTAAAGGATTGCCTCCTTTACTATGGGCAATTGTTGTTTATGAACTCCTGACCCTTCTGAGTAGCCATGGACATGATATTCTTGATAGAGAAAATTGACATTGTCATTTCCGAACTTATGCAGAATGCCCTTGGGGTGATATGGCAATGGTATATTCACGAAGGGCTTAGTGTCAGTCCGAATAAAACGGTTATTGCTCTTTACCAAGAGGAAAACGCTTGGACATCGAGATGCTCCTAGGGCTCGTTTCATTGCACCTGCATGTCAAAAAGGTCGCTGCAATTAGACGCGGCCTTGAGGATGCAAGCAGAAGAAAATTTTCAACAGCGCAATATGGTTGGCTACTTGGAAATTCTTCGGGAGTCTCAGGCAAAACATTACATTAGAATGCCTTTCAACAGTATGCCAGCCAAACTAGATTTCGATAAGACCTTTTGTGTTTTGTTGCCGAATAGAGACAGTTGGAGAACAGGAGACCATCTCTTGAAAGAGGGTTCACAGCATGGTACACATACGGTTCCAAAACAGTAGGCGGAGCAGGAGTAGGAATATATAGGAAATAAAATGCTCTTTTCAAGTCCTTGGGATCCAATGCTACAGTTTCCCAATCAGAAATGCATGCCATAGTACTTTGTGCCAGAATACGCATGAAAAACGGCCTGGATTGCTAAGGCGTTTTTTGTATTGGACAGTTCAGCAGCCTTAAAGGCTCTTAGGTCCCATACCATTGAAATAAAACTGGTGTCACTAAGGCCCACCTTAGAACAGCGATGAAACGCTTGGAGGACATTGAAAGGTCTTTTTTTGGCGCAGATTCCAGGACTACGACAGACGAAGAGTTTTATTTCACCTTCATCAAATCGAGTTAATGAATTTCTCGTACTTGCGGCAAACCTGAATTGAAGCTACTAACTGAATTCCTCACAGGCCATGTTCCTCTAAGATATCATCTTAAAAATAGGGGTCTAAGCGCGATGAATGTTTTTCTCTTCTGTAATATGAAAGTTGAATCAGCGGAACATGTCCTGTGCCAATTTGCAGCAATTTTCCGCCAACGACTGAAATATTTAAGTGGGAGAATAATGAACCCAGACCAAATGATTCTTGGGCCGTCCAGAGATGCTTTCGGGTTTATCAAGGGATTGAATATTAACTAGACGATTGATTAATAAGGGTTTAAGCACACAAGATCTTTAAGGTCGCGGCGAAGCTTGTGGCTACAATGCCCATATGACTACAATGCCCACGATGATGATTTTTCTCTCCATAATCGACTGACCACACAATTTATCCTCTAACCACTTGCACTGACTTTCATTTAACAGCAATAAACAACAATACAACACCATACAAAACTATTTTAGTGACACATTTACATTCTTTGAAAATATAAATTATTAAGGAAGGTCAGAGTAATGAAAGAAAATTTATATAAGGCCTCAAATGTCTACGAACAGGTATCTGCATATGCATATATTTTGGTCGTCGATGTACACATAATAAAATAATAAGCAACTAAATTTATACGGTTCAGTAATTCTCCAACTTAAAGTTGTTACACAAAAAATGTTTATTCAAGAAAACCGAAAAGTATTAATAGTGGAATCACCATTACATGTGTTTGAATTACGTCAGAAATAATATATGCGGACGGAATAAAGTATAGAGTAATTTTTGAAGTTGTGTAGTACTATATTTCAAAATTGGTATAATTTTTACAAAATATAGTATATAAATTAGAAGATTTAATATTCTTGGGACCGAAACGGTGTTTTTGATTTAAAATTGAATTTCTAAAACACTACAGCTTACAAATCATAACTCAATGGACATTGATGGACATCATACCATTAATGGAATAAATAAAAGAATATTTCAAATATAAGCTTAGCTATGGCTGTTTTAAAAGTATCGCGTCTGGAGGCCAATTGTTGTGCCCAAATTTTTTTAAGAACAAATAACAAGAATTGTTAATCTTGACATACATTTTCCAAATTGATAAGTACGACTATAGTCAATTAAATTCGAAAGTTAGTTTACTTAGTTTTTCCAGTAATAAGATTTCCAGATTAAGTGTGCCGACTGCTCTAGCAAAATCGGTAAAAACCCCACATCGACCTAAGCCATCGCGTAAACTTTATTGATTAAATTACTTTGAAAAACAGATTAATTAACAATCGTTAAATACCTGGAAAAAATGTATGCTGACGTCCGCTGATCCTAATAGTGGAAGTATAATACGTCATTGACCGTTGAATCGAATACATAGTTTTGGAATACAGATAGTAATGAAATTCTACGATGATTTAGAAAACTACAATATTTCAAAATAAATGAATATAGAAAAGTAAGTGTACGTTTCCACCAAAAGTTGGTTGTTACATCACACCTCACACGGATAGTATACATTCTCAAAAAAATTACGTCTCAACACAAAATTTATTACCTACACAAGCAAACAAAAAACAACCGATTTGTAGAAAAAACAACCGATTTGTACTAATGAAGAGATCTTTTGCTGTTGTTTTTTTTTTACATTGGTACTAAAATATAAAATTTCCTCTAGGAAATTTTATGGAGTATCATTTCTTTGAAAAGTGTCATTATCATGTATGTTTATTGCGATTCAAATTTAAATAAAAATTATTTATTGTTTTAAAACACTAAAAGCCATTTATTTTTTATTAAACTTTAAACATTTTAGATTTGCAACCATTTACAGTAATGTTTTATGAAACAAATCAACGTTAAAATTCAAATATTTAAATTTATGATTCTAATACATAGAATTTCAATACACACACATATAAAAATTAAAATATTTCCCTTTGTAAAAAAATCGATTTTTTGGTCGAAACCAAGAGTAAGTATAAAAACGGACGTTTGATTGTTTGCATTACTAAATTTTTTAAAGGATCATTGTTATACGAGGAAGTCGAGCTAACGCGGAACAGAAAAAGGCTTTTTAAACCTATTTAGAGAACAAGATTGTTTTTGCTTCATGAAAGGTAAATAAATTTATTGTTTGTTTATATAAAATTATATGCTAAATCATAACCCTTTAAGATTCGAATGTGAAGCGGGTGTTAATACCCAATAGCAAAAATTGGAGCCACTGTCAAAAATTTTAATGCAATGGAGGTGCATTTAAACGTTCGGAACAGTGGAGGCAATATTGGAGAGACTTCTAGTATGCTTATGCGTAAATTTTAATTTTTTTTAAATAATTATGAGATTTTGTCAATTTTACACGTATAACGTACAAGCTAAAAATGTAAAGAGAAACGGCAAAATGAAGCTAGTGGCAAATGGGATGATAAAGCTCGATGGTGAACGAAGAAAAGGAGTTTAACAATCTAATGTAATATATAAATTTAATATTATTATGATAAATTTGTTTCAGACAGTATCTTACCAAGAATTGATGAATCTTACTAATTCAACTTCAAGAGAAACCGAATTATTTACTCCTAGCCACAACGAACCGTTACCCGAAAATTATTGCATAAAAAATTAGGACCGACAATATCGAAAATGAAATAACTCATTATTTGAAGCTCGAAAAACATAAATTATATCTAAAACAGAAAATAAAAACTGCTCATTGAGCACAAAAGACTGTTGCACTAGCATCAATAAGTTAAACATCAAAAGAACTAAAACATATTAAGAAATTTATCAAAATCCAAATCGCAATTAAAAAATTTGAGATCAAATTGATATTTATTTCAATAACTTTGATTTCATGAGAATAAATTTTAAAAAAACTGTTTCTGTAAAATAATGTAATTTAATTATTTATATTATAAAATTCATGAAACGTCTCTGGCCCGCTTTGAAGATATGACTCAAAATTATTATCCAAAATAATTTCATCGTCTTTAACTTCCTCGGCTTCTATTTCATCGTATGGTACATTTGCACGTTTCATTAAATTGTGGAGAACAGCGCATGCATAGTACCTGTTTTTTTTGTGGTGAAAATCTCATCAACCTACCTTACCCAACATCCTAAATTTTCATTTAAAGACTCAGATGCAGTGCTCTACACAATTACGGATAGTAACAATGTACACGCATTTTGCGATGCACTTTCCGTATATTTGACTCCCATAGGAGTCATCATATATGGACGCAGTTCGTAACCACTGTCACCTGATAATTTAGTTGATACATATATAATTATAAAGTTTTACAAATACATATAAGTTCACAACCAATACCTATGAGCAACGTGTTATTATTTCTATTTGAGTGTAAATTCACCATAAATGATTTGGCTTGCGAGTTCGACCAAACGTATGCATCTGTGCTGTCCCTCCGTACCTTGCGTTTATGTAAAGTATTTAAATCATAATGACAAATCTAAAATGTACATAAACAAAAAAATAATTGATTGGTTTAAATTTTGTTAAATACACTAACTATTTGAACATTTTTAGTATGTGTCCTTTTTCTCCTACTGTAACAAGCATGTTCCACGGATGCATTCGGCTTTTAAATATTTATGTGGCTGCTGTCAATAGCGCTAATTATGCTTGTAAATGAAACTTCTCATAGAACTAAAAAATAAAAATTGTAAAATAAATTTACATTTTTAAATTGATTTAAGTTAAATGGTTAAATGTTTATTTTACCTTGATTTGAGTGAAATCTTTGTTTCTATATTGTAAGAAACTATAATTGTGAGCCCACTTAAGTTATCTGCTATTGCTTTGCCAACAATATCAACACACCTAAATACTATCATTTGGGATATGCCAAATAGAAAATCGCGACAGACATTTTGCTGATATCCACCTTAAAATCAAAAATTCATTTTAAATCCCTAAAGAATTTATATATAAATAAGTGTTTTCCATTGGCCACAACACACAAGAATGTCAAAAATTAAATATAAATGTCCTGCAATTGATTTACATTTTTGTGAATAACGCAATATTTGCTGTAAATCAGCAACCAATTTATGTACCAACATTTTTTAACCAACATAACGGGATTATGATTTTCTCTTAATCTCAACCTTAATATTCTAAGGCTTTTCGTTTAACGTCTCTCATTAATTAAGTCGATTAATATGCGACGAAACATTTTAAAACTAAAACTACGTTTCGATAAATATTTTTAATTATTTTCGATTAAAATTTTCTTTGAATTTTTTCGTCTAAACTCACTTTATAACAACACCAAATCAAACAAAAACACGTCAAAGTGGTTTTAGACAATTAAAAATATGATACAGCAAAACTACCCGCTTACTATATATGTCAATGTATAAAATACCAAATAAGCTTTTTGTGATAAAAATTGTGAAAAAGTGGTTTGTATCACTTTTTTGTTTTTTTTTTCACATTTTCTTGTTTTTTTATAGAATTATAGCTGATTGACATTCAACGAATTTTGAAGAAGAAATGGATATTGAAATCAATTTTGTTAAAATTGAAAAAAAAAAAAAAAAAATTACAACATGGCTTTTATTTGTGTTTGTGACCAAAACATAGTATATTTAACTAATCTTATACATGTATTGTAATCTTTTTATAATTTTTGCTAATTTTTGGGTGTTGGGTGTGCCTCAATAGGGTAGGGTTTGATGACTAACATAGTTTATATTCCAACTTTGTAATTATGTAGAAACTACCAAATGTGTCTAGTATACTCCAAGTGGTAACACCCGGGTAACGATGGAATACTCATCGGCTAAATACTAGAGGCGAGTGCAATCAATATACTATAAAATCGCAATGAGTGAAATAAACAAGGAAAAAATTACCTCAGGTGGTATACCTGAAGCTCAGAGAAATCCACTCTCTTCGGAGATCGGTCTCATGGATTCTGGGGCAGACCAATCATTTCTATAGTATAATTATTACAACCAATCCCAAGATATGTTAGGGAAAAATAATAATATTCAACTTTCATATCCATTCCAAAGGAGTCAGAAGTTGACTCGATCTCCTACAAAAGTCACTAGCCCTTTGTTGGAAGGCAACATTAAATTAGTGCAACAAAAAGAGCAAATCGTGCTAAAAAATAAGGAAACCCCGAACAACGAAATGTTGCAAGATAACTGCAATCGTTCTTTAAATGAGAAAAACTGTACAGTGAATTGTGCAAAGCCAATAGTGCATTGGTCGATTCCACAAATATAAACAAGCGACTGAATCAAACAATTGCATGGATGCAGGAGCGAATAAGAGTTCTAGAAAACGAAGTTAGTACTCTTAAATCAAAGGAAGTCAATAGTCAAAAGACTAATATAATAACAACAGCTGTGCAAGAGTACCATACAGATGAAGAAGAACTAGCTAGGGAAACGGAGTTTGTAAGAGTTATAAATCGTAGGAACAAAAGGAAACGAAATAGTACCCCATCTCCGCCTCAATTATAATTAAATTTTTCAAAGGTTATATCAAAAAAGGCACAAAAACTAGCTCAAACCCCCACCAATAGTAATAAATGAAATCAAAGATTATGATTTACTGTATGAAAAAATAAAAACAATAACTGCAACAGATCAGTTTAATGCAAAGGTGATGAATGGAAACAACATCAAAATAAATTTGAAAGATAGTGAAAAATTTTTGTTACCGACAAGTAACAAAAATGCTCAATGAAGAAAAGCACTGTTGGCACACGTTTGAAGACAAACAAACTAGATCAATCAGAGTGATGGCTAAAAACCTTCAATACACAAGTAAAATAGAAAAGATACTTGATGACTTAAAAGTTCAGCGATTTAAAGCTGTTGGTGCATCAATTCAACTAAAAAACCTTCGATTTCGATGAGATAATCGAAAAAATATATCAAATTATGTACATCTTAGGATGCAAAGTGATTATACAGCCTATAAGAAGGTCTAAGCTTATACCACAATGTCATTAATGCCAAGCGTATGGACATACACAAAAGTACTGCAATAAGGAACCAAGATGTGTCAAATGTATCGGAAAACATCATACAAGAAATTGCTTAGTACCAAAAAATGGAGCAGGTCAAATGCGTTCACTGTGGAGAAAATCATCTCGCTAACTATAGAGGAAGCAGTGTTGCTATAGAATTACAAAGCATTAAGTTTAAAAAAATGAATGAAAAAAATTCAAATTTAAGTAGAAAACCAACCATTCGGAAAAACAAGCCAAAAGTAATACGACGAAAAGTATTGGAAATTCCTCTGGAGGAAATGAGCAATTTGACTTACGCTCAAGTATTAAGGAGTAAAGTAAATCAAAGAGAAACTACCCAAAGTGCGGAAACTAATGAAACTCTGATATTGACAGAAAAATGGCCAATGATCTTAGAATTATATGCTGGAATACCAATGGACTAACGCAACATCAACAAGAATTGCAGGTGGTCTTGGAAACAGAAAAAAGACATATGTCTTATCACGGAAACTCACTTTACTAGACAATCAAATATTAAATTTAAAAATTATCAAGTATATAAAACCAATCACCTGGAAAACACTGCTAAAAGAGGTAGCGTTGTTATAATTAGAAATAATATCCACCATTACGAAGAGCTGAAATATGAAACAGTTGAAATACAAGCAACTGCTGTTACGTCAAAACGAAAAACAATTATGTTAGTGTTGTTAGTGTTTACTGCCCTCCGAAACACGCGTTAAAAGAAAAAGATTATATTGAATTCTTCAGTAAACTAGGAAAAAGATACATAATTGGAGGAGATTTTAATGCAAAAAATGTCCATTGGGGTTCTAGGCTAACAACGACTAAAGGTAAAGAACTGCTTAAAACTGTCAGAAAATGCGATAGTTAAACCTTGTCAACTAGAAAACCAACCTACTGGCTTACAGATCAAAACAAAATACCAGACTTAATTGATTTTTTTATAATCAAAAATATTTCAATGAACCATATACAAGTAGACGAAAGTCGAGACCTAAACTAGGACCATTCTCTTATACTTTTGACATTAAGTGAAAAAATTATTCAAAAAGAAAGAAATCCAAGCCTAATAAATAAACGCACTTGTTGGGAATACTTTAGGCAGTCCTTAGAAGAAAAAATTAACCTAAAGGTTCCATTAAAAAACGAGGAGCAAGTAGAAAACGAAGTTCTAAAATTTTTAAATGATATACAACAATCAGCCTGGGAAAGTACCCCATAAATTAAATATAAAATAAAAGAAAACAACTATCCTAAAGAAATTAGAGAACTCTTGGCAGAAAAAAGAAGTGCAAAAAGAATATGGCAGCAAACAAGCGTCCTCAATATAAAACTAAGTTAAACAATTTAACTCAACAGTTAAGATTGAAAACCCAAAAAGTGACAGATGAGTCAATCAGTAACTGTCTAAAAAAAACAACTAATGATAGCAGGACTGATTATTAACTTTGGAAAGCAACCAAAAAAATTAAAAGGCCAACAATGAAAGAAAGAACCCTCCATTAAGAATAGAAGGGGAGAAATGGGCTCGAAATAACGAAGATAAAGTTCAATGTTTTGCAGAGCACCTCGAAATATTCCAACCGCATGATGATAAAACTTTAGAATCTCAAATAATAACGGGTGAATCTGAAAAAGAAAGAGAAGAAATTCTATTGACGTCACCAAAAGAAGTCATGCATGAGATAAAATTCAATATGAATTCGAAAAAAGCTCCTGGTTATGATCTTATTACTACAGAAATTTTAAAAGAACTACCAAGGAAGGCTCTAGTTAAGCTTACTTATCTTATCAATGCAGCATTTAGAATCAAATTTGTGCCCAGTTTGTGGAAAATTGCAGAATTAATAATTATACCAAAACCTGGAACCAATTTCGTTGTTGCCAGTTACATATAAACTCTTTGAGAAACTACTGATCAAAAGGTTAAATCTGAAAATCGAAAGGAATAACTTAATCCCAAATCATCAGTTCGGATTTCGTCGTCAACACTCAACAATACAATAAGTACACAGAGTAATCAATGTAATTGAGAAAGCACTTGAAGAGAAAAATGTCTGCTCCACGATATTTTTAGATGTTGTGCAAGATTAGTCCAGGAGACTAGATTGTAATAAAATAAAATAAACAAACTCAATTTATTTAAAATGAAAAAAAAATGTGATATAGCGCCACAAAATGGCCACCCTGGTTTGGTTCGTTCTCTCAAATTTTATTTTTTAATATAAAATTTTTTTTAATTACTAAAGCTACTTAGTGACAGTTGTTATCACTTTCAGGTCAAAAGTTTAATTAACTACAACTTACAGCTTGGACAAATTAATGACGTAGATATGGGACTTACATTAGAGTTTAGTTGGACTAATTACTATTCTTCAGATCTATCAGATCTATATTGTATATGTATATTTTTCAGGTAGATAAGAAGAATTAATTAAGAGATTTAATACATGATTTCAGATTAAATTATAAATTTTTTTTTATTAATTTTTATTTTATTTAAAAAAAGATGTTTTACAAAGAA
This sequence comes from Tipula confusa, assembly GCA_963556175.1. Taxonomy (NCBI): domain Eukaryota; kingdom Metazoa; phylum Arthropoda; class Insecta; order Diptera; family Tipulidae; genus Tipula; species Tipula confusa. Next base: position 156,634,165 of record OY744475.1, on the reverse strand, counting down.
ACTACTTAGATTCTAACAATATAATAATAAAGCCACTTCTATGTGTTCTTCCCATAAAGTGTTGTTTCGGTTGATTTTGCGTTATGCGCTTTACTCAGACAACTGACTCAAAAGGTTTTAGTCTTTTGAGTCTTCTTATAATACCCTCTTGATGAAGTAGTCCTACAGCTTCAATATTAGGGTGATGATGGAGCCTCTCCTGATGTTTTTGAGCACATTCCTTTATTTCACTTGCCACTTTGTCTATTTCGACATCTCTATGAAGGCTACTATTACGAGTGTACCAAGGGGCGTTTACAATCCCTCTTGAACTATCTGTTGATTTCTGGTTTTGGTGCATCCTCATAGTTGTATCCCATAAGTCCAGACCGGCTTGAGCACTTGTTTATAAAGCATAAGTTTATAATGAATAGATAACTGAACGTTTTTTCCAATTAACCAGTACATTTTTTTATATTTTAACTGAAGCTCTTCTGCTTTCTTTTTCACATGTACTTTCCACTTTAACTTTGCGTCAAGTTTCATACCAAGGTATTTTGCTTAATTTGCATGTGGTACAGGGATATTATTGAGAGTCACAGGTAGTGGTTCTATTGACCTATTAGTGAAGTTAATGTGAGTAGACTTTGATTCATTTACTTTAATTATCCACTTAGTAACCCAGTTTTGTAGTAAGTCGATTGCAAGGAGTGGCCCTAAGACACTCTCTTGCGGGACTCCTGCTTTAGCTTCTTTTATGCTGGAGTAAGGTCCTTCCTGCTTAACTCTAAAGTTTCTTCTTTTCAGGTATGACTTTAGTAGTTCGCAACTCTCAAATGGCAGAGTTTCCTTGAATTTAAATATTAAACCATCTCGCCAGACTTTGTCAAATGCCTGTGCTATATCCAGAAATATAGCTGAACAAAACTTTTTTTCCTCTAAGGATTTTTCTATTAATTCTGTTATTCTATGGACAATCGATCAATTGTGGAGTGTTTCTCTCTAAATCCAAACTGATGGGACGGAACAGTTCCTGATTTTAAAATTTCTGGTTTAATTAGTTTGAATAATAATCTCTCAAACAGTTTTGACATAATGGGAAGAAGTGATTTTGGCCTGTACGAGGTTAATTCACTTGGTGGCTTACTTGGTTTAGGTATCATTTTCACTTCTGCAAATTTCCAAGATAGGGGGACATAACGGAGTCTAAAGAAAGCATTAATCATGTCCGATATTTGTTAATAGCTTTATTAGGTAGTTGTTTAAGAATCTATCCAGTTATCAAGTCATATCCTGGTGTTTTTTTATTTCTTGCTTCACTTCTTTAGCATTAGTCAATGGGATTTCCTGTCTCAGGATGGTTGTATGGTTTTCAATCAGTATATCCTGTTGATTAGGTGTTGTTAAATTGGGGTGAAAGGTACTCTCGAGATGATCCGAGAACCTTTCTGCTTTTTCTTCTTTGGTTTTAGCCAGGCGACCATTATTTGTTCTTATTGGTGTTAAATTATTTAATCTATTTTTGACAGCTGAGTCTCGTTTACCTTGCCATTCCCTTCGGGTACTTCTTTTCTCTATAACTAGTGATTTAATTTCCATTGGGAAGCATTTGCCAGCTATTTTTTTGTTTGTTGTATTAGTGCTTTTAAAAGCTGCTTGCTATATATCTATGACGAGCTTTTCCACCTCTTGTTCTAATGTTTCTTCTGATGAAAGTTGTGTGTTTAAAATGATGCTATTGTTTAGTTCATTCCTAAAATTTTTCCAGTCAGTATATTTATTTGTTAACATTGGCTGCTTATCATTTGTAATTATTGTATCACTTATTATCATTAAAATAGAGTAATGGTCAGATATCAAATCCTTCCTGCACTTGTATATAATCAGCCGGGATTTTTCTTGTTATAAAAAAGTCAATTAAGTCTGGTGTTTTATTTTGTTCGCTGGGCCAATAAGTTGGTTTTCCAGTAGAATGTCAGTTGCAGTTGTATTTAATTATAGCTTGATGAAGCTCTTTCCCTTTTCCCTTCTCGAACTTCCAATAGTGCATCAGCATATGGATTAGTTCTTGATAATATTGGATTAGTTCTTGATAATTTGCTTAATGTTTGGTGTGTACCTAACTTTGTGGATATTCTTGTTAAGGCTGACTTAATTTCTAGCCTGGTACTTATTGAAGTTTCCCTTGTTTTGCTGCTAATTTTTTGCAGCTCTTTTATATCAATGCAACCTCTGTAGTTGGCTGGATGTGGCTCCCCACAGTTGCAACATTTTGATGGGGTGGCTTTTTGTTTCATACATTCAGCCGTACGATGTTTTCCTATACATTTCACGCATCTAGGCTCCTTATTACAAAAGTTTTGCGTATGTTTGGCACTTTTTGCACTGAGGAATCAGTTCAGATTTTTTGACTGCGTCTATTTGCACTTTCATATGGAGTATTTCGCTGATTGCATAAATATTTTTGATGTCTTCTATTCTTTCAAAAGTTAACATATATAATGGAAGCGATGTTTTGTCACCTCTTTTTAGCAGCTGTGTAACTTCTTAATTTTATATTGTTTCTCTAAAAGGTAGTCTTTTATCTCTTCCGGTTTGCATGAATCATGTAGTTTCTTAACAACGACTTTGGTTTGTCTTGTCAGCTTATCTTCGTAGGAATACAATGTCGTTTTGTTTTCATTAAGATCTCCTGTTAACTTTCTATAGCTATCACTGTCTGGGACGTTTATGTTGATATCACCACTATTTAGAACTGTAGCTTGAAATTATATCCAATTGGTGTTCATGCTGTTTCTAATACTATGATAATTATCGCAATTGAAAATTATAACTAGAGGTGGCCGTGGCACATTTTTCTCCAGTTGCACATTCTTGCTTCCGGCTGAGAGTTCTTTACTTGATCGTTCCTTATCGTTACCTTTTTCACCCTAATATTGAAGTTGTAAGACTACTTCATCAAGAGGGTATTATAAGACGACTCAAATACTAAAACCTTTTGAGTTACCTGAATAGTGCGCATATTGCAAAATTACCCAAAACAAAACTTTATGAAAAGAACACATAGAAGGGGCTAAGAATCAAACACTGTTAGTCAAAAATGATTAGTTACTTTGGAAAAATTAAAAAAAAAAATTTAAAAAAAATTCCAATTAAATAATTTGAGCACGTTGAATGAATATGTGAACCCGGTTCTTTGTGCATATATGCATGCTCCTAAATAAATGAATATTAATTCTGTTCTACTTCTATTAGTGGTAGTCTTAAGATATACGGTAGATTTAAGTAGAATTAATAATTAATAATTGAAATTTTAGTAGATATCTTGATACTCTGGGAATGAGACAATTGCAGGTAGTAATTGTGTTGGCTTATCGGATCGTTCTTGCTTTATTCATACATATGAGTGTGGATGGGCGTTCGTATACCTATAAACAAAGTCTGCATACGTATATAGATATATTTACATAATACCTTTCGCTTCCTTACCTATTATTTTATGTAAAACTGCTTTAGAAATAGGCTCGGCGTTATCCAAAAGTTCGGTGTATTGTTTGGTCTTACAGTTCAACCAATCAAGTGACAAAGTTATACAATTTAATCGAAATATTTGGCATAAACTGTGAAATTAAAACTTTTTCATCGATCCAATAATTCATAAATTCTATTTATACAAATTGACAATGAAAATAGCATTTTAATAGGTTATCCCCTATATTAAATTGAATTCTAGATAAAGTTATCGTCTTAAAACTTATTTAAATTAATTAATTACTTATTTAAATTAATAAATTAATTAATGTAAACAATTTCGTTAAGTTTTCAAAAAAAAACGAAGTTCTATAAGTTAGTCTAAGCTATATACTTTATATATAGTTAATTAAGATGTATATCGATAGCATGAATTAGTTACACGAATTTGAAATAACCATAAATTAATCATCCAACACCAACGACTATATAGGCAAATTGTACTTTAATGATTATGATCCATTTGAACTGAGTTTCCAGTGAAAATGACCAACTAAAATATTGTTCTATTGATTTTTCTATCACAAATTTTGACATTTAAGTTTTTACCAAGCCATAAATAGAAACGATTTTCCAATGATTCATTTTGTATATATTAGTATATTATAGAATTAGTTGTTGTTGTAACACCGAACACAACAACAAAAATTTCGGTTGACTGTCACTTTGTTTTAGTTTCTTAGTTAAAATTTACATAAAAACTAACCTCTTATCTTCGTATCGAAAATATTGTGGTATATCATTTTCATCGTATTGCTGTTCTTGATCCACTAAAATCCTTTCGGTTTTGATTTCGACAGGCACTCCGTCCATACTATTAATAGTCATCGTCGAATCACACACATTTAATTTTGATTTGGATTTTTTAAAAAATTTCCAACTTTTTCCAACATTCACATTTGTCGTACTATGATTTAATTTTATTATTTCAGGTGCAGGTTTTTCTAATGTGTTCACTCCCATCTTAACCGGTGATAGTACAACACCAACTGATTTTAACATAATGTTACAATAACACCAACAAAAACTATTTATTTTAAAACTATAGGTAGTATGCACAGATAAAAATAATTTTAGATAACAACACGGTTATGATACACCACATCTTATAATATATCGTTTATTTACTTAAAGCTTTGCACTGTCACACACACACAACACACAAAACAAAAGAAATTTACGCGAAAAACACTATGCATGAAGCATACAGTTGAAACGACGAACGTGTACTAAAATGAAAAACATAATTTTCTTTGATGAAAATCGCGAAAAATCGAACAAATTAAATTTATATTTTATTGAAAATTTTCTATCGTTAATCACCATCATATATATGGGGAAAATGAAGTTTACGCGATACTTCAAGAGAACGTACTAAGTATGTGTACAGTAGTTTTAGTTTTAGTGGGTGATGTTACATATTATTCGTTTTAAAAGGATTGTTTATAGTTGAAAATTTTTTTTTGTTTTTATACGTATTACACGGTTACTATACACAACACAATAGTGAACCAAACAAAATAATAATAATACAAAACTATTACACTGACACAACTAAACTATAAAAAGAATTGAATAATATATTATAGTCGTCACGGTTCTCTAACAATATGCGTTTATACAAAATTTTAATTCAAAAAACATGTTAGAAAACCTCACTGTTATACGAGTATAGGATAACATTGAATTACGTATCCCAGATGAACGTTTTATTGATTTAAATTCTAAGTATCCGATTTATATTGTTAAATTTAGTGGTTGGCTTAATCACACAGTAAATGGTTTTAAAATAAGGGATCTTTCCTAAAAATTTATACCATCAATTATTGTTTTTGACATACATTATTATTATTTCTTTTTTAATTACAATCTAGTCTAAGACTAATAAGCAATTTTATTCTAACTTAAATTACTACATTTTATTTAAATTTAAGGGTTCATCCATCGATGCACTCCTTAGTTTTGATATTTATTATTTGATCCCGCTTTTTTGTGCGCTAGAAAAAGATTTATATTAACACGTTCGCGGACATGACTGCTTATGCCGTCATCTAAAAGTGCATTTTATGGGTCTTGACGGTAATAGCAGTCATTGAAACAAATTTAATTTGGGACATGACGGTAATAGCAGTCAACGTTTCAATGGTTTATAATATAGGCGCCATCTTTATGTCCCACTGAAACGTTACTGGATTTTCAGTATGACCCACGTAAATACCTAAAATTGGTTTTAATAAAATTAAAAACCTTTTTTGATAAAATTGTTCAAAGAAAGTCATGACGGCATAAAACGTCAAATTTTGTATGAGTCTTCATATTAATTTGAATTTTGTGTCATTTTAGCAACGGTTTTTATATGTGAATAATTACGCCTATATGTTGATCTGTTTTATATTTTGTTATATAAATAAATAACAACACTGCGTTGATCTATTGTTGGTTTTTGTAAATAATTGAACGAATAAATGATCACATAACGGGAAAATAGACGAAAATTCTCTCTTCTGTTTTTTTATTCTGTGTTAGTCGGTATTGTGGCACGGACATAAATTAGTGTTGGTTTTGTACAGTTAGTTATTACTTTTTATAGAAGATAAATTCGAGAAATAATTGATGTGCCAGTAGAGCATGAACAATGGACATAAAAGGAATATTTTTAATTTATTTTAAGTGCAGTAAGTCTTTTGGCTTCTAAAATCAGTGTGAGTGTGAGGGCATTAGCACAAACACATTGTGAAGTTAGTAACTTCTTAGTAAACAAAAATGAATGAAGAGGAACAAGAAAGACTTCGAAAGTAATTTGATGAGGTAGATACACCTTAATCGGACATAGAAGAAGATCCATTTGAAGATGATGGTGAGTTTGCCGGTGATTTAGATTACGAACCGAGTAGCGAGGAAAGTGAAAGTTGCGGAACGGATGATCAAAGCGATTCTGATGATGATATTCAACACGAATCATGAAAATGATGATCAATACGCTGCATTGGCCAATAATAATGATTATGAAGAACTGATTGATCCAGAACATGAGGAAGGTGTTTGGAGTACTGACGCCAGAGAAATACGCCAATTTAATTTTAATCATGCAGAGGTTGGACCTTAAATACAAATTGAACAAAGCTTCACATTTTAAAATTTAAATTCTCTGAGTCCAACCCAGATTTCGATATCTTCAGTATTGAGTCAAATACGCTGTGTCATAACACGTAACAAAAATATTTTTTTAGTGTCCGCGAACGTGTTAACTGACTGAGCCTTCTAACTTAATCCGTATTATCCAGTAGCTGGATGGCCTCTATATCAACATAGTGAACTAACCGTTGTTCATGACTTCTAGCAAATTTCATAATTTCCGTTTTGATGGGTTCTATGCCCAGATCTTTGTGGATGTCGCTATTCCTGACAAACCATGGTGCGTTGACGATGTTTCTTAGCACATTGTTTTGGAATCGTTGGATAATATCCTTGTTGCTCTGCTTGGTACATCCCCACAGCTGTACACCGTAAGTCCAAACAGGCTTCGGTATTTCAGTATTTGCTTCTTCCCAGTAACCAATACATTTTATTTTATTTTAATCCCAACTCGTCTCTTTTCTTTTTTACATGAGCTTTCCATCGAAGCTTAGCATCTAATGTCATACCAAGATATTTGGCAGTGCTTGCATGTGGTATTTCTTGATTATTTAAATTTACTGGTTTGTGTACTAATCTCTTGTTCGTAAAGTCGACATGTACAGATTTAGTTTCATTTAATTTTATGCGCCATTTTTTTGTCCAGTTATGTACTTGCTCTATGGCGGTTTGTATATTTCTCTGTTGTATCTGAGTTGTTATCACCTACTGCCATGATAGCTGTGTCATCGGCGAAAGTGGCTATCATGTTGTTTTGTGGGATTGGAACATTTCGGGTATATAGTAAATACAGAAGTGGTACAAGTACACTTCCTTCTGGAACTCCTGCTCTTATTTCCTTAAGCTCAGAATATTCATCTTCTTGCTTAAGCCTGAAATATATTTCCGTTATATATATGATTCCAGTATTATGCTGTACTGCTTAGGTAGGATTAATTTGAGTTTGTAAATTAAGCCTTCGTGCCAAACCTTGTCAAAGGCCTGTGCTCACTGCGAAAACCAAATTGGTGATTCGGAATTAGGTTATTTTTTTCAATTATTAGTTTGAGTCGTTTTAATAGTAACTTTTCAAAGAGTTTAGACATTATCGGCAGCAACGATATAGGCCTATATGATGTTATTAGATGTGGCGGTTTTTCTGGTTTGGGAATCATGATAACCTTAGCCACTTTCCAAAGTGTTGGTACATATTTTAACCTAAATGCAGCATTTATGATATTAGTTAGCTTTACAGTAGCTTTTCTCGGTATCTGCTTTATTATTTCTCTGGTAATCAGTTCAAACCCTAGTACTTTCTTTAAGTTTAAATTGGTTTTAATTTCGTTTGCTACTTCAGTAGATGATGTAGGTGTAACATCTTCGAGAATTTGTGTTATGTGTTCACCCAATGTGTCTCGTAATTGGCATTCATGAGGTTGAAATATATTTTCAAGATGATTAGCAAATCCGTCTGCTTTTTCTTTGTTTTTCCTTGCCCATGTTCCATCCATTTTCAGAGTTTAAGTTGCTTCTCAGAGCGAATTATCAGTATTACTGTCATTCGTCAACTTACTTAAATAGAAATTATCTGACTCACTTTTTACCTTCTGCATTTCTCTTGTTAATTGCTGAGTAAGACTGTTTAGTTTTTTTCTGTCTTGTGGTTTTGACATAAATGCTTCGAGCAATTTGAATTTAGTGTTATTGTTATTTACACAAAAGTGTCTGTATAGTAAAGAAATGCAAGTACTGAAGTATATTTACTTGGTTCGCTGGCTGCACTAGAGATCATAAACACAAAATAGGTTGAATGATTTTTGTAAGTATAACCATTCCTCACAACATTCCAACCGATAAATCGCTAAATCGGTGAAGGTCAACCCACAATAAAATATAAGAAATTGGCGTACTTTATGAAAGTGGTACACTCAATATCTTTTAAGCCTGAGGAGGTTGATCAAATAGATACCAACAGGTTAAGATATTCCGCTTGAAAAATGGACCTTTAAGGAAATTAGCTACTTCGGAGTCACCTGAAGAAAGGAATCAAAGATGCCAAAAATTTATCGCAGTAAACTGTGACCGAATCTTTAAATACCACAAGCACAAGAACATGCAAGAGCAGGGGAACTATGCTAATAATGCGGATTTATAAAAGCTAGCCAAATACGGAAACTTTGGAGAACAACAGCCGGTAACATTGCCGAAAAGCGATTTTCCTATAGTTTTACTTTAGACTTAAGCTAGTGTTTGAAGCATTGTTGCTCGCCTGGAAAGCTCACTAAGTTTCCTGTCGTTGGATATACCGCGCTTAAGCTATATGGGATAAAGATACATTTAGAGGCACTTTCATTTCAATTCTGATACTAGTATATCTCACTTTTTGACATAAACATTTGTTTCTGCTGAAACTAAAGCAACTCTGACAGATGTAGACCGCAATACATTATGATTTGCTCGGTTTATATATGAATCAATATAAGCTCGATATCTCCTAAGCTCAAACAATGGGATTATTGTAGCAGGAGACTTCAGTTCACGCCACTTAAATTGTGTTGTCCAAGCAAAATGGTGAAGCACTTCTTAGGTTATGCAATAATAGCAAAGGTCTTACTGCAAAAGTACTTCGTAACTACTCCCCAGTTGTCTGACTGAAATTAAAAAAGTTCATATACAACGGAATTCCAGATATTTCTCGATCCCTACATCTTCTAAAACTAAATAAAATTCCATCATGTTGTCGAAAAAATCTAAGGCGCTATCGAGGAAACTATATCTCTCCCTTAGAGCAAAGGTAACCTTAATATTCCTTCATTGATTAAGCTACGCATTCGAATGAGTTAGCTTTCTTATAAAGATCCTAGATTTATCTTAAAAGCTGATATTAATTTCTATTCTGATATAATTTTCTCTTGGTTCAAGAAACTAAGATATTCCGAATTCATAAATAGAAACAAAAGATGCCCCATAGCTACCTTGTTACTGAAAAGGCACACTTTTCCCTGCAAGATCTTCGTTTCGAACCGTTTGCAAATTCCTGTGTCAATAATTTTACCAGGTATATCTATTACACATAGCTCACCGAGAACATTTACAAAATTTTAAAGACTTTCCAAAATGTTAGAAATTGCTGAATACCCCTGCCTAATTGATTGAGGAGCTAGTAACTTTCTAATGGCATTTTGCTCTAATGGCTGAGGAAGTCTAGAGAGCTGAAAACATATTTCGCACTATTGATGCTTACCTCGAATTCAGACAATTTCTGAAACATTGTTTTTAGGTAAATGCTTTGTGTCAGATCGGATCCAATCTTCTGGTGTACTATACATTGTACTTTACAGGCGAATCTATCTCGACAGAGGTGCTAAAGAAGGACATTTGTTTAATATAGCTTGCTATTCCCATTGTCATTTAAAAAGTTCTTGTGTGAGAGTATACTGAGTCCTTTATCACTTGCAGCAATTTGATTGCTGCGGCCATTGACGGCTGACAAAACTAAGTTGGTGCTGGCTTGTTTTTTGTGATTTATTCATCTTATATAGGGATGAATAGGTGGCTATTATACTTCGGTCTATATGATCAGCCTTAGCAATTGCTAAACCTACTTGTTCCGGGAATTGTTATTACCACATGTGACTATTTCCTTAAGGGACCGATGGTTCTCGGATGCGTTCACATCTGGTTAATTTTTTTTAATGACTATAAATAGCACATGATTAGATTCGTTTTTGACGTGCGACCGTGACACTCGTTGGTCTGCACCAGCCATCTGGATCGTTAAATCATTGCCTCGTGTAGCCTATCGGTAAATAAAAAATTTTAAAAAAAAGTTAGGTTATTAAACTTTCAGTGAATCTATTGGGAGCCATTATTTTAATACGCAGTAAAACATCGGACGAACGTTGACCGCTTATTTCCATCTTATCCAACAGAACTTTCAATTTATTATCATCAGAGAGCATTGTGCGCTGTATCAGAAATTCCTAAGGTACCAGTACCTGAAGATTTAAAATATTCCCCGCAACACACCGTCAATCATCACGGCTTGTTGTGGTGATACAACTAATCGCTTGAGTGAACTTCTGTTTATCACCAGTGACTTTGTTCGTGTTGTACAATATCTCTGTCATGTTAAGCTCGCTTTATGGATTAGTTACCCAGAAGTCTGGTAGGTCGATACAAGTGACCAAAGTATTTGCCACTTCCTCTTGTTTCGTGTCATCATCCGACCTAGTGTCATCACCAATCTGCTCGCCTAGTGTTAATTTTACCACCAGTACCACTACCATGGTATATTAGTACATTAACGTGTTAGATGTCACTACTGGTATCGTTTTAAAATAATCAAAATATTTGTATATGTATAATCGCCTAAATGTCATATATTTATTCTAAATGTTGACGATATTCTATCAACCTGACATCTGGAACATCAATGGGTAAACTGTTTAGTTCTTATGATTGTAGTACTGCTTGCTGGTTTGTTTTACAACAATCAGCTACTGAACTTCAAGGTGTTTCTAATCTAAATATTAATAAGTTGGATAAACTGAAAAAACTTGTTGCATAAAATAAATTTTATAATACGGTTGAGAATGTTTTGAATTAGATTTTATATAATTATGAATCCTGCAGAACCTACAGAGGTCTGAAAATTAAATAACCTGTTGACTTTCAAAAAGGGCCCTATAGCTCTTCTGCAATTACTACATAGCTACCATTGGCATTTCAGCTTAGCACCAAACCCAAATATGTCTTTTAAAAAAGATCTTGAAAAGAAAATGAATCAATTAAATCTGAACACGGCATGAAGAGAAGATCTACGTAAAAATATCAAACATTACTTGATTTATTGAAATTGGCACTTTCAACAGACGAGCGAATTAAAGGTTTCATACACGAAAGTTTTTGACTTCCATGGCAAAGATTAAACTCTATAGCTACTTTGTTTGTTTTGTTTTGTCTTTTTATCGATTCACACCGCATTTGAAAAACGACGTAAATCGATGTTTATCTGTATGCATATATGTTGTATACAATTTTGTCTACATTGATAGTTTAAATTTGATTAAGTTCGGCGAATATAAGTAACTGTGTGTGAATACATTTTTTTTTTGATTAATTAATTAAATAATTTAATTTAAATTAAGTACTAAGAAATTTAAAGTCTTCATACACATCATCCGGCAAGATGTTCGTAATTTTTATATACTTACCAAGAATTTTATTCGAAGCTCTCCCACTTTAATAGTTCATCGATTAGGTTTTAAAATTCTATTATGTATATATAGTGTTTGTATAATTACTATCATATTTTCCCTCTTTAAATTTTTTTTAACCTTTGTTGCAATTGGTCACTCACGTGTTGTCATCATTCTTATTAAACGATAACAATGAGTTGAATTAAGAACGTTGCCCTTTATATGTAGGTATGAGTCATACATAAAATAATGATGTCGTGATAATCATAAAATACCTTGGACTTGTCATGATAAAAGTACGAGGCAGCAAAACGTTAGATATATAGGGTAAGAAATTATCAGTAGTATTTCACGAGCTACTTTAATGTCGGTACAAGATCAACTCTTTCAAGTTGTTTCAAGTGATTTGGAACAATGTCTTGTAACGTTTCTGCATGTCTCATACATTTTTAATACACGAAGAGGATAACCTTACATTACTACCAAAATGTGTTTTGGCCGTAGGATCGCTAGGCGACAACCCACCCAATAAAAAAATCAACAAAGGAAAATTGGGTAACTCCAAAATTAACCGGACCATCCGAACAAGTTTACGGACACGCGTTTTAGGATTGATACATGGGACGTTCAGTCAATTAGAAAACCAGGCGAGTTTAAAGAAAAAATGTCTAGCGAGACCATATACGTTTCTTTACACTAGAGATGTCTGCGGTAATCTCGGCGCTTGATTTCTTATCTAGATTTTTATTCACGAGCTCACTGATATTGGCTAAATCCATCCATAACAAAGCACGACGTTATTATTCTGATTGATGACTTTAATACAAGCGAACAAGTGAACAATAATGGAGAAATAATGATGAACTTTGCGATCGCTCACGATCTCATTGTAGCTGGCGCATTCTTTTCTCGCGCAAATATCCACTTATGAAAGACGTACCAAAGTTATCGCGTTATCCAAGTTGTGAGATTATATCAGTCTACACTGTGCATTCAATTGAACTGAATTGACTGAATATTTACATCAAATTTATATTAGAATATAGTATATTCAGTATATACGCAGAATATTCAGTAAAATCACTCCAATCGAATGCACCTGTAGTTGAACGTAGCGTCGTAACGAATTTTGCTTCAAAAAAATATGTTTGATTGTGGTGTTGAAAAAGATCGTACATTAACAGAAAACTTGAAGTCGAAAAAATTATCCTCCCCGGCGGGGAATCGAACCCCGGTCTCCCGCGTGACAGGCGGGGATACTTACCACTATACTACCGAGGATATGTATATAGCACTAACTGTTTTATGTGATATCAAAAGCAGAAAAATATCTACTTTTGAATAATACACTACAATATTGTATCTAAAAACATTAAGTTTATTTTTATAACATATGTTAAAGTAAATAGTTTATAGTGACTTATAATCTACATTAAAAACTCACGTGATATGATAAAACAGTAAATGCAAAGAAATAAAATATGTTTCACACATAGTTTGTTTAGATGGCGCGAGAAACGTATTTATTTAAATATTAGCAAAGAACTTAACCTTACTACTTAATAAAACTTTAGTACAAAAGAATTTTGATTTTATTCAGCAAATGTACTAAAAAATACTTAAAAATTAATCATTTTCTACCAACTTGAATTTTTCATTTGATTCTTATGAATAAGCCATTTTAGGATGCTGTTAAAGCTTCATTTATATAAAAGAAAATTCCATAAGATATGCTAGATGGATGTTGGACATAAACAAACCGTGGTTAACCAATTTTATTTAATAGTCGTTAGATATGGAAGGTTGAATAGGACAAGTCGTTCACGAAACAACTGAAATAATGCCAGCAATTACGATCTTTGAATATAACTTGCTATACTAATTGTAGATATAGAAACTAGCACTTATAAATTTAAAAAATGTCGCATTTCCAAGTATCACTAGGGTTTACTGTGGATTACTTGTCAGGAAAGGAAGAGCAGCGACCCAACTCAAGAACGATGATTTAAGAGAATGCTAGAACTGGCGAAGCATACAAATACTCACAATGATCATTCTTGCCAGAATCTCACCTGCAATCAATGCAAAATTAAGAACGAACAAGCTGGTTTCAGATCAGAAAGAAGTTGCACTCATCAACTCAACTCAATCCAAGACTGAATAATTTAATGAATAAGGAGTTCTCCAAAATATCTGCCCCCCGTTGATTATAAACGTGAAATTGACACGATAAATATAGGAACGTGATATGGGCATCCTAATGAAATTAGGTCGCCGAGGTCAATATAAAGGGAAACAATGTGAAACATACTATACAACAATCAAAAAGTAAAGCAAGGACACGTACTCTCGAAAATGATATGCCTGATAGTAATGGATAGTGCCATGCGTAAATTATATAACCCATCCCCTAGCTATGTATACTCAATAGGAGCTAAGAGGTATACTCAATGAAGTGGATTAAGTAGATGGTATATGCCTGCTCACACAAACAAAATTTGACATGCAGCACAAAGTACAACAGATCTATATATTCTTAACAGTATTATTCAACATGCAGTTGGGACATAACTTCTTCTATTAATCCCACTGTATCTCGAAGGAACCAAAATTATCCTCTTGAAGTAAAGTAATTATTTAGATAAAAACGGAAGGCCTGAAAACCGGGACGTCAAAAGACACGCTCATAACATATGACCTATAACACAACAGGAATCAATAGATGGGATCAAGTGTCACTCAGGTGCAAAAAAGCCTCGTGGGTATAATTTAATACTGGCCAAAACGTAAAAACAAAATTAGTTCAAAAATAAAGCGCTGTCGTTAGACTAAAATATGTCCCACTCCAATGAAAAGTTGCCGAAGTAATTATGATCCTCAAACGAGACAAGCCAGCAAACGATAAAAAATTATATAAGCCGATTCTACGACTTCCTGTCATTTCAAAAGTATTTGGAAAATTACTGCTAAAGAGGCTTAAACTTATACCAAATCAATTTGGATTAAGAGAAAATCACTATACGATATATTTAGTTTATAGAATATGCGGTTATGCTCTAGTACACCAAGCTTACATATAGCACTTAATTTTTATAAAATTCTTAAATCATATATCGCATATGAACATTTTCGTGTGAAATATAATGGAGAGCACTCTAAATTCAAGAGAATATCAGTAGACATACCACAAGGAACGTACTATATTGTACCAGCGATTTGCTGAATATAAAATGAAAAAACAAATCGAATTTTACATCACGGTACAACATGTTTTGGACAACATATTTTCCATACTCTTTCTAGTATTGTTGATGTGGAACCTCCAATTAAGTTGCGTGTCCAATTTGAAGATCAAAAACATTAATCACAAAACTGATCTATGAAGAGCAACACGACGATTTCGGGTGTAACTTTAAAACCAATCATGAATTGTGCTCTTGACACCAGTGTAAAATACGTTCGACATCAAAATATCGTAATCAATTGTTTTAAAAGCTTAGGAGATAAAGACAAATAAGACTATAGATTTTTGCGAGTTACTTATAGATGTCTATATCTGCGGCTCAAAAAGTACAAAAGTATCTCTTCCGTAGATTTTCCAGTAGTAAATCGGTATTAGTCATTGCGAAAAAAATTAATTCTGTCGACATAACCAAATAAACGGCGATTTAAAAGGAGATTTTTCTATAGGTATTCAGGAGGAGCTCGATGTCTTTTTTAAAATCGGTACTACAATTTCTGAAGAACTTTTAACAACAATGTTATCCACTGTATCTTAACCTTTGGAACGTTTAGTTTTTAACTGCTTTATAATGAATATAACCTTCCAAGTAGTGATTGGTTAGGTTCAAAGAAACAGGATTAGGCTTAACTTTAAGAAATGTCTGTAAAGTGAATTTTTTCCAACTTTCATTCCGACTGAACATTATTATTAGACTTTAATTTTTGTAGGTCTTGTGGAATATTTATTATAAAATTATTAAATTTTTCGGAAATAGTTTGTGGGGATGTAGGAATAGATTAAATCTGAAACTGATAAATTTGAGTTAACCGATGAATGGTTGATTGTTGCCCTATAACATATGTTGCGTCAAATTTGTTCATCTAAAAACGATTATGAAAAATCACTTTAATGAAGTAATTTTAAGAAGTAATCTATATAGTTGGTTCATTTAGAAGGCTAATATATCTGATGATGCAAGCCTTGTTTTGTATTGTAAGAGTGTAACTAACAATGCTAAGGAAAATTTAGCAGAAAGGAAATTATTAAATAAAATCACAACCTTGCACATGTTTCATATGTTTGTCGACTACACATCGTGCTGCGGACTCTTGGTAAAGATGCGAAAAATCTCAAAGATAACAGCACACATTGTTACACGAACCGAGGCTGGCAATTAATTAGCATGTTCAAATAAATTAATGCTGCAGCGTAAAGCAACATGGTGGTTACGGGTATCACTGATGGATGTGAGAAAACTAAGTGATCTGTGTATCTCTTAGTCAAGTCTAGGGTATTCGAATTTGAAAATTTTACATTTCATATTCCAGCAAGACATCGCTGGCTACACATAAAATCGGAAGATAACCCTGCCGACCTAGCATCGCGAGGAGTAATGCCTTCAGTGCTGATAAATATGACAATCTGGTGGAAAGGCCCTCATTGGCTAAGCAAGTCAATGGATAAATGGCCTACTTCAAAATATTCACCGAGTTTAATGCCATTACAAGATAATGTCGACTTGACGATATGTAACATCGTTTTAACGAAAAATAATGAAACATTTGAGAGATTGATCAGCAACTGCTCATGATTTACCAAAATCGTCAGAGTAATAGATTATTGTAAGCGATTTATATTCAGTGAGGCGTTCAAAGGAGTTAATAAGAATGAGAAACCATTGGTTACTTCTGAGCTGATTTCGTCTACCAGAATTCTCATTCTATTTATACAAAAGGCAGTTTACAAGGAGGAACTTTCGAACCTCAAGAAAAAATTGCAAATTCGCTCTACTAGCAAGTTAATTGCTTTATCTCCATTTCTCGATAGTGACGGAATACTAAGGGTGGGAGGACATTTGAAAAATTTCATTAGAAATTATGTCTACAAACATCCAGTAATACTACCTGGAACTCATTTAATTGCGTAATTAATTATAAATCATATTCATATCGCAAATCTACATCCTAGACAGACACTCGCATTTCATTTGACGCGACAGAAATATTGGATCACTGGGGCAAGAGTCTAGTTTGGCAATTATATAGAAGTTGTGGGACATGTTCTAAATATAGGGCAAAACCAACGAAAATCAAAAAATGGGCCAGTTACCAGACGTGAGATACCAGATAGAACTGATAAGCGAACTTACGTCAGAGAAATTCATCGCTGAGTTACAATGCTTTGCAAATCGACGAAGTGTTCCATCACAAATATACAGTGACAATGGTACTAATTTTGTGGGCGCTAAACGCGAAATTGGAGAAATTCAGAAACTTCTGTCATCAAAATCTTTCGTATCAGCCGGTTACTGAATTTTCATCCAAAAATGAAATTAGATTTAAATTTATTTTGCCACGTTGTATATGGGAAAGCGTAGTCAAATCGGTGAGAAGTCATTTATTAAAGGTCACAAATAAAGTTCACCTAACATTTGAAAAGATGGCAATCTTGTTAACTTAAATCGAGATAATACTCAATTCCAGACCTCTTTTCAAATATTATCAACGATCCTGATTATGATGTACTAACTCTAGCGCATTTTTTAATTGGGTCCACTTTGTATTCAATTCCAGAAAATGCTATCAACGACGAAATACCAAGGAACAGAGTCACACGATGAGAACGTATTCACCAGAGAACTCAAGTATTTTGGAGACGGTTCTAACGCGACTACATACATAACCTGCAGCAAAAAGGAAAATGTAAAAATTAAAAACAAAATGGAATAATTTAAGACATCGGATTTATTAAAGATGACACTACCCCATCGATGCAATGGCCACTTGGAAAAATTATAGAAACACATCCAGACAGCGAAATTTTCGTACGTATTGTCACAATTAAAACAAAAGGGAGTGAGGTTAAACGACATATCAAGAAATTAGCCAAATTGCGAACATCGTGAGTTGACTAAAATATAGTCAACGGGCAGAGAATGAAGAAACTTGAGTTGAATCCTTATGAAAGGGTGAACAAACGATGGATTGTTTATTTAAATTAGTTTTAATTATTTATTTTTTGAATTATTATATTAGAGTAAAAAATTGCTGTTATGTGTAGCGTAGCGGTATCTGTCAATCATTAGATCAAACTAATAATAATAATATTGGTTCATGAAGTGTTAGTCGGAACATCTATATTAGTCACTAGAATGAAGCAAATTTATGCCGTGTGCCTTAATCGACTTTCCAAACTAAACTTTTCAAATTGATCAAGCTTGTGCTATCGCCTCATAGGTGGTAGTTGAAAAGTATATTTTCGATGTAATTTTTCACTGAATTTCACAAAAGTATAAAATAACTATAATACTTTTAAACTATAAATAAACTATAATATTGCTACGTTTTTGCCTTGTCACTTAAGGTTCGTATCTCTGGATTGTAAATAACTACCCGAATAACACTGTTCACTACCAAATTTCACAAAAACTACACAAGTTCCACTTTAACACTGTTCACTTTCACAGACAATAATTGCCTCAATAAAACACAATTATTCACAACTTAGTTCCTTTACCAATTCTTTATTTCACAAAAATCACTGTTCACTTTATTTAACAATAAAAATCACTTACTATCACTTACTATCACTTACTATCACTTTCTATCACTTTTTATTTTAACCGCTTGTTATCGCTTTCGTAGTTCAAGTACAACTATTTTTCGCATACAACATCGATTCGCTTATATACACAAATTAAAATATCTCGAACTTTCTACTTCTATCGAGATGTCACTACTACATTTAATTTGCTCTATTTTTAATACTACCAGTACTATCGATATCTAATAGATGTCGCTAGGGTTAAGCCTAGAGAAATCTTCATATATTTACACTTATGCTATCGCACACTAGGTGGTACCGTGACACCACCCTCCACCTAAACCTGTTCGTCCCGAACAGGATCCAAAATCTCTCCTCTATAAATAGCCATCCGCTCGAGATGCACCACTTTTGGTTTACCTCGTCGCCCTTTCTTGATCCTATAAATCACGTCGTTTATCTTTGTGATGATAGTGTAAGGTCCTTCCCATGCTGATTGTAATTTCGGTGACAAACCCTTTCGTCGTTGCGGGTTATGAAGCCATATCAATTGCCCTTCTTCGAAGCCTGTGCTATTTGCTCGTATATCATATCGAGCTTTCACTTTGTCACTTGATATCCGTATTTTGTCTCGTACAAACTGATGTATCTCATTAATTTCTTCTTTCATCCGGTCTACATAATCTTGTCTGCATAAGGCCGCTGATGGAACAACCTCAAACTTCAAATCTCCAGGCAGGCGAAGATTATTTCCGAAAAGCGTCTTTGCTGCTGTCATCTCAGTAGTGTCATGTACTGCTGATCGATAAGCCATCAAAAACATCGGTATATGTTGATCCCAGTTGCGTTGGTTTTTATCTATCACCTTCTTTAGATATTCTTCCAATGTTCCGTTAAACCTTTCTACCATTCCATCCGATTGTGGATGCAAAGGCGTCGTTCGCGTTTTGTTGATACCGAGCATCTGACAGATCTCCTGGAATACAACCGACTCAAAATTTCTTCCTTGATCCGGATGAAGTTCCATTGGTACTCCAAAACGACTAATCCAATTATTAACAACGGCATTCGCTATTGTAGTAGTTTCCTGGTTTGGTAGAGGATACACCTCCGGCCATTTGCTAAAATAATCCATTATAACTAGCACATATTTGTTTCCATTATCGGTAGTGGGAAATGGACCAGCCACATTCATGGCAATTCTCTCAAAAGGTGCTCCAACATTATACTGTTGCATAGCTGCTCGAGTTTTCCGAGCCGGATCTCGTTGTTGTTCCTCTCGGATTGCTTCATTGGTCCATTCATCATGAGGTAACACTTGCATCAGCCTGACATCAATGATATTCTCCTTCCCCTCTACGCAACTACAATGTTTGCATTCTGCCTGACACGGTCGTCTTGACAATGCGTCAGCATTTCCGTGTACTGTACCTTTCCGATGTTCGATCTCGAAATCGTAACTTTGTAAACGTTCAATCCAACGTGCCACCTGTCCTTCTGGATTTTTGAATTGAAGCAGCCACCTTAAGGCTCCGTGGTCCGTTCTTAAATGGAATTGTTGACCATATAGGTATTTGTGGAAGTGTTTGACGCATTCCACAATAGCCAACAATTCCCTACGTGTTACACAATAGTTACGCTCTGGTTTCGATAAGATCTTTGAATAATAAGCTATAACTCTCTCCTTGCCATCGATTTGCTGTGATAAAACTCCACCTATACCGTCATTACTAGCATCAGTATCCAATATAAATTTCACATTCGGCATTGGGTATGCGAGGACCGGTGCTATACATAATCTCCTCCTTAATTCCACGAATGCATTTTCTTGTTCCTTCTTCCATTCGAACGGTTTGTTTTTCCTTGTTAATTCATGCAAACTCTTTGCGATGTTTGCAAATCCCGGTACAAATCGTCTATAGTATGTGCACAAGCCAAGGAAACTCCTCACTTCATGTAAATTTTTAGGTCTCGGCCACGTCTTAACCGCTGCAATCTTTTCTTCATCGGTGCGGATTCCATTTGCTGTTACCTCATGTCCTAAATATTTGACCTCTGTTCTGAATAGACTGCACTTCTTTGGACTTAATTTTAGACCTGCGGATTGTATTCTATCCAATACCTCCGCTAAATTTTGTAAGTGCTCCTCAAAATCTTTTCCCATTACAATGATGTAGTCTAAATACACTAGACACGTCTTCCAGTGTAACCCCTTTAGAACTCGCTCCATTAATCGTTCAAAAGTTGCAGGGGCGTTACATAGGCCAAATGGCATAACGTTAAACTGCCATAATCCGTTTCCAACACTAAATCCCGTTTTCTCGCGATCTTCTTCCTGTACTTCCACCTGCCAGTATCCGCTTTGCAAATCCAATGTGGAAAACATCGTAGCACCCGACAATGTATCCAATGTATCGTCGATTCTGAGCAAGGGATAACTATCCTTTTTGGTAACAGCATTGAGCTTCCGATAATCAATGCAAAATCGCATACTTCCGTCCTTCTTTTCCACCAACACTACCGGTGAACTCCACGGACTGTTCGATGATTCAATTACTCCTGCCTTCTGCATGTCCGTCACCATTTGATTCACTTCCTGTTGTTTCGCCAATGGTAATCGTCTAGGTGGTTGACGAATTGGCATCTCTGTTCCTGTATTAATCCGGTGTTTTACCATCTTGGTTCTTCCATTATTTTCGGGTGTACTGCAGAAAATGGACATATACCGATCGAGTAACTGCTGTGCAGAGTTTTTCTGTGCCAAGGTTAGATCATTGGTCCATTTCTGCATGAGATTATCAACAATTTCTTTCTGCCTATCTTCATTGGATTCTCTAACAGGACTTTTCTGCTCACATTTGATTATTGTTAATACCTCTTCACATTTACCGATGATGGTTCCTTTCTTGATGGTTTTCGTCTTATCCGATAAATTAAGAGTCCTAATTGGAACTCGATAATCACTGTCCGGTTTAACTAAGGCTTTGCCTATGATTATTTCCCTGGCTCTTCTTTCGTCTTCTATGGCTTCTATAACCCACAACCTGGGTGACCCAAAACCTCCCTCCTAAATCGTCCCCATACAATTGTCTCCGAGTTCGGTGGCAACTTCTCCCGATGATCAACTATCACTCGTCTTGCTAATTCCTCTGTGCCGTTTAACTGAAGTGGCAACTCGATATTACCTTGGTATAATATTCCTTGTCCTACATCCATCATAAAACCATTCTTTCTCATGAAGTCCATTCCCAAGATGACCTCATCCACTATATCTGCCACTAGCACTTCATGTTGATAATGAGTTTTCCCTATTCGTATATCAACGAGTTTTTTTACCCTTTATAACTGCACTATCTCCCGTCACTGTTTGTAATTTCAGGCCATACACTGGCTGTACACCTCCTTTAACTACGTCGGCACGAACAATGGTGCGCGCTGCTCCTGTATCTAGAGTGATAATACAGCTCTTTCCATCAACATCACCTCGAACTGTTAAATTGTCACTGCCCGGCGCCAATCCGGAAACAGGGATGAAGGTCATGGGGCAATCGGTTGTGGGAGTCAGCTTCTGCCCCTTTAAGCTGACTCGTTGTGGTTTAACGACTCGGTCGTTACTTGGGCCTCTCGATTGGTCACTACTTGACCTCCCACAGGCCTTCGTATCATTTGAGATGGTGATCTTCCACGTTTCTGTTTATTTTTATAGCAGTCTCGTGAGATGTGACCTAATTTGTCACATATCCAGCATTTTATTTTGCCACCATTCGAAATTCTAGGGGCCGACTGCTCCATATTACTGCCGGTACTTATTTCTACCCGACGTATCTTATTGATTCTTGGTCCAATGAGAGTTTGTGCCGTCTCATTCATTAACGCACAAGCAATGGTTTTCGCGAAAGTAGCCTATGGTGATAATATCACTGCTCTGCGTGTGTCTTGGTCTCGTATACCATCAATAAATGCGTCCATTTTAATTCTTTCCATGAAATCGGAAGCAGTATTTGCATGTGCTAGATGTGCTAGCCTCTCGACGGCGGATGCAAATTCTTGTAAAGTTTCTCCAACCTTCTGTGACCGTCCTTTCAATTCCATTCGATAAATTTCCCGCTTATGGTCACTTCCATATTTGCGTTCCAACGCCCTCATTATTTCACCATATTCTTTGCGAACGTTTTCTGGAATTGTTTGTAATATCTCGGCTGCTTCTCCCTTAAGTGCCACTATTAACGCTGCTACTTTATGCGCTTCGTCCCAGTGATTTTGTGTGGACGCCATTTCAAATTGAAGCTTAAAAATTGCGAATGATGTGGTGCCGTCAAACGTTGGTGGCTTCAATTTAAAAGTGTTTACTGGTTGGATTACTTGCGCTGATGTTTCATTGAGTTTCATTACATTGAACTCCTTTTCGAGACGAAGAAATTTCTGTTCGACATATTCAATTTTGTTGTCCAACTTTTGATCAACATGTTTAACATCCGTTTTAACTTCTAGAATTTTCGTTGTAAATTCGTCTTTCACTTTCTCTACTTCGCCTTGGAAAGTACTAGCTAATTCGAGAAGTTTTTCTTCCATTTTATTTTGTCCTTCCACTACGAGTATTTCTAGTCGTTTAATTTGATCTTCTTGAATTTTTTCTTGACGTTTCGTTTGTTCTGTCATCATCTGTTGCATGACTGCCATCAACTGTGCCATATCGAAATTTCCAGACGATGCTTCGATGCGTAACTCCGGCGTTTCTATTTCAAACTCATAACTTTCTAGATCTAAACCATCACGCTCCATTGCTTCACGCAATTGTAACATCAATTCGTCTTTACGGCCTTCTGTCTCTAAACCACGCTTCTCCAACTCTTTCTTTAATTCTGGAACTTTTAACTTGTAGAGTTTCATTTTTATTTTTTTTTATTCACAATCCCACCGCTGTCACCAATTGCTACGTTTTTGCCTTGTCACTTAAGGTTCGTATCTCTGGATTGTGAATAACTACCCGAATAACACTGTTCATTACCAAATTTCACAAAAACTACACAAGTTCCACTTTAACACTGTTCACTTTCACAGACAATAATTGCCTCAATAAAACACAATTATTCACAACTTAGTTCCTTTACCAATTCTTTATTTCACAAAAATCACTGTTCACTTTATTTAACAATAAAAATCACTTACTATCACTTACTATCACTTACTATCACTTTCTATCACTTTTTATTTTAACCGCTTGTTATCGCTTTCGTAGTTCAAGTACAACTATTTTTCGCATACAACATCGATTCGCTTATATACACAAATTAAAATATCTCGAACTTTCTACTTCTATCGAGATGTCACTACTACATTTAATTTTTAATACTACCAGTACTATCGATATCTAATAGATGTCGATAGTACTGGTAGTGATGTTTACTCAATTTTTAATACTACCAGTACTATCGATATCTAATAGATGTCGCTAGGGTTAAGCCTAGAGAAATCTTCATATATTTACACTTATGCTATCGCACACTAGGTGGTACCGTGACAATATTGTTTTGATTTAGTTTAGTTTCAAGTTGAGGCACAGTAAGTAATTTTTGTGGTAGTGTCATCTATCTATATATAGCATGAGCTAACTTCTTATAATTTAATTTAGTTAGTTTAGTCGGTTAAGGCACACTGCATAATTTATATAATTTAAAAAAAAAATCTTAACTTTACCGCGCAGTTAGTACTTCATAAATTTATAATTTTTATTATTATTTTTTTGACATTAAAAGAGATAAGCGCAAAAAGATCGAGTCAGTGACAATTTGGAAAGTTGGCTAACTTTAAAATAGTAAAAATAAATTTAAAAGAAAACAATTAAAATTGTGCAAAGTCAATTTTTTTTTTTCATTCAATACTTGAGATAAAACACAAGTTGTCGGCAAAATTTAGCATCGCAAGCGCTTTTGATTGATTGATTGATTGGACTGTAGGACAAAGCTCCAACTTCATATAACAGATAACGCCAGATCTATTCCTTTATAAAGCAGTTTCATATAAAATAATAATAGGTAGTATAGGGGTTTATTTTATAAAACACCTAATTAACAAAAATTAAAAGAACAAACACGTTTCTTTTTTCTTTATTCAATCTCCTTTATTTTAACACACATCTATCGTTTACCAAATCTTCTCCAACACTCATCGCTTCTCGATCTTTTCCTTTTACCCTGAACTGAAATTATATAATTTCTAAAGGTAGGTACCACGTTTTTTTAGTGGTATAAATATAAACGTTACACAGAGACATCTGTGTTTAAACTAACTACACTATAATATAATATTTAAATTCACATAACCTCATTGCCGTTAATTTACAATAGTCTTACAGTAGGAAAAGGTATTATATAAATACATCTATACATATGCAGAGGCACATATATACACATACACGAATATTCATGGATATGTTTATAGGTACGTGCGCCCCACGACACACATATGTAAGGATGGGATCGAAAACGTTTCTATAGAAAGACCAACTTATTTTTTCTTACACTAATACTACTACAAATCCACTTCAATAAATTAGTATTGGTACCATAACAAATAACAAAGCAAAAATACAAAACCCTCTTTACTACAAGCCGTCTTGTAACTTTCGTTGACACACATCATCATGTATTTTTAAAATGTATTAGTGAAAATATATACTTTAGATGTATTGGTAAATATCAAAACTCCATATAAAATTAATAAAAAAAATTGTAAACGCATGCGCATTATTTGATTTTATTATTTATTTCTTTTACACAATATTCGCTATCATATCCCGACACGATTTTCTACTTACAATACAATCAAAGTATATATTTTTGTATAGCATGAGTATGCAAACAATACGGCTTGTAGTAAAGAGGGTTTTGCAAAAATAACATAAAAAACTAACTATATTAGTGTTAGTAAAAATATTTTTTTGTTTTTATTTTTTGCTATATCTGTACACAACCAATACTACACCAAAGAGGCGCTTTGTCCGTTTAAATTTTTGTATAGTTGGTTTTTCTATAGAGACGTTTTTTATGATCATAGAATCAGAACCCTCTGTATTACAAGCCGTATTTAAATTTTCGTTGACACCTATCAAAACCCTCTTTACTACAAGCCGTACTCATACTACAAGTAGCTGTACTCTTTACTACAAGACATACTCATGCTATTTAACCATATACACATAAGAATGTATTGTAAGTAAAAAACGTGTCGATATATGATTTAGAATATAGTGTAAAATAAAATAAACATTCCCATACTATAAAACAAAAGAGAGTAAAAAGTGTCAAACAAAATTTTAAAGGCAAAATTGATGTTATCTCTTTCCTATACAAAACACAAATAACAAAAAAAGATTCGAAAAAATTCTCATTTATCCATACACATTAAATAGTGTGCGTAATTTTGAGATAAAAATGTTAAATAGTGGTAGTAAGAATGAGAAAATTAAATATTTTTTTATATGGATTTTGATAGCACCAATCCACTCAATAGTGTACATAGGTTTTGTTTATCTGTGTCAACGAAAGTTAGATGACGGCTTGTAATAAAGAGGGTTTTGGTTTGATCTCAAAGAAAAAATAAAAACATAAATAAAAAGTGCACCAAAATTTTAAAATCTATAAAAATTAGATTAAAAAAATGAATTTAACATGAGACAACTGTTTAACTGATAAAATACGTCCACAAAAATTGTCATCAGAATTGGCATCAAATTGGGAGTACTCGGAAACAAAGCAAATAACAGCAGGCATATTGTAAAGTTGTGTTTGCTAAATACAAAATGTGTAGCTGAAACAATGATAGCAACTGGAAAATTATTTAAGAAGTAACCTGCCGAATTTTAAAAAGCAATCAAAGCAGTGAGTTATATTGAATAAAAAAATTAAGTATAGCTTTGTCAAGGCAGAACCGATTCACGTAAACGTCATAAATCAGAAAGTAAACTGGGTTCTTAAAACTTAATTAAAAGAACTTAATTAAGTAGAACTTAATTTAAGGCCGGTCCCATATTCAAATACAGCATGATCGATTACAAGCAAAAATCGAAAGAGCAAGTTAAAAAAAAAGAAATTGATCATCAAATATAGGAAAATATATTGGCTTATATTATAGGAATCTTAGTTTACAATTCATAACATATTGCTAAAATATTGGCCAATTCTAATGGACCTTATGGTATTCAAATTTGGGCTTATACCAAAGAGACAAATCTAAAAATATTAAGATGTTTTCAAAGCAAAGTGTTGCGTGACATTTTTAACGCAACTTGCGGTATATTAGAAACAATAACCTACTATATATGGACTTCAATAAAACATGCAAACATTTCCATTCAGAGAAATTCTCAACACCAAAATTCAAAATTCAACGTTTTTGTTATGTATTATACCACTATAATGCAGTTAGAATACTTTAAAGGTAGACATATTAAGAACTTGAAACCTTATTATTACAATGAAATTTAATATAAACGATGATATATGTAAA
This sequence comes from Tipula confusa, assembly GCA_963556175.1. NCBI lineage: Eukaryota > Metazoa > Arthropoda > Insecta > Diptera > Tipulidae > Tipula > Tipula confusa. The sequence continues at coordinate 156,607,066 of OY744475.1, read as the reverse complement.
TCTAAACGAGAGTCACCATTAGGGTTACAGCCCGTCAAGTGAGATTTTTCATTTAAGGAAGACAAATTATTAAATCAGTTGCAATATAAAATTAAAATATTTCTACGAGGTGATCTCACTGCAGCATTTAAAAAAAATAAATATCTAACCGCAAGGCATATAATTATGTAGATCAACAAAATAGAATGTCTATAAAATCAATCCGAAACCGCACAATACGTCATTTATCAAATGAAATCTTTGCGAAATGTTTGTTTACATTTAAGGGGATTCCTGCGTGTATGTACCATTTTTTTATTAATATATTCGGATATACCAGACTTAAGTTTTATATAATATGCATATATCTGTAGGTTTAAAATACCAATGAATCATTGTAAATATATACATTTACGAGTTAACTAATTTAACGCATGGTAAAAGAAAATGATTACCTATGGTGAGAATATGATAAAAGAGACAGTAAATCGCTGAGCGGGAGTTCCCCAAATATACAACAAAGAAATCAAATAACTACATATATGTATCTTTGTATACACGAAACTAAAATCAATAGAAGGTATGTGAAATATGTACGATTAAAGAATATACACACGAGAGTGCTAATCGGTCATTGAAAAATTGATATCAGTATTAAATTTTCGGTTGGTATCGTAAGACCAAAATCATAATAAGTTATAAGTGGTTTTAGTTAAGACTAGTTTAGTGCAAATCCTCAAATATATAAAGTGTTTACAAACCAGTGATAGTTAATTTTCCAAAAATGAAAAAGGTGCGTCTCATCTCTAATTATATGTTAATTAACTTAAGGCTTAATGATATTCAATTACTATTTTTCTAATATGGTATGCAATTTACGAAGTGAGCCAATTTCTAAAAATAAATTATTTACGTCGCTCTCCATCATTTTTGTGTGTACTTCATTTTAATTGAATTTTTGTTGTGCGACGATCTATTCAAATCAATGATGACACATTCATTGTATTATTGGTAGCCTGTGTGTACATAGTACGCATAATTCGGGTTATTATAGTTTCTAATTTATTACAAGCTTGCGGAACTCTAAATCTTATCAGTTTTACATTGAGAATTATGTATAATGTGCGTTTTAATAATAGCCGGCTTTTTGTTTTAACTATACAACGGATTTATGGCAGGTTCATTGTTTACTTTTGTGATAGTGAAATGTCGAGTAAACGAACTTCAAAAGTTTATAAAGTTTTTATGTAATATCGATATGTTTCGTGAGGCACAATCTGTCAATAAATTATAGAGAAATATCTACGTTGAATATTTTTTTTTATTAAATTTGTGAATGAGATGATGAAAGGTAAATTCTAGTTGAGCACGGACAGAAGCAAAATACAGTTCCATTGAATATTTGATGTCAGTTAGCCCCCCGTCAACATTGTATAATAATACACAACATAGAGTTTGCTTTGGCTATTGTTATGTCAATGTGCTATTTATGTCATATTCAAATCTATGGGCATAGTTTTCGATAGAATGGCATAATCTTATACTTGTTATTTATGTTTAACCATAATCGATTTTGTTCACACCGCCTACTTACTCGGTCTATATCGCTTTGAAGTAACAAAGCATCATCAGTGTTCTTTATAGTCCTGAATATTTTCGATAAAGAAGTTGCAAAGCCATGGCCCTAAGAGCGATCGTTGAAAAACGCGTTTGAGAAACCAAAGTTAGATAAGCTTTGAAATAATTTCACGTGATTGATTAAATCGAAAGCTTTCCTAAAGTCAATGTATTTTGGGTCGATTTGTCGACGTTGTTCGACGGCTTTCAAAGTTTTACGTCTCAACTCAGACAAATTTACTGTACAAACAACCGATTCAAAGAGCTTAGGAATAGATGATAGCAAAACAATTCCTCTGTATAGCACGAAATGTCAGCTCTTTTTCCAGCTGTTAATATAGTAGTTATTTTTGCAACTTTCCATTGCTTCGAGAATCGGCGTCGCAACCACCACCAAATGAATTAAGAGCGTATAGTAAAGCGTCATTCCCGAATGAGATCGGGCGAAGATCCATCATCAATAAGATTTGAAAGAAGTTTGAAAAACAGAGCGAACAAGTTTACGGTGTGTTCGCGGTATCAAAACCGGTATCTTTTGTGTTTGGCGTTAAAATAGTTCAAAAAATATTTTAGTTTATTAATTGTTATTGGTGTTATGGGCTTTGTGATGTAATTATAGTATTTTATATTAAAATACTTCTAAAAGGCAACATTGACATCTTGGAACAGTTTTCTGTTCATGTCTGTATTGTTATTCTTCATGCGACTAAATGCCTTATTCTTTTTGTTCTTTAGACGAACGCCAGATGAATTATGAAATAAAATGTTTCAATATTCCTGTTTGAATCCTTTGAACACAGTTCCCTTTGCCAGCCAAGGAGCTTCTCAATTCTTCTTAAGGCCTTCTTAAAATAGCAAGTGGTACTCTTATTTATTTGGTGGACGCATAGAAAACGGCCAAACAAAATTTCCATAAGCGCTAATCGGTATAGGGTAGGATTAGATAACGGAAGTTTCGAGAGATAAACTAAGGTGGTTCACTCAGTTCACCCATAAACTAAGGTTTATGGGTGAACTGAGGTTTCAATAATTTGATAAGATGATCTCCACTCGAATTCTTTGTCAAAGAGACCAGATGGCCAGATCGCCTCAAACTAACCCTATATAAAACATAGTAATATATCTGGCCATTTATTACTTTCGGTGTGATTTTGATGCACACCGCTTCAGTGAGCTTCATTTTATTTTAAATGAAATCGTTAAATTGATAGCGATCGTAGTGGCGCTAGGGCTTTTACTTCCTGGAAAGCCGACTGAAGCGAATCCTTACTTTCTTTGGTAGTTACGGATGCTGTGCTATATTTATAAACTGTTGAACTGTTGAAACTTTAGGAGATGTTAGTCTACAAATCTCTTTTCTGATTGACTGAGTTAGTCTACAAGTGAATTCTAGAAAATGTGGTTGTGAGAGATTGCAGAACTCAACAGACAATCAAAAACAGTCGATAGAAATTTTGGATAATATACATTAAAATATTTTCGAAAATTGGACTAGTGGGTCAGAAAGTTTCCTCTCAATTGACAACTCTTTTAGTAGGGGTAGAGATTTGAAAAGTGTCTGGGAGGTTTTGATGGCCAATAATTTTATATTTTATCCAGTCGGCTTAAAAGTACTTGCGAAACACTTTTATTATCAGCTTAGATGTAAAATGGGATGGTGAATACAGTTCGGGTAGCAGTGATTAGAGAGATATTCGTAGATAATACTAAATCATAGTTCGATATCGAAACTATCACATAAACTCAAAAGTGCTTGACTATTTTGGTTATTGTTTGGGCAACCCAAAGAGCTAATTGGAGGTAATTAAAATGCTAATACAAATTGAAATTCGAAGAGCTGATTTATTTAAAGCCATGAAGGTTGCTATCGACATTTGGTTGGAGAGATATATGGAATTAATGATGCTACACATGGAGTAACTCATTGTATCGAAATTACGGGTCCTTCCTTGTTTCGCCAAAGCACGACGTCTTGCTAGTATTAGAAGTATACAGTACCGCGAAGAAAGGATTCCGACAAATGATCGAATTGGAGATATGTCATCCAAGGAACAGCAATTGGGTAAGTCCAAAAAAAGTCGGGCGAATAGTGATCTTGTGAACATTATCGAGCATTGAACGCTCAAACAAAACCTGACATGTAATTTATTCCATACTTGTCAGATTTTAGTAGTCAACTATGTTGCAAATATATTACTGCTATCGATTTAGTTCGTACTACCATGGAATCGTTTAAAAAAATTCAAAATATGTATAATCGCCTAAATGTCATATATTTATTCTAAATGCTGACGATATTCTATCGATCCGACATCTGGAACATCAATGGATAAACTGTATTTATATTATGAACGATAAAAGGTCAAATGTTTAGGCGGAACAATATTTAATAAAAATATGTTTTTCCTTGATCACTGCCTGTAGTTCGCTGGATGTAGTTCACCACAGCTGACACTTTTTGCTGGTTGTTGCTTTCCTGTGATATTTCTGGAGTTTCCTTAATATTCTCCGGCAGGTAAGGCATTAAGTTACCTGGGTTGCGTAACACCTCTTCTCAAAGCTTACTTTGTAATGGCTCATATGTCCAATAGTTGAAGAACGACATTGCCGTTAATTATTTCTTTCTTGTTTTTTCTTTTAAACTCCTCAGGCATAAGCACTGGATCGTGTAGTATACTTGATTTCGTTGCATTTGATTTTGTTTTTTATCTGTGTCCAGTCATGTTTTTTGGTGGTTATAACTGAGACTAAGAGAGAAGAGATAGAGAGAGTTCAGAGTCTGGAAAACGAGTTGTTAAATAATATTTTTGAGTGTTAGGCCATTAGGATGTAATTCTTTTGGTTTTATTTTTCTTTGTGGATTTCTTTCTATATTCGGTGAGATTTTTTAATATTTAATTTTTTTATTAAGATAGGGCTTTCGGCGCCACATATAATAGTTTTCTTAAAGTATACTTCTTCGGATCGACTAATCACGTTAGTTTATGCGTCTAACCAAACATTCGAGAGAACCACTCCCCTAGCTTTAAAAATTGATGGTAGACTGTTAAGGAAGATTTCGCCGATTTTAACCAGTTACTGATTAAGATTTTTTACAGGATGATCATTTCTAAATAGTACGAAACAGGCTTTGTGGGAGTAGTTGTAAAAGCGCGACTGGCAGCTGGAAACCGTGCTTTGTATGCCCTACGTTCACTGCTAAAGTCTTAATACTAATATATAACGTTAAAAACGAACTGATGCTCCCTTAATATAGTCAAATACTCATACAATTTTAATAAAATTGATAAAATTTTAATTTAAAGGCGTTGAGTCAATCACTTAAGGTAAGATGCAACGTTACATTATATTATCACTTTGTTTATGTCGGCCACAAAATATGATCAGTAATCAATTGGTTACAATACCGAAATTCTTAAAGATCAACAACCGATGAGTCATTTTACTGATACTGTCGAGTAATGGCAAATAAAAACGATTACTAATAAGAAATATGTTCAAAGAAATACAATTTATAGTAAAATTATCACATAATAATCGTTTTCGAGTTCGGCTAGGCTAGCTAGCATTTTAATTTGTGTTTATCGTCACTCATATGAAAATGTACTTAAATGATTTATGACATCAGAGTTACAAATGTGTTAAATAGCCAATTTTTTCCTAAAGTGATTTCGATCAGGAGCTACATCAGCACCGTCATTAAATACTCGAATCAACCAATAAAACTAATTGAAAACTTTCCTGGAACTAGTCAATCACAATGCCAATCTTCAAGTACATTCAAGAGGTCAGCACATTTACAGAAATAATTAGAACAAATTAACAATAACATTAAATTAAAAATTCTAATCACAGATATTAAGTATGGCCTGTCTGGTTACAAGGATACTGAATTCTCCCTCTAAAAAGCAACAAAAAGTTTAAAAACTATATAGTTTACTTGTTTGCATCGTATCTTGGAGACACATTTTGCATACTACACGATAAAAGATTCAGAATTAACTGTATGTTCCCCTCCGATCGAAAAACTAAAGTTATAATAATACCAAAACTAAATACAGCCATAAGAAATGGTAATCTCCATAGGAACACGTTGGGATTTGCCGTATGACTGACAAAACAAATTCAGTAGGACGTCTCCAAAGAATAAAACTTCTAGAACTAAAACACCCAGATTATTCATATACTAAACGGGACTTAGAATGTAGAAAGGATAGAAATGTAGGACATAAACATTTGCCACAACAATGTCGTTGTCGACAATGCATTTAAAGCGATATTACTGTAAGTTAATACTTCAGATTGATTTGTTGGTATGTGCGACATTTACAATTCTTGATAAGAGAAAATGATAGGAAAACATTTGCAAATAAAATTTGTTTGTTTGGCATATTCCATTTTTGCAATATAGTTTATCTACCTATGAAAAATGTATGTTTGTGCGCCGCCATCATTATCGAATTAAATCATTCCAATCACATTTAACTTAACTCATACACACACACACCGTACATTAACAGAGATAAGATTTTATTTATACTTAACGATAAGTAAATTTGGTAGAAACGCTATGTTTTAGAAATTAACGTATGACATCGTTCTTTGTTCTTATTGACTACTATAGGTGGTTGTGAATCTACAGTAAAGCTGTTTGATCTTTGCAAAGTGGTTCCGTTTCATGTTGGAGGAAGAATTTAAGATAACATCTTTTAGGATCCTTAATATTAACAGTATACATCCGCCCAGTTACTTTATTTTCATCGCGATGTCGCATCTTCTAGAAAAGGTTTTTGCCATCCCAAATATAATAACAGGAAATTTTCCAATATTTCTAAGAGTTTTGCATGTGGATCAATTTGACTGAGTTTAAACAAAATATTAAGTTTCGAAAGCAAACATAGTCTGCTCTTCATGCAAATAACCTGGCATTCGGTATATGGAATGAATATGGTCATGCATTGAATTTTTTAAATATAAGCATGTGGCAATCCTCGCGTTTAAAATTTTAACCTTCGCGTTTACAACGATAAGAATTTTTTTAAAGTTTTTAATTTTTAGTCTAAATTCTTATTTAGAATTTGTTCAATAAATGTTAATGTAGAGGGCAGAGGCGTTTAGATAATTCTATTAATATGAATCTTATTCGACTTTAAGTAGTCTATATATATTTGGTGGTAATAAAACTATGTCGTTTTCTGTCTCATTAACATCGCGTGATGCATGAAATAAACGATGTTGAATGCACACACTTCGTTTTGATGTCTGTTTGTCTTGTTTGAAGCAAAGTTATAATTTGTATATAATCTTTATCATTAACATCATATCGATGACTTGATAATGAAAAAATAATAATTATCATCAAGGTTTCATTTGCTTTATCATTTTATTATATCATCAAAAGAGAAAACGTTATTCTGGTTTACGAAATACAAATATTACATTAGTTCAGTATTTACGTGTGACGTCAGAGCAAATATAAATAAAATATATCATAATATAAATACATTTAGAACTATTATAGTAAAAAAAAAACAGTTTACCTATTGATGTTCCAGATGTCGGGTAGATAGAATATCGTCTAAATTTAAAATAATTATAAGACATTTAGGCGATTATACATATACAAATATTTTGATTATTTTAAAACGGTACCAGTAGTGACATCTAGCTCGTCAATGGGCTAAGTTACCATGGTTTAACCACAGATAAAATAAAATATGTGGTGCGGCTAGTACATACTATGTGTATTTATATTATGAATATATGAAACTAAAAAAATAGCCCATACATTTAGGCGCAAAAAAAATTAAATATGATAAATAAATACCACCTTCATTTCGATTTTGTCGCTGTAAAGAATATATTACCGATGGTAAAATTATTTCATTTGCGCCTAAATGTCTGCATTATTATTTTTGATCACACCTACTACCGAACTTACATTCATTACTCTCAAGGGAGTTTTTGGCAGAAGTTTGAACAGAGTTCTTTATCATAGTTAGCTGCCTTTCATTATTTTGGTGAGTTCCACTATTCCTATTTTGTTTCCCCCAGAGCATACTATAAATAAATATAATACTACCATCATAAGAAAAAAACAGTTTACCCATTGCTGTTCCAGATGTCGGATCGATAGAATATCGTCTACATTTGGAATAAATATATGACATTTAGGCGATTATACATATAAAAATATTTTGATTATTTTAAAACGATAGCAGTAGCGACGTCTAGCACGTCAATAAGCTAACATACCATGGTAGTTCTATGTGTATTTATATAATGCCCAGAGCCACTATTTATTCTGGCCCAGATAAATTTATCATGCATCGATGGTATTTATTACATTTCGTCAGTAATGGCCCGTAATCCAATAAATTCATTTGTCATTAAATCATCGGTTATACTGGAAACTAAAAGTCGATGTTAAAACCGTATAATGGTTACTGAAAATATACCATTGTTTACACCAGTGGCTCAGGTTATAACGGTCAACATTTTCTATTCTATCTTTTTGGTACCAATATGAAGATTATGATCTACGTTTCATCAACAAAATAAAAAGAACATGGTTTTCGCGGATGCTTGAACTCGGCACCTCGACCTTAAAATCTACTCTAAATACCGATAACATTTTTAGACGAGCAGAATAACTATCTATATCTAAAATTAAAGATCTGCTAGTAGATAATAAATACAGCAATATATAAAGTCACGCTCCTATTCTGTAGAAAAAAAATTCAAAGTATTTTACTGTTAGATAATTCACCAAATCATTCAATAAATTTGCAACATTCGAATGTCGAAATTTAGTATTTACCGCCCAACACAAAGTCAATTATTCAACCTGGACATAATTTCCACTTTTAAGGCATATTATATTAGAGTATTCTTACTGTTTCAGATTTGAGGAAACATTTTATCATTTTCAAATGTGTAACACGTAAACGTCGAGCTTCTATAGTTGGTAGAGGTGTCTAATGACGTGGAAGAAATGAATTCCGATAGCAAGATAGCAAAGAAGCCGCGTAGACCAATTTACACCAAAACTAGTTGAAAAAGGTCTGTAGTTAGGCAGAAGCTTGAAAACGTTCTTTATAAAACTAGATCCCGATATAAACCGAGCAATAATCTTTCTAAGCCATTCCAGGAAGTATGCTTTTTGCAATGCCTCGTTAATATTTGAGTAATATTGCAATAAATTTAAAAGATCCTTTTTACTAACCTACTTTCGATGCTTGGAAAGAAACTGTAAGTTAACATTCTACCCATTTAGTTGTTCACCACTTTCGTAGCAACTCTCTCTTGCTATTATATACAACTCGTATTACTCCAGCTAATCAAAAACTGCAAAAAAGATTCCTCTTTCTGCGCTTGTTAAAGTCCTATGGTGGCGGCAGTTTTCTCTTTCAGTACACCTTGTACACACATATGTAATTCGTATATTTTCTTAAGAGTCCTTTGGTTATAGCCCAAAGTTTCTCGAGCTACTCGTTCAAAGTAAAGAAGCCATTTTTACGATTTTTTACAATCTTTTTTAAATGTGGCGTAACTACTAGTCTATTATCATAATTTTAATAAAAAAATTTTACAGTTTTGGCTGTCACTGATAACTAGTCACTCCTTTCACAGACCCAAAGATTGCCATCTGATATCGAGCGTTCTTTTAAGTTGGATCATTAATGTTTTGGAAGCCAAAAGCTTTCTTCTAAAAATGTATCATGGGTTTCGGGCACATTCTTAGCAGTGTTAGCATTAGCAAAAATTAAGCAAACACGTTTTATAGAAAAACAAAAGAATAGCGTAGTTGTATTTTAAATCCGTGTCATAGCCACCACCAGTAGCAAGTGGCTATTCTAGTAAAATTAAAAGTGATATAAGGATTGAATTATTGTGGTTAAAATAAAGAATTGTTTATTGTTGTAAATAAAGAAGAATTGTGTTATTTATTCGGTAATTATTGTTTTTGAAAGTAAACTGTTGTTTATTGCGTATTTTTTAGTTAAGTGTAGTGTACTTATTCGTGGACAGTAAATATCAGTGTAATTTATTTATAATCCTGTGATTCGAACCGAGAATAGCAAAAAACGTAACAATTAGTGTAGTGACAGCGGTGGGATTGTGAACATTTGAAAATTATTAACAAGCTAACGAATAAACGATTGAGGCTAAATGTGGTACTAAATGTGAATTACAAATTAAAACATAATAATTCAAGCGAGTGCCCTTAGGTATAGGCTTCCATAAAACTTTGATGAAACCACATTGGTTGGCATATTCAAACTACAATTTGAAACAGTAGCCACCAAAAATTGTTGGAGTGACAAGCATTAAAAGGAACTGCAGCTAATCCTCTACAGATCGTTTTAGGAAACAAGCGTGGTAATTACAGTAGAGTAATGCAAGTATTGGGGTGTAAATATGGAGATGATCATAAACAAAATTCTTCAGAATAGAACAAAACGGACGATATCAAAAGAGTGGAGATCTTGCACATTCCAAAATTGATCCAGAATACATGGAGAGGATCAAGATTGATGTCTTGGTTGATCGTATACGAAATGGCTAGATCAATAGATCTATAGTGTTGTATACAAAAGCAATGTTCGTAGAGACTGTCGATAATGCATTAACAAACGAGGCCGCATATAAAATCAACAAGATGCGTAAAATGGAGATAGATAATGCGCAGCGATGAAAAAAAACAGCACCCAGTCCCCAAAGAAGTTTAAAGATTGCAACCTAACAATCAGATGTTGGGGTTGTAACAAAAAGCGTCTTATCTTAAGGGATTGTGTAGAATGGCGTAGAAAGCGAAGATTGCTGAAATCATCTCCACTGTAAAGCAACGGATACCCTTGAGGCACATGGTCTTCACTTTTTGGGTACCATATTTTTTGGAGAATCAGCCCAGCGATCTAACAGCCCAGCATTTAGCCGCCTCGTACGACAAGCCAAGGATGCTTTGGTGGAATTCTAGGTATAACACGCTTGTTTATAAGCTTTTACGAGGCCAGGGAGGCAAAATAAAGAAGGGAGCAAGCATAATATAAATAAACATAGTATTACCATGGTATGTTAGCCCATTGACCTGCTAGATGTCGCTACTAGTATCATTTTAAAATAATCAAAATATTTGTATATGTATAATCGCCTAAATGTCATATATTTATACTAAATTTTAACTAGATTATATCGACCCGACATTTGGAACATCAATAGGTAAACTGTTTTTTTCTTATGATGGTAGTACCAGAGACAACTTATAAGTTGTCTCTGGTAGTACTATGTGTATTTATATTATGGAGCAATTATTTTTCTTATATTCAAACAGACACAAACGTTGTTTCTTTGACACAAAGATTTTGTACTATGTGACTTCACATGAAAACGGATAGGGAGTTTTTCATTAAATTATAAATAATTCCGATGTGGTGTATTCGATGGAATATACTATTTTTCCGTTCTTAAAAAATAGTATATTCCATCGAATACACCAAAGTTAAATGCACTCTGCAAATTAGCTCGCATTGAAACACAAACCATTTTTCGAGTTGCATAGTAATGTTTAAAATAGTTCGAAGTCGTAAAATCTATTTTTGGTTTATATTGAACTCAACATTTTATGACGTTTTCGTTCTGTGTTTTGACACTGTTTTCCAATGATCGAAATTCAATTGTCAAAACGACATAAAAATTTGTTATCGTTTAGAAACCACCCAATACTTTGTAACTTGCATCTTCAAAGAAAACGTTCAGTTTCCCATATCTGATAGTCGCCCACATGAGATTTAATTTAAATTTAGACATGAACATAGCAGAAATTTGTAAAATCTTATAAAAACGACAGCTTGAAACGATCATCGTTTTTTAAATGATAGCTAGACATTTAGTACAGTTATGCGCTTTAAAGAAACATACAAGTATATACATAGTTGATGTCTATACAATAGTTTGAAATAAATTTTAGTCTTCATCGAAACATTGTTTAAGATACGCGAAGAATTTTTACAAATTTAATAAATTCGGTGAAAAGTGATAAAAAATAGTTTTGGTGAATAGAAATTTTTTTATAAAAAACTTTTTGTCTTGATTTTAAATTTAAAACCGTTAAAATGTGGAGTGATAAAATTGATGTGAGTTAATCGTACTACATAAGTTAAGTTATGTTTAGGTTTTGGGTTCTGAAAGTTTATTTTTTGGAAAAACTTTTTGGCTTAAACAATCGGTGACGTCTTAATTTTACATTTTTGAAATATGAACTGTATTTGATATTTTAGCTACGTCATGATCATTTTTCATCTTCGTTTACTTAATCTTGTTAATTATCAATGAATTGTGTATGCTATTTCTGTATGTGAACATTTTTTTTTTATTATTAAATTTATTATTAGAATGATGCGTCGGGGATTTTTATTTTATGGTAACGATTTTGGTTTGGAATGTGGATATTTTTTTTATTTCCAAAAAACTTTAAATGTTTTTGCATGTTCAGATGCTCTAAGCTCTTTAACATGCAACAAATAACATTGCTATTATATTACTTTTTATCGAGCTTCCACAACCGGTTCTTTCGCAACAAATTAAAGCTTTGCACTATCATTTATATCAGGAATGCGGAGGAGGCAAAAAATTTTGTAATAAATTAGCAGGAACTTAAAACAGTGTCTCACAACCTTTTAAGAATCTTGATATTTCTGGGAATCAGTAGAATTCTTTTGCTGGCTGGCCACTCTGCACAAGCATTAGTTGGTTTTTTTCGTCTTCGATAAGATTGCAGCTGTAAAACAAGTGATTCATAGTTTTGTTCACTTTTTGGTATCATCCACACTCACAACTGCTCAAATCAATCAACAACATTACATGGCATTTTTTGACAAGACCTTTTAGATCATTTATTGGAGTTCACCGCACAAAATATACCTTGTAAGATTCATGATGATTATGCCTAGTAACATTTCGGTCCGCCTGCTGCAAATCTTTTGTTAACATTGCTATTTGCCGTACAGTTTCCAAATTTTTACAAAAAAAATTTGTAAAAAAAATTTTTATATTTAGAAACGAAAATTTATTTTTCGTACGATTGCCGTAATCATTTCGTTACGATAATCGACCATTTCTTCGTAAGTCGTAAATTAAAATGGCATTGATTTAGTCTGCTTGCTCATAAGTTTAGATAATCTGTTGACTCTATAGAAAAGTTCGATCAACCATGATTATGCTATATTTTATTCTCACCTGCCATAAGCGGAAATCTAAGACGTCCTGGTAAGCGCGGCACAATTCCTCGAAATTAATCAAAACAAGTCAATGCCCCTCAATTTAGAAAAATGATACATCAAACTAAATATTTAAGGGTTTCTGAGGTCAACAAATTACATACCAGAACTAGAGTTTAAAATTTAAAAACCTTCAACGCACAAGCAGGATCGTCTTAGCTTCTTCATAAAAAAGGTAGGAATTCTGAGGAAGAGGTTTGAGCAACAGAAACCACATTTTACTAACTTGAAGTAATTCATTTATTCAGTAATGGCTTAACTCGGTGTGCAGGGTTCAAAAAATAAATAAACTTTCTTGTAGACCGCAGATTTTTCATAAGCATGGATTTTTAAAAAAAAAACATAAAAATATTCCCTTTGGCGGTTTCGGAAAGGATAAGCTAGTACCGTTACGTCGTGTTCAGACCGAACTTGTTTTTTTACTTTCCACTGCGGGTGTCTTTGCTAAATTTTACAACTCGTAACTGCACAAATTGTTTGTTAAGTGGATTAGTTTTAAACAAATTAAACCACTTGACAGTTTAAAAATTGGATACGACCAGTCTCGAGCAGTTAATATAACAAAGGCTTACTGATAGCGCTCTTTCTAGCCTTCGATCGTGTGATAAGCCAATATTAGGGGTACCGGTCGAAACTGGATATTTTACAACTGGATTTGACGAATCAAGACAATTCAAAACTGGATATTTCAAAACGAGATAAGATACAAAACGAAATATGGTACAAACTGGATATTTCAAAACAGGATATTTCGACATGTGATTCAAACTTAAAATGATTTTTTAGGAAAGTTCTGGAATATGGCCAGTTAGGAAAACTCGGAAAGTTCTTAACCGATTTTGATGAAATTCGATATGTAGGAATAAAATGAGATTTTAAAATGATTTTTTGGATAAGTTCTGGAATATGGCTAATAAGGAAGGAACTCGGCGAGTTCTTAACCGATTATAATGAAATTCTATATGAAGGATGGGAGTGGAATTTTAAAATGATTTTTTAGAAAAGTTCTGGAATATGGCCAATAAGGAAGGAACTCAGTGAGTTCTTAACCGATTATGTTGAAATTCTATATGTAGGACGGGAATGGGATTTTAAAATTATTGTTTGGGTAAGTCCTGGAATATGGCCAATTAGGAAGGAACTCGGTGAGTTCTTTAACCGATTATGATAAAATTCTATATGTAGGATGTGAATGGGATCTTAAAATAATTTTTTGGGAAAGTTCTGGAATATGGCTAATAAGGAAGAAACTCGGCGAGTTCTTAACCGATTATAATAAAATTCGATTTGTAGGATGAAAATGTGATTTTAAAATGATTTTTTCAAGTCAATGACTATTTTAATAAGATAAGAAAAGCAGCAATTAAAAAAAACCATTAAGTGAAGGAAAATTCTATTTCTCTCCTTAGAAATATTCAAGTATGGAACCTTACTGGCCTTATTCCAGAACTTTCCCAACAAATCATTTTAAAATCCCATTCCCATTCTATATATTGAATTTCATCATAATCGGTTAAGAACTCAGTTTCTCCGTAATTGACCATATTCCAGAACTTTTCCAAAAAATCATTTTAAAATCTCATTTTCATCTTACATATCGAATTTCATCAAAATCGGTTAAGAACTCACCGAGTTCTTCTCTAATTGGCCATATTCCAGAACTTTCCAAAAAAATCATTGTAAGTTTAAATCACATGTCGAAATATCCTGTTTTGAAATATCCAGTGTTGAACCATATCTCGTTTTGTACCTTATCTCGTATTGAAATATCCAGTTTTGAAATGTCCAGTTGTGAGCTGTTCCCCAATATTAGTTGCTCACCACTCGACCACTACAAGTACTTATAAGTAATTAGGTTTGTGCCTTTACTAAATTGTAACTACATACTCGTGAGTACTCTTACTATTTTGCATGAGCAGTAACGCGTAGTTAACATTTAGCAAAGACTTACACCTAAGTACTTATAAGTGATCGATTGGAAAGCAACTATATGTAGACATGACATCAAATGAAAGCATCGAAAAATTTACCAGACCTGTTATAATTTTTTCTTTTTTTTTTTTTTCATAACCTAACTGTTCATTTTTTAATTTGATGTATATTTTAATTTCTTTGCATAAATTAGTTTTGGTAATTGCCTTACCTTGCTAGTAAGAGTAATTTCTCAATTCCGAATTTTCATGTGTAAGAAATTTATAACATTTGACAGTAAAATTTAATTTTTATTTTTTACACACAAGACGCAACCTTTTTTTGTTGAAGACCTTTGTTTAAATGGTCAACACAATTAATGGTTCAGTTTTTACAAATATATTTCACTCAATTTAGAACACTTTTAGAACTGTACAATACAGTTTTAGTACTGTTTAAAAATTTACATTTACGCACTTTACAGTTTTACTCAAACTGTTATTGTTTACGATATTTCTATTTGGGTTTGTTTAACTTTTCCACAATGCTGACTGTGGGTGGACCGGTGTATTTTAAGTCTTTTTGATGTTTAGTACTCAATAATGATATACCACCTGAAATAAGAATAATTCAACATTTCGGCGTTGAAATATAATTGACCTCATTATTTCTTGCATGACTTTTTTTTTGCGTCGTGTTGGTAGCACCGCTTATACGCAGGCATTAAAAATTGGTCTATCTGTTTCTCGCTCTTTTGTCCCAGTTTTTGTTTTACTTTAAAGTTTTGTTGCTCCAAATTAATTTTTTCTGGTGATTAACTTCAGCTGTCTGTCGGTTTATTTTCAAATATTGCTTCAACTCTCTAGTTGTTGGAGCGTTTGCTACTTAAATATCATTATCACTGAACTTTTATATTATATTTCCAAAGCTGAGTACCATAAATTTTCATTTAATACATTTTCCGATATAAAAGTGATTTGTCACGTTTTGTTTCATTCTATACCACAAAAATCAGTATGATAATTTATGTTGATTTATTAGTTCTCTCTTTCAACTTACAGCTCTGAATTTAGATGAGACAGATAAAAACAATTTTAAGATTAACTGAATCTATATATCGAGGATCGTCATTTATAGAATACATCAACCTTAAGTTCATGGATAAATTTTAAAGTTTTGTGTATATCAATTACACACAAATTACAATAAAATGTATTTTGTCAGTTTAACGATTATTTCATTTAATTTTCGTGCTTAATAATTTTTTGAATCTGTAATCCATATACACTTAAGAATTTTGTATGAATTAACCATGTTGTGACGTAATTGTAGAATAAATTGTGTTAATTTTATTAATATTTCAGGATACTATAGGATTAATTTGCATAGTCATATTTTAATAGTTCATAAATCGATAATGAATTTTAAGAAAAAATTCTGATACTCTTGGGAAGTGGCAGAGCTACTTATGTAGCGTAAGATATCTTGCACATTGCAGTTCTCGAGATCCATTAGATCGTCGAAACAAGACTTGCTCAGATGTTTGTACCTCCTGTAAGCTAGCGCCGGACATGAGCAGAGTTAGTGGCTCACAGTCTCTTACTCCTCCTCATCCATACAGCTTCTACAACAGTCATTTACCATTGAAACAAGCCTCCTCGCATGCTCTCCAATGAGGCAGTGTCCTGAGAGCACCCCACGATTTTACTTAAGTAAGGTCTACGTAGGGATATTAGTGTTTTGGAGAGCTTCAAGTCCACTTTCGGCCAGACATTGCATGTTATGGTGTTATTCCACCTCTTCTGTGCCGAGGCCATCGCCTCATTTTTAGGCGTCCTAAAAAGCGCTGCTATAGGCCTCCCAAGATTTGCCCTTTCCAGTTTCAATTGGAGAGTTGTATCTTTCCTTGCCAGTTCGTCAGCTCTGCAGTTCCCCATAACGTGTAAGTGACCGAGGACTATCTGGATATTGAAATGCTCACTCATCTCATTAAGAGATAACCGGTATTTTAATGCCACCACGAACGTCAGCGAAACTGATTCCAGTGATTTGATTGCCGCCTGATTGTCCACATATATTGTTATATCCCTTGTGGATATGACATTATGCATTAATCAAGTCAGCACTACCATCTCAATCGCTACCACCTCTTCCTACAGATATATTCACATTTAATTTGTCACAAAAGACTCCAGCTCCGACTTTGCCGTCTAACTTAGAGCCGTAGAATTGTATACTTCCAGTTTCTGTTGTTGATTCCCTTGAGCGGATAAGGGTCCAGAAGCCTTTTTCGAAGCATACAATCGGTATTGTGTAGTCACTATTCGCCATGTCTTCCTTAAGCGAACTGCCAATCGTCGAGTGGCCCGCCTGTAGACATTTATAAGCAAGCAGGCCGTTCTTTGTACCTTATCTATCATATTTTTATAAGTTTTCTTGTCTAGTGTTGGCCACCATACACTCACCCCATACATCAGAACCGTTCTGACTACAGCGGTAAAGAGCCAGTATACCAACTCTAGTTTTAGACCCCATCTCCTACCGCCGGCGTTCCTACATGAGTACAGAGCCATGGTAGACTTCTTTACTTTCTCTAAAATATTGGGCTTCCAATTTAGCCTACTGTCCAAAATTATGCCCAGAAATCTTGCTTTATCAGTAAAGGCCAGTGCCGTGCCTTTTAAGGTAGGAGGAGCGACTACCGAAATTTTTTATTTCTTGGTGAAGAGTACAAGCTCTGTTTAGGATGGATTTATACCCAGCCCACATTTCCTGGCCCACTTTGTAATGATTAAGAGCGCGTGTTGCATGACTTCTCTAATCGTGCTTAGGGACCTACCCAAAATCACGATCTCTACGTTATCTGCATGCGCTATCACCCCTATTTCCTCCCTCTCCAGTTCCAAAAGTAATCCATTGATGACTTTGTTCCAAAGAAGAGATGATAGGACACCACCTTGCGGAGTTCCTCTAACTACTCGCCTCCTAATGGTGGATTCCCTTATCCCCACGTTAAAAATTCTGCATTCTAGCATCTGATTTATCAACCTCCTTAAGGGGTAGTCCACATCTAAGAAAGACAGTCCTTCCTGAACTGCTTTCGTCCTGACATTGTATTGAGGAAGGCTACCATACAGTACTTTTTGAGTGGATTGATTTCTCAATTGTTCGCACCAGGAAATGCAGAGCCATATCCACAGATCTCCCTTTCCAATAAGCAAGCTGAGAAGTCGCCCAATTACTGGGTTTTATTTTTGCGCGTATGTACAAGTCAATCAGTCTTTCCAATGTTTTCAACAGAAAGGATGATAGAGTTATAGGTCTTAGGTCCTTTGGGTAGGCCTGTGAATTCTTCCCTGTTTTTGGGATAAAAATCACAACCTCCATCCATTTCCTAGGAATATAAATCAGCTTTAAACACCCGACGCGTGTTTTTGCAATTCCACTGGTATGATACCGTCCGGGCCTGCCGATTTATAGGATCTAAAGTATTTTAGTGCCCATAGGATCAGGTTTTTGCACACGATTTCCTCCGGGTACTTCGACCATAATTTTTCACTATTCCTACCAAGCTCCGTCGACGCATCCACACTACCTGGGAAATGGGTTTCCAACAGGGGCGCCAATGATTCCCCCCTAGACGTTGTCCACAGCCCATCTAGTTTAATTAAGTAACTAGATCTCGTTGAGCTCGTCGATAAGATTTTCTTGAGGCGCGAGAACTCCGAAACACCTTCCATTTTATCACTGACTAGTCTCCAAGACCTCCTCTGCACCTGCCTTAATTCCATTTTATACTTTTTAAGGTGCTCCTTATAGGAGTCCCAATTCTGAGCTTTCCTAGAGCTTTTTGCTTTGTTTAATGCTTTCCTACACCCTATACGAAGGATTCCCAAATCCCTGGACCACCATACCGGTTTCTGCTTCCTCTTAGGTATTCTCTTGAGGCAAGCAGTGTCCAAGGACAAGTTACAGGCGCTTGTGATTTCCTCACCCAGGAAATCCAGCTCCTTCTCTTAGAAACCAGCAAACTGTTCAACTACCTGCAACTAATTGTAAAAGACCCGGCGTTATCCAAGTGAGGAACCTAAGGCTTGATTCTACAGTCCAACCAATCAATCAATCAATATACCAACCTATAAAATTACTTCACAAATTTATTCCAATTAAAATTTTTCTTTACAGATTGAACCTATCTACGAAGAATTGTTGCACACATTTTTGTACAACGATGACAACACCATCCAGCTCGATGATAATTTTGAAACTGACTCTATATTTGATTACGCCCAAAATGCCTTTCGGGTAGATTATAATTTTCACAGCAAAATGATAAAATTGGCCCAAAGTCGTACACCAACAATTTTACGCGTCGAAGTTAAATGCCTAGAAGGAAAATATTTACGCGCAACATCGGTCTCGGCCACCGGAAATTATATGGTAAATATTTTTAAAGGATCATCATCCGACCATGTGAACAGCACAAAAATACAAATCGACACCAACAATCCCAAATGGACTGACATTTTTTCGATTCCAATCAATAGAAATATCGATAATGATACAATCGAGTTTGAAGTATTTGATTGTTCCGCTGATGTGGATAGTAAAAAAAATGAAAATTTTAGTAAACCAGGATCAAGCCGTGGAATTAAATCATTGATTAAGGAGCTAACACCAGGTGGAAATAAATCGAAACGAATGATTGGTAGAACCGCAGTATCGTTGGCATCGATAAAACATAATGGGCTTGACGTTTGGTTAAATTTGGAGAAAGATGGACAATATAACAATCGTGGGGCGATACATGTGCAAATAAACTATTGCGTGGATAAACCAAGAGACGTATTTTTGGAAGAATATCAATGCCTAGTAGAACATTTGCTGCAATACGAATTGGAAGTGTCACGCGTTGCCGACTATTGGTGGGATGGAAAATTAAGTGAGTCGGGTGATATTATATTGCGGGCATATCGGTCACGAGTACATATGTCAGAACTCGAAGTGGCGCTTTCAAAATGGTCAGCCTTCACAAACGTACATATAGGCCATCCCTTATCGTTTATTTTATTCGATTCGATGTTGAATAAATTTTTAAAATTACTCAACGATTCCGAAACGGATACGGATATGAAATATATTTTGGAGGGTGCTGCACGTTTATTGCCATCGTGTTTCACTCAGATTCACAATCAAGTGGCAACCAAAATTCATGATGGAACTTTAAAAGTTGTCTTAAATATTTTAGCAAAATTACAACAACTTATCGACACGAAATCCGAAAGGTGAGTGAATAAAGCTGTAACCATTTTAAATTTGCGTGTAACCCAATTTTTTTTTATTTTATCTTTATAGAAACGATGTGTTCAACTTTAGTATAGTTGAGGCGCTAAAAAATGCGATTTTGGATGGTGCAAACGATTGGTTTGAGCAACAAATCGAACAACAAAATATATCGTATCATACAATTGACTCGGAAAATATTACAAAAATCGACGGTTTTATTCGAATGTTAAAGTTAGATTTGTCGCAAGCCCTAAAACTCGATGAATTTTTCAGAGCCACCAATAACGTACGTTTTGCCGAAATTTTGTTTCTCGTGTACGATGAAAAATTGAGTAAAATATTAGAAACGGTTCTCAAAATGACTGATAGCGATTGGCAAATTTTATACTGTACGGTTGATCAGCCCGACATAATTCAGCAAGGCCAAGAAAATAATATTACCGTGGCCTTGTTTCAATTGTATTTAACTTTAAAAGAATTCATGGCACTCGGGCCTAAAATCGCCGATACAACCGATTCATTGAAATTGAATGAATACGAAAATTGGTTTAGTGGCGCATTAACGCATTGGTTGGAACTAGGCATGGAAAAGGCTACGAATCGAATTGAAATTGCCGTTAAGCAAGACAAATTTGAACCCGAAAATGAAGATGTAAAGTATAGTTCATCAGCGATTGATACCCTAGGTATTATTTGCCAGGTTAAATATATTTGGGAGCAACTAGAATGGTCTGATGATCTAGGCTCGTTTATGATTATTGTCAAAATAATTTATGTAAGTAGTATAGAATTTTAATTATTTTAACAAATTTTTTAAATTTCCGATTTGTTTTTTATTTATTTATAGGACATTTGCCGATTATGCGCTTTTTATGCCAATAAAATTCAATCGTCCCTCGAAGATTTACACTTGAACCACAATCATGACAAAACTAATTTTCAAGTTACACAACAATGGTGCCTAGCTATCAATAATATTGAATTTATTCGAGATAAAATTGAAACAATCATCAACGAAAGTAGTATTAAGGATATGGTCAGTCGAATTTCAAATCGGCACAGTTCAGTTGAAGCAGAACGTGCCGCTGAAACATTCGAGAATGTCATTGAGTATATGAACGATAAAAAAAATTATACAATCCAGCAATCAATCATACAGGTGATACAACATTTATCATCGAACATTAAGAAAAATCTAGAAACGGCTGTTAAATCCAAAAATTTCAAAACGACAGCATTTAGCGATTTACTGGAATATATCGATAGTTCGATGTTTACATTACGCACCGATTTGAATGCGGTCAACTTTCAACGCTTTTTGGAATTATTGTGGGGCGATCTTATCAATGTATTCGACCAAACTATAGGATTGGCTGTCAAAAATCAAAATTCACCTGAATTCTATAAAAATCTTAAATCATTTTACTATAATCTCGTGTACATTGTGACGACAGTAAACCCAACAGATGAAAATTTTATGAATGGCTGCCCTAGTTTACTATACATGGACCGTGTTTTAAATCTCCATACTCTCGAAACTTCTCATCTAGTACATGAGTATCATTCGGTTCGTGCCCAATCCCAAAAACATACGTTCGATCCCAAACAAGCAACATTAACCGTCAAATACCATTTCAGTGAAAACGACTTAGTTGTAAGTTTGACTGCCACCTATGTGTATAGGAGTGAAACTAATCGTAATTTTTCATTTTAGGTTGAAATTATCAATGCAAGAAATTTAGAAAAAAATTTACTCTTCAATACTCCAAAATGTAATCCAATTGTTAAGGTGCATCTAGTGTCGGTAGACCAAAGTCGCATCGAGTATTCAACAAAATTGCAAAAAAGCACTACAGTACCATTGATTGACGAGAAATGTCAGATAAAACTGGGCGATCGTAAAAATGATCGTACGCTTATTTTGTTCTCCGTATGGACATGTAACGGTGCTTTCAAAACGGAAAAACTGTTGGGTGAATGCTATGTTGCATTAAAAGATGTACCGGAAAATTATGATAGACGACAAAAGCATTTAAATTTAACTAGGAGTTGTGACGCAACCAAACCAGTATTAAAAATAATAGAGTCACGACGTTGGTACGACAAAGAAGCAGAAGCATTTTTAAATAGTATCCCAAGACTGAATATGATTCATCCTAATTGTTGTAATTTTTATATTAATGTATTTAGAATACATCATTAAAATTATATAAATTATTTTTTTAATATAGAACTTTACTAACTGCTTGAGAAGTCTACACTTCCACAAAGGATATTCCGATAAAAATTTGAAATTGGTGCTCACAAAAATCAGAAATCGAACATAATCGCACACTGCAAATGTTGAGTTTTAACATTCAGCAATAATTATATAGTCTAGTAATTTTTGTGACCAACCAAATATTTTGACTAAAACACTATGCAATAATGTCAGATATTAAAATATTACTACATCATGCGGGAGACCGAGGAAAAGAACGGCTATATCCAGAAACTATCCACTTCTTCTCTAATTGGGCAAACAAAATGTTAAAACCAATTACCTTTCTAGGTAGCTATTAGGACATGTCATTCTACAGGACGATGAGCAAATATGTCCTCGGTAGTATAGTGGTGAGTATCCCCGCCTGTCACGCGGGAGACCGGGGTTCGATTCCCCGCCGGGGAGGATAACATTTTTATTTCGTAAAACTCGTTTAGTCTTTCTAACAATTTGGCAGTCTATTAATATAAGGATCAACATGATATGCATTGCTACTCCTAAATGAAGAATGGCAATTCATTGATTTTCCAGAAACTATCCACTTCCTCTCTAATTGGGCGAACAAAACGTTAAAACCAATTACCTTTCTAGGTAGCTATTAGGACATGT